>OY856411.1:1221548386-1222115886 GCA_963693085.1 Alisma plantago-aquatica
ATTTCAATTGTAGAGGACTATTTTGTCTAGCTCTCCAAAAAAATTTAGCAAAAAATAATATCATTTGCCCTCCAAAATAAAAAAACCCATCCTTATATATCTGTTGTATATTTTGTACAGAGTTTCTCTTTTATTCGTATAGTTACTTTCTGATCACCATAGTTACTTTTTTGACAACAGAGTTATTTTTTTGGCTAGGAGAGTTACTTTTTTGGCTGTCGGGTAGTGAAAATCCAGGCTACCCGCGCGGGCAACGAATGAACGCCCTATATATATATACATATATGTATATACATATATATGTATATATATATATCTATGTATATATACACATATATATGTATATATACATATAAATAAATAAATAAAATATATATATGTATGTATGTATATATATGTATATATATGTATATATATTTGTGTGTGTATATATATATAAATATATATTTGTGTGTGTGTATATATATATATACACACACACACAAATATATATATATACATATATATATATATATGTACACATATACATATATATGTATCTACATATATGTATGTATATATGTATATATATATGTATGTATATATATGTATGTATATATATATACATACATATATATACATATATATATACATATATGTATATACATATATGTATATGTATATATATGTATGTATATATATATATATATATATATATATATATATATATATATATATATATATATATATATATATATATATATATATATATATATATATATATATATATATATATATGACGTTCATTCGTTACCCGCGCGGGTAGCCTGGATTTTCGCTACCCGGCAGCCAAAAAAGTAACTCTCCTGGACAAAAAAGTAACTCTGCTGTCAAAAAAGTAACTATGGTGAACAGAAAATAACTACATGAATAAAAGAGTAACTATGTACAAAATATACAACATATATATATAAGGACGGGTTTTTTTATTTTGGAGGGGCAAATGATATTATTTTTGGCTAAATTTTTTTGGAGAGCTAGAAAAAATAGTCCTCTACAATTGCGATTTTTTTTTTGAAAAAAAGTGGTCGGAAGGGTGGGCGGGTAGCTACCCGCGCGGGTAGCTACCCGCGCGGGTAATAAAGATGGACCCATATATATATACATATATATATATATATGTATATATATACATATATATATATATATATATATATATATATATATAGAGAGAGAGAGAGAGTGAGAGAGAGTTGAGCTACAATACACTCGAGTGTACGAGCTTTCTTATACACCCTAGTTTTCCACCCTTAGATCTCCATCCTGATCAAACGAGAGAATAGCATTGCACCTGCCAGAAATGGTCGTCAACTGCACTTTCCGTCTGCCTGCATTAACTCTCTCACCCGCTATTTCTCTCTCTCTGTCAGAACGAGGCACAAACCCACCGTCCTCTTTATTTATTTTTTATATATACAATCAATACTCCTCTCTCTCTCTCTTCACTTTTAGATCCTCTCCCTTATGTTCTTCGTCTCCACGACTCTGTTGTTCTTTATGAACTGTTCATTCATCTCCATTATTCTCACATCTTTTTCCTTCTTCCTTATTTGCATCCTATTTTGTATCATTCGAACTGATTTCTTTCTTACTCTTCTCCTCAATTCCTATTTCTTTCCTTTCTGTTCCTCTCCTTCCGCCAATCTGTTCTTCCGCCTATTTCTCCTTTCTTCCCCATCCTCGCTCTTTTCTTACTCTTAATTCTTCATCTAATTATGCATCGTTCTTCTATCCCTTTCGATTCGTACTATAAATACTCATGATGAGTTCACGTTTCTTGCCGCTGCAACCAACAAGACCCATCATGATGGAGTAGCAGGGAGTCACGACTACGGGTTCTCAAGTCCAGATCCGGGTGGTTTCAGTCAAAGGGACATCTATTTTCTCCATTTCGATCAGTTCTAAGTGGCTTTAGTCATTGTAAAAAAATGTAAACCATCCTACTTCTGCTCCTATTTTTTGTTTATGGATCGTTCTTTCTCCCCCACTCAAACTAATATTTGTTCAATGCAGAATTTCATTGTTTGCTCGCTGCCATCCACTGTTTGAGTAACAATTCAGAGCAAAAAGGAAGCACAACTACAACAAAGGCATCTACACCTGACTTTGTGTTCAATTTTTCAGGAACATACATGAGAGTTCAATGTGATATTCTCTCCTTTTAAATCGTATACCATATGATGCCTTTCACATGACTTTTTCAGATTGGTTAAATGTCGCAGATAAGTGAAGCCAGTACAAAATCAAATTTTAGGGCTAGGACCAGAGGCCCCTTCAACCAGGAAACTACCACTGGTTTGATGAGATGCTACTGTGGGAGGACGGCTGATACTAAAACATGGTGTTTTTCTTATGCGTTATGTACTGTATTTTGTTTGTCTAATTTGTAAGGAATCAAGATGGTAATTGGTAATGTACTTTTATGGTGTTGTACAACATGAAAATTTGCATGAATGGAATCTGAATGTATCTCTGTTTAATACTCATGAATGAGTGAACTGAATCCAAACCTTGTCGCATTATGGTGATGGGAATGCGTGATGGTTAACAAGTATAATAAATTGGCGCATGTCTCTAAAGTACAGACTCGCTATTCACAACAACTTGATATGAAACACAAGAATAGAAACTTGATAAAATATTTGCCCATGTATAATAAAATGGTATGCCAGCATATGTTGCAGACAATGAATCATTCAGAAAAATCATCCCAATTGTATCTATTATGACATCAAACGAAATGGACATCACCCCTATTAATGTTCAAATCAATGGGTATTTTCCAGAATCCTGAAACCAGAACCCCCAGCTCTTAAGGCATATTCATACATAGAGTGAAGCCAACTAAAATTTTATCAAGGCACCCAAATTTTATCAACCAATATACAAAATCAGACCATGTTCAGACCTCAACATTATCAACTAAGAAAACTACTAAACTGAATCAACTACAAAAATTCGATCAGTAATTGATATATTTAATCAACCACTGATCTGAGTTGAGACATTATACTAAATACCAACAACCATAACAATGGGGTAAATGATACCAATCAAACCAATAAATTGATCTCAAAAGTTTTTACATAGCCATGATTTCATCATTTTCTAACACCCAAAAAATATAAATATTTTTTACACAGCCATGATCTCAGCATTTGTAAACAGAAACAAAAGAACATCATCTGTTACAAAGCCAGAACTTTGGAATTTACTAACACACAAAAACGATAAGCTTTTGTTACATATCCACAATGTCAACAACACTAGTCTTCACTTATCTCTTCAATTTGTTCAATCCCAAATGAGCTGGATGCATCCTTGGTTCCCTATCCACCAAATAAATAAAGATTAGGCATAAAAAAATTATACAAAATTAATTCAGTGAATTTAGTTAGATACCCCATGCGTGCATGTGCAACTATTATGGCCTTTTGCATTGCATGTACTACATGTTCTTTGTTTCTTTGCCTTCATTTCATCTGGTGGTTTGAACCTTTGCGGTCTTCTTGTTCCTTTACATTGTGAAGTCAGAGGATCTCTCAGTTTGATGTGTTCTTGTTCATCTAGAATCAAAGGCACATGTTGACTCCCTTGAGTTGGAATATAACTCTGGGATGAGGGTGTCACTTCTTCTATAGAAAATGGATCCACCCTTAGCTACATTTCCAACACTTTATCATATGAATTATATAAAATTCCTTGCACCATCATGTAGGTTCCCTTGTCTTTAGAAAAGTTAATACCTTAAGTGCATGGGAACAAAGAATTCCACTGAACTGAAAATGTCTACGATCACAAGCAATTTCTTCTAATTCTCTTTTAAAGGTCACTTTGTAGTGCTTGTTTGTCATGAACAAATTTTCCTCTCTAGCAATATGTGTAATGTGCTATAAGGAGTCCTTGTTGACCTCCTCCAGATCATAGCAAGATGTCAACTTCAGCTACTCACAAAAGTCTTTAAAAATTGTTCTTGTGTATACATCTCTTGCATGTGACTCAATAGGTGCATAACACCAAAGCTTAGGTTTTCCAAGCTTAGATCTAAAATCTTCTTCATCTTCTTTGTCTTATCGACGTTGGACCAACCTTTTCAAATGCTTCAACAAACTTGAAAAGAGGAAAATGATTATTGGCATGGCCTTTAAATATAGCATTCATGCTCTCACTTCATTGTGTGGTTGACATATTAGCAAAAAAAGTATCCTTGAAGTAAACTGGAATCCATTGATCTCTATTGCTCCACGGTAAACGTAAATGTGCATTGTCATTTAGGTTAAATTTGCATATAATTCTTTTCCATCTATCCTCAAACTCATCAATAGTGATGGGCTTGTTTATGCAACAATGAAACTCTTCATTGAACCCAACAACTATGTCATAGATCAGACCAAGGTGCTCACATGCTTTCCTCATTATATGCCATTGACAACATCGATGAACCGCATTAGGAAATACTATGCGCATTGTAAGACCCCTAAACTTACTTAATGAGTTGAATAAGCTTAATTATCATAATTTAATTCTTATAACCCTAATCTAACCTTGTGATATGCTTTGAAATCATAAGATAAGCTTAAGTTTCAAATTTGGTCCAATTTGGACACTGTTTGAGCAAGTTATATAGGGGTATTGGGGGCTTCTCAAGTACAACTCAGAACACCACTTGCTCTGTAAAGTTGTCGTTCTCTCTGGTTGTGGAACCATGAGATTTTCTGCCTTCACCAAGGGCTTACCCACTCTTGCTCCAAGTCTTCATCCTTGATCTTCACCAAGGGATGCCTTCCCTTGTTCTTCTTCAACTCTCTTAGCCAAGAGAGAGAACCTTCATCTTCATGGTTGAAAAGAGAGATAGAGAGGTGGTGGAAGTGAGAGCCTCACAAAATATACATGTACGACTAGCTCTCTTATAGATTTCCTACTCACTCTAACAAATGTAGCAAGTGATTAAGCTTAGAGAGAGAGAGGAGGCTGTAGGAAGCACTCAACTATAGAATAGGAACCTCACATAGAGTTTTGCATTGAATGCTCAACCTTGGAATATATCCCAAGGGGTCCTATTTATAGTTGGGGATGCCTCTTAGCCTTTGGGAACACTTGAGAATGAAAACTAACCATTTCGTTACTTGCAACATATATATTCTCACTTGTTGCAACTTCACAACGTCTAGAAACACTTTTTTGCACTTTTTCGTACAATGCAATCGATCAAGTTTCTATAAAGATAACTCGACTGATCCCACTAAAAGACAAGACCAATTTAGGCCATTGATCGAGTTTGTCCTGGGGTAACTCGACCGATTCACTTAAATCCATTTTGGTCAGTAGAGGGATCGGCCGAGTTATGTTAAGTGTAAACTTGACCGATCAAAAGTCATTTTCAAGATCCAATTAGGATCGGTCGAGTTTGCAACTCGACCGATGAACAACCTGATGTGAATTTTAGAAAATGGCTTTGAGTGCTTAAACATTCAATCTAAGTGCTCTTGATTTTTTATAAACTTTATTACAAGTCATACAATCATTACAAGTGATTTACAACATGATTCTAATGGATTTACATCATCTTACAAAAACATGCACTTGTATTGACTTTGACTTGTATTTTCTCCAATTTAATATGCACAAGTTAGGGAATTTAGAGTGTGTCTATACCTAATCTGAAATCACTCAATGTAGAAGTATTAGACACCAATATGTGGAATGGTTAGTCATCATCAAAATAAGGGTTTAGTCAATTTCGACGTGAGTCAACATTGACCTAATTGACCTTGAGTCAACAGTATGCTATAACTCGATGGTTACACCTTGATTTATGTGTGGGTTCATACTTGAGAATGGTATGGAATGTGATGGTGATGCTTCACCTTATGCATCTATGATCCAGTGGGGATGTCATGAGTTAGGGTTTAGGTATAAGTGTTGATTAGTAACATTGATATAATTTATCATGTTAAAACTAACTCTAATGCAAATATATAAAGATGAGTATTCATGTTTAACATTCTTATATGTTAGAATGATGGTGGAATAACCGCCTTAATAAGATCATAACCTTAATATGATAATTGGTGGTTATCATAGCCACATGGATGATACTTTCTTATGCTAAACATGTGCATTATTAATATGACAAGGGTTAATCATATCTAAATTCCTTGCATGTTGATGTAATCAAGGAATGTTTTTAACGTTAATATAACCCTGCTGTGATTTTTTATGAATAGCTCCTAGATCATAACAAGGTTATATTAATGAGCTAGGAGATATTCATAAACAATTTGTTGAAGCATTTGAAAAGGTTGGTCAAGAGTCGATATGACAAAGAAGACAAAGAAGACTTTAGATCTAAGCTTGGAAAACCTAAGCTTTGGTCTTATGCACCTATTGAGTCACATGCAAGAGATGTATACACAAGAACAAATTTTAAAGACTTTCGTGAGAAGCTGAAGTTGACATCTTGCTATGATCTAGAGGAGGTCAACAAGGACTCCTTATATCACATTACACATATTTCTAGAGAGGAAAATTTGTTCATGACAAACAAGCACTACAAAGTGACCTTTAAAAGAGAATTAGAATAAATTACTTGTGACTGTAGACATTTTCAGTTCAGTGGAATTCTTTGTTCCCATGCACTTAAGGTATTAACTTTTGTAAAGACAAGGGAACCTACATGATGGTGCAAGGAATTCTACAAAATTTATATGATAAAGTGTTGGAAATGAAACCAAGGGTGGATCCATTTTCTACAGAAGAAGTGACACCCTCATCCCAGAGTTATATTCCAACTCAAGGGAGTCAACATGTGCCTTTGATTCTAGATGAACAAGAACACATCGAACTGAGAGATTCTATGACTTCACAATGTAAAGGAACAAGAAGACCTCAAAGGTACAAACCACCAGCTGAAATGAAGGCAAAGAAACAAAGAACATGTAGTACATGCAATGCAAAAGGCCATAATAGTTGCACATGCACGCATGGGGTATCTAACTAAATTCACTGAATTAATTTTGTATAATTTTTTTTATGTTTGGTCTTCATTTATTTGGTGGATAGGGAACTAAGGATGCATCCAGCTCATATGGGATTGAACAAATTGAAGAGATAAGTGAAGACTAGTGTTGTTGACATCGTGGATATGTAACAAAAGCTTGTCTTTTTGTGTGTTAGTAAATTCCAAAATTCTGGCTTTGTAACAGATGATGTTCTTTTGTTTCTATTTACAAATGTTGAGATCACGGTTGTGTAAAAAATATTTATATTTTTTGGGTGTTAGAAAATGATGAAATCATGGCTATGTAAAAACTTTTGAGATCAATTTATTGGTTTGATTGGTATCATTTACTCCATTGTTATGGTTGTTGGAATTTAGTATAATGTCTCAACTCAGATCAGTGGTTGATTAAATATATCAATTGCTGATCGAATTTTTGTAGTTGATTCAGTTTAGTAGTTTTCTTAGTTGATAATGTTGAGGTCTGAACATGGTCTGATTTTGTATATTGGTTGATAAAATTTGGGTGCCTTGATAAAATTTTAGTTGGCTTCACTCTATGTATGAATATGCCTTAGAGCTGGGGGTTATGGTTTCAAAATTCTGGTTTCATGTTACAGGTAGAACTGTGCTTGCTCCTATGGTTGTTATGGAAGATGGAAAATACCCATTGATTTGAACATTAATAGGGGTGATGTCCATTTCGTTTGATGTCATAATAGACACAATTGGGATGATTTTTCTGAATGATTCATTGTCTGCAACATTTGCTGGCATACCATTTTATTATACATGGACAAATATTTTATCAAGTTTTTGTTCTTGTGTTTCATATCAAGTTGTTGTGAATAGCAAGTCTGTACTTTAGAGACATGCGCCAATTTATTATACTTGTTAGCCATCACGCATTCCAATCACCATAATGCGGCAAGGTTTGGATTTAGTTCATTCATTCATGAGTATTAAACAAAGATACATTCAGATTCCATTCATGCAAATTTCCATGTTGTACAACACCATAAAAGTACATTACCAATTACCATCTTGATTCCTTACAAATTAGACACACAAAATACAGTACATAACACACAAGAAAACAAGAAAAACACCATGTTTTGGTATCAGCCGTCCTCCCACAGTAGCAACTCATCAAACCAGTGGTAGTTTCCTGGTTGAAGGGGCCTCTGGTCCTAGCCCTGAAATTTGATTTTGTACTGTCTTCACTTATCTGTGACATTTAACCAATCTAAAAAAGTCATGTGAAAGGCATCATATGGTATACGATTTAAAAGGAGAGAATATCACATTAAACTCTCATGTAAGTTCCTAAAAAATTGAACACAAAGTCAGGTGGTAGATTCCTTGGCTGTAGTTGTGCTTCCTTTTTTCTCTGAATTGTTACTCAAAAAGTGGATGGTAACGAGCAAACAACGAAATTCTACATTGAACAAATATTAGTTTGAGTGGGGAAGAAAGAACGACCCATAAACCAAAAATGGGAGCAGAAGTAGGATGGTTTACATTTTTTTACATTGACCAAAGCCACTTAGAACTGATCGAAATGGAGAAAACAGACGTCCCTTTGACTGAAACCACCCCGATCTAGACTTGAGAACCCATAGCCGTGACTCCCTGCTACTCTGTCATGATGGGTCTTGTTGGTTGCAACGGCAAGAAACGTGAACTCAACATGAGTATTTATAGTATGAATCGAAAGGGGTAGAAGAATGATGCATAATTAGATGAAGAATTAAGATGTAAGAAAAGAGGGAGGATGGGGAAAAAAGGAGAAATAGGCAGAAGAACAGATTGGCAGAAGGATAGGAATAGAAAGGAAAGAAATAGGAATTAAGAAGAGTAAGAAAGAAATTAGTTCGAAGGATACAAAATAGGATGCAAATAAGGAAGAAGGAAAAAGATGCGAGAATCATGGAGACAGATGAACAATTCGTAAAGAACAACAGAGTCGTGGAGATGAAGAACATAAGGGAGAGGATCTAAAAGTGAAGAGAGAGAGAGTAGTATAGGTTGTATAAAAAAAATGAAGAGGACGGTGGGTCTGTGCCTGGTTCTGATAGAGAGAGAAATAGCGGGTGAGGGAGTTAATGTAGGCAGACGGAAAGTGCAGTTGACGACCGTTTCTGGCTAGTGCAATGCTATTATCTCATTTGATCAAGATGGAGATCTAAGGGTGGAAAATTGGGGTGTATAAGAAAGCTGGTACACTCGAGTGTATTGTAGCTCAACTCTCTCTCTCTCTCTCTCTATATATATATCTGTGTGTGTGTGTGTATATATATATGTGTGTGTGTGTGTGTGTGTGTGTGTGTATATACATATATGTATATATATATGTGTGTGTGTGTGTGTGTGTATACATATATGTATATACATATGTAAATACATATATATACATATATATATACATGTATATATACATATATATACACTACTACAGAAATAGCATTCAGTGACACTTTTCTGGGCGTCGGTTATTAAGGAAAACCGACGCCTTCTATGTTAGGACGTCTATATTCGAAGACCAGCCAGACACGGGTACCGCTTTGTCTGCAGCGTCGGTTGTTTATAACAAACCAACGCTTAAAGTCGCCCGCGAAATCCATATTTCGATCAAAAAAATAGTGTCATTAGCAGCGTCAGTTATTTAGGTAGAAACCGACGCCTATGTGCGATGAAAATTTGCGCGAAAAGTGTCACCTTAAGCGTCGGTTATTCAAGGATAACCGACGCTGAAGGTGGTTCCCGCCAAACAATTTCATGAAAATATCGTCCAATTGGACGTCGGTTTTTTCAAACAACCAACGCTAAATATGTGTAGGCGTCGGTTGTTTTAAACAACCAACGCTATTTGGGAACTTCATAACCCTCAATCGCCCGACTCTTCCCCTTTCTTCTGTTTCATTGCGAGCGATTTCCCTATTTCTTCTTCAGCTCCCCTTCTCCGGCGATTTCTTCTTCAGCTCCCCTTCTCCGGCGCCCCCTTCTCCGCCACCACTCCTGCTCACCGCCGCTCCTGCCGCCGTTGGACACCAGCTCTGCGTCGCCGCCACCGCCGCCGCCTGCTCGCCGCCGCTCCTGCTCCTGCTGCTGCGCTCTGAAGTCTCCTGCTCCGTCGCCTGCTCGCCACCGCCTGCTCGCCTGCACCGCCGCCGCCTGCTCGCCGCCGCGCACTGCTGCTCTCCTCGCCGCGCACAGTTGCTCTCCTCTCCTCGCCACCGGTGGCTTCTTTGGGGTAGGTCTCTGCTCAGGCCACGCCGCTGCTCTCTAGGCCAGGCATTCTTCCTATTCCCTCAAGGTACTGCTTTCTTCCTCCTTCCTTCCTTCCTCCACGCCGCTGCTCAGGCCAACTAGGGGAAGTAACATTTGTCTGCATCAAAGACACCTCCTTGGGCTTTATTCTCAACAATTCTTAGAACAAGTAATAAATCACAAGCATATATACGTATATGGGTTCCCTTTAGGTCTTCATAATGTATTTATATTCAGTTTATAGTTACCATTGTATACATTGTTGTTTGAGCCTTATGATGGACTTTTGGATTGCAAATGACTGGGATTTTCCTAGTGAATGTTCTAAATTTGTAGGCCCAATCTAGATTAAATTGAGATCTCATTCTCTCCTTATATTGGCAAGGTGAGGCAAAAATAATTCCACAAGTGATTCAAATCTCCTATCCCACACTTTACCCATCTTTGTCATGCCTCATTACCAGGGTTAGTGTCATGCTAATCCATTGATATTCATATACGGAGTGACCCTGAGTTTATTGAAATATATCACGAGATTGTGGGTCATCTATGAAGATACCCTTGTGGTGCATTATGTGTGATTTTATAGCAAACAATTATATAAGATTTTATTCTAGATTTAATCAAACCCATTGTGCAATAATCATTCCCCGCGAGCATACATGTCTTATTGCAATATATTTTTAGGATCAAACCCTGAGTACAACATTTTTAAGTATATTGGTTACCATACCCAATCCAAGTCAAGATAAATATTTAAAATCAAATGGTTTGATGGTTTATTAATCTAATTACGAAAATTTAAATCAAAATGAAAAGGGGTATGAACTTATATATAAAAAACACCAGGATGAATTAGGTTTCAGTGTTACTAACTATAACATTATAGGTTTTGAGTCCTTAAATAGAATGATTTTAAAATTAGCTCAAATGAGTGAATTGCTTGATTTTCTGAAAGCTCTAGTTATACATCTTATATTTTAATGTGATGTACTCTATGCATGTTTCATGTTTGGTACACGATTAGGCGCCGCCTGGTGCTCCTCCACCGTCGTCGCTGCTAGCTACTTCTCCAGCCAGAGCCACCGGAGCCTCTGCCTTCTTCCCGACAAGGTTGGTCTTCCCGCTGCTGCTAGCTGCTCTGCTTTTTTTTTGCAACATATATATATTCTGTGATCCCAACATTCTTTATATTCTGCTCTGCTCTGCTTGATTCTTCTATATATTCTGATGTCATTATATAATTATGTGATCCCAACATATTAAATTGAATTAGAATGATTTCATGAATTATAGGGTTTTAAAGTTGATAAACATGTACATGCGGAAATAGGGTTATTAAACCAATGGTTATAACATAGTATGATCTTAATCTGATCTGGATGTTCATAATAATGTAGTATGTTAAATATGATGATTAGGGATACATATAATGTCTAGTAAAGATTCCTAGACCTTTTGTTTGAAACTATTGATTTCTTGATTTATTATTTAATAATGCTCTGTTGATTAGGATTAACCATGTTGCCTGTAGTTTATAGACAATTATTATATATAAGAATGACAACACATGTATTTGTTGGCCTAGAAACCCATCCAAGATTTACTCATTAGGAGTAAATCTTGGATAGTCCCCAGTTTGGGACTGTTCTTGAACACCTAATCTCACTTAGGATGTAAGTGTATAATGTGTATTGGGTTTTTGAGAAACTTTCAGTAGCATTTCCCCGTTTGTTCTCTAAGTACATATGTACTTAGAGAACAGCGGGGAAATGCTGCCGAAATTTTCTTGAAAACCAAATACGCATTATACACTTACTAGTGAGATTAGGTGTTCAAGGATGGGATAGGTGGAACACATTTATTATATATAAGAATGACATCAAATGTGTTTGTTGGCCTAGAAACCCGTCCAAGATTGACTCATTAGGAGTAAATCTTGGATAGTCCCCGGTTTGGGACTGTTCTTGAACACCTAATCTCACTTAGGATGTAAGTGTATAATGTGTATTGGGTTTTCGAGAAAATTTTGGTAGCATTTCCCCGTTTGTTCTCTAAGTACATATGTACTTAGAGAACAGCGGGGAAATGCTGCCGAAATTTTCTCGAAAACCCAATACACATTATACACTTACTAGTGAGATTAGGTGTTCAAGGATAGGATAGGTGGTACACATTTATTATATACTAGGGAAATGCTGCCTAATCTTTTCCTAATATATACTTGTTTCCTAATATATACTTGTTTTCTCTGATCATAGAATGGATAGATCATGGATGTCCATTCGTAATCGTTGCACCCCAGAGTTTATATCTGGTCTTGATCAGTTTATTAGATTTGCCGAGGAACATAGGAAAAAACCTACAGATAGGTTCTACTGTCCATGTAGGCATTGCGGTAACAACTTGAAAGTCAACACTGTTGAGGAAATCAAAAGTCATGTCATGTGCAACGGGATTGTACAAGGCTATACAGAATGGCACTGGCATGGAGAGATTTCAAAATCGAAACCAGTAGATGTCGATAGCAGTGCTTGGGTGGAAGAAGAAATTGCCTCTGATGACGTAAATGTGAACGAACCAGTTCCAGCAGACATCGTTGATGCGATACTGGATAGTTGTAGGGTAGAGCACACCGATCCACCTCCTATCTTTACAAACATTGTGCATGATGCTGAGATACCGTTATACACAGGCTGTGCTAAGTTTACGAAGCTTAGCGCTGTGTTGAGATTGTATAAGTTGAAAGCTAACAATAGATGGAGCGACAAAAGCTTCACTTCATTGTTGACTTTGTTGAAAGAAATTCTTCCCGAAGGAAACGAGCTTCCAATCTCAACATACCAGGTAAAGAAAATGTTGTGCCCAATGGGAATGGAGGCCAAGAAGATACACGCATGCCCGAATGATTGTGTATTATTTCAAAAGGACTATGTAGATTTGAAAGATTGTCCAAAATGTGGTGCGTCACGGTATAAATTGACGACTTCGGGGGAGTCCAAAACTGGTTCTCCTGCCAAGGTGTTGTGGTATCTACCTATAATATCACGGTTTCAACGCTTGTTTGCAAATCCGAAAGATGCAAAGAATTTGAGGTGGCATGCAGATGTTAAGAAAAATAATGATGGGATCCTACGACATGCGTCTGATTCCCCACAGTGGAAGAAGATTGATCTATTGTACCCTAAATTTGGTGAAGAAGATAGGAATCTAAGACTTGGGCTTTGTACAGATGGGATGAATCCGTACGGGACATTGAGCAGCCAACATAGCACTTGGCCAGTCATGCTTGTTATATACAATCTTCCTCCCTGGATGTGTATGAAAAATAAGTACGTTATGTTGTCATTGTTGATATCGGGCCCTAAACAACCCGGAAATGATATCGATGTTTATCTTGAACCTTTGATTGATGACTTAAAGATACTTTGGGCTGAAGGTGTGATGACCTATGATGCTTCAGCAAGAGAGACATTTCGTTTGCACGCTATGTTGTTTTGCACTATTAATGACTTTCCAGCATATGGGAATTTGTCTGGATATAGTGTCAAAGGAGCTAAAGCGTGTCCTATATGTGAAGAAAACACTGATTCAATAAGACTAAAACATGGCAGCAAGACTGTATATCTTGGTCATCGAAGGTTTCTTTCAAAATTCCATCCGTATCGTAGGAAGCGCAAAGCATTCAATGGATGGAATGATGAACGGAGTGCACCTAAACCTATACCAGGGGATGTTGTTTATGAAAGAGTAAAAGACATTGTCAATGAATTTGGTAAGAAATCACAATGTAGTATGGCCACACGGAGTGACAATTCTTCATTCAAGAAGAAGTCAATATTTTGGGATCTTCCTTATTGGAGTTCTTTGACAGTCAGGCATTGTATCGATGTAATGCACGTTGAGAAAAATGTCTGTGATAGCATCATTGGTACTCTATTAAATATACCAGGTAAGACTAAAGATGGGATAAAATCCAGACTGGACCTATGTGAAATGGGAATAAGGTCAGAATTAACAGAATTACGTGAAATGGGTAATAAAAGAACATACTTACCTCCCGCTTGTTACACGTTGTCTAGAAAGGAGAAGAAAACTTTTTGTGAATGCTTGGTAAATGTTAAGGTGCCACATGGTTACTCATCCAACATCCGTAGATTGGTATCAATGAAAGATCTGAAGTTGATAGGTCTTAAATCTCATGATTGTCACACTCTAATGCAACAAATATTGCCCGTGGCAATTCGATCTATATTGCCGAAGCATGTAAGGTTTGCAATTACCAGACTTTGTTTCTTTTTCAACAGTCTATGCAGCAAAGTTATTGACCCTGATACTCTCGATAATTTGCAAAGAGAAGTGGTTGTTACCCTATGTCAGCTTGAGATGTATTTCCCTCCTTCGTTCTTTGATATCATGGTACATCTTGTTGTCCACTTGACTAGGGAAGTGAAAATGTTGGGACCAGTTTTCTTGCATTGGATGTATCCCTTTGAACGATACATGAGCGTTTTTAAAGGTGATGTTCGAAACCGTTATCGGCCTGAAGGGAGTATTATTGAAGGTTATGTGGCGAGAGAGGTTATGGATTTTTGCAATGACTTTCTCAGTGGTAATGAAACTCCCGATAATGACAAGAATATTGAGGAGGGCAAAGGAATTTTGGGATCACGGGTGAAAGTAATCAGCCGTGAGCAGTTGGAACAAGCTCACTTGTATATTTTACACAATATGGACGAAGTGAGTGTTTATATCGAGGAACATACCAATTTCATAAAGAGACAACATCCTCGAGCAAGTTCAATGTGGCTTGCTAGAGAGCATAATAAGACTTTTACTAAGTGGTTTGAAGATAAAGTCTTACATCAACTATCTCAAACACCAAATGATATTACAGAAACTATCAAATGCCTCGCCTTTAAACCAAAACCGAATGTTATGTCTTATGAAGGGTTTGAAATTAATGGATTCACATATTACACAAAGCGCCAAGATGATAAGAGTGTCGTCCAAAATAGTGGGGTCACTCTTCAAGCGTCGACTATGTACTTTGCAAGTGCAAAGGATAAGAGTCCGCGTGAAGCTAAAATGTCATATTACGGTGTCATTGAGGACATTTGGGAGTTTGACTACATAGATTTCAAAATTCCGCTCTTTAAATGTAATTGGGTTGATAACACCAAAGGAGTTATAGTGGATGAATTGGGTTTCACTTTGGTGAACTTTGAAAAGATTGGCGAGAAGGGTGAACCATTCATATTGGCATCACAGGCGAAACAAATATTCTATATCGATGATCCTGTGAATGATAAATGGTCAGTTGTTCTTCATGGTAAAAGACAGTTCATTGAAGATCCTATAGATGAAGAAGAGTACTATGATAAGTATGATGACTCCAGTCCATTCTCAGTTGGGTTGCCAACTCCACAAAATATTGAAGCTAATGATGACTTATATGTGCGCGGAGATCACAATGAAGGATTGTTAATTGATAAAAGATCACAATTTTAGAGACATGTATGTTTATACAAATGCTAAATGTTTGCCTTTTTATAGTTAATACAAATGCTAAATGTTTGCCTTTTTCTAGTTAATACAAATGCTAAATGTTTGCCTTTTTCTAGTTAATAGAAATGCTAAATGTTTGCCTTTTTAATGACATTTTCAGATGGCTGACCATGATGAGCATGATGTCCATGATGAGCATGAAGTCCATGATGAGCATGCTGTCCATGACGAGCATGGCGAGGATACTAATGTAAGTTCTAAAAACATATCCTGTATTTCTATAAAATTCATCATCTTCTAGTTATGTCATATATCCTATATTTCTATATTGGGCTAAGTTAGTGTGTTTTATTTTTGTAAAATTTTAGGTTGATGCACCTGTACCCACTGAAGCAGTGGAGCAACTTGATGCGCAACACCAGACACTTAACAAGAAAAGGGGCATCACTCTGTTGAAGAAGTTATTAGCGCTAAGTGGTAGTGGATCCAAATTGGTGGTGGAGTTTGATAATGGAGGAAATCCAATTGGAGTGAACCGCAATAATTTTGTGAACTATCTTGGGTGTACCACTCGGAGCCATTGTGGTGTTAAGTATGACAATTGGCATAAAGTTCCTCAAGGGAAAAAAGACTTGATATGGAAGGATTTATGCGTGAGTTATTATTATTTGCAATTCTATTTTGTAGATTACAAATTCTATTATTTGCAATTCTATTTTGGATACTAGTTAATAACATTTCTATTTTACAGAATCTGTTTGCATTGGATGAGAAGTTGCATCGTAAAAATGTGATGCAACGCGCTGGAAAGATGCTTAGGAATTATAGGACAAATCTGAACAGAGAATACATAAAAGAGGGTGATAAGAAGAAGAAGTCAGCCCTTGAACAATGGAACTTCTTGGACAAAGAAGATTGGGACAATTTTGTTGCTTCAAGAAAATCTGAAGAATTCAAGGTATTAGGCGTCACTCCTAATTTAATTAATATACATTGTATTCACCTATTCAAGATTAGCATTTAGTGCTACTAACCAAATCATTAATGTGCATACTAACTAGGCCCTCAGTGACGCACAAAAAGCAAGGCGTGCACTGAATGTGCATGACCACACTATGGGTCCAAAAGGCTATGCAAGCGTTCGCCAAAGACTACAGGCGGAGTCTGCGGCTACTCAGGAGTCTGCTCCTACTCAGGAGTCTGCCACACCCATGCCTCGCCATGATATCTGGATAGCTGGCAGGAAAAACAAGAAGGGTGAAATAAAGAAGCCTGTAACTGCTGAGGCGGCTGCAAAAATGGTAAAATACAACTCTTAGAGAAATCGTTTGAATATTGATTATTTGTGGTGTTAACTTACCAATTTCTGTTTATGGTGATTAGCGGGAGCTGCACGAGCAGAGGAAACAAGGCACGTTCATCCCTCAGGGCACAAGGGATGAATTGACAGTTGCTCTGGGTAACCCAGAGCATCCTGGACGTGTTAGAGGTGCCGGCGCTGGTGTTGGCATCAAAGCATTCTTTGGGCCATCCCAGCGCAAACCCAGAGCGGGACTTTCTCAAGAAGAGGTAACATATTCTTTTTTTAGAATGTTACTGCAAAAGGAAATTCATTAATAAGAAGCTAATGTTTCTTTTATCCATGTATAGGAGAATAAGAGAGTTGAGGATTTAGTTGCTAAGAATATCAACGATGTAGTTGCTGAGAAGGTCAAGGAAGAATTGCTGCGGTGGCAGGCATCTCAGGCTTCCAATACGCCTATGGCGACCCACTCTTCTCCTGATGCACAGACTGCGAGTAATCCTGGAGACCCATCGCCTAGCACGTCTGCTGTAAGTATTGTTTATGGCATTGTAGTTAGTCTTTTCAAGTTTTTATGTTTTCAAGATGATATGTATATATGTATAATATTCTTTACGTAAATTTGTAGGCATTGAAGCCATGCCGCTTAAGAATGCAAGACTACGTTGTTGCAGAGGCGCAGGCTTACCCGTCCCTTCCTGGGGAAAGGTTTCACGGGACTCCAATGCCACAGGGCTATGTTCGTGTGGGCCCATTATGTGTGTTACCCGATTGGAGGGAAGTTGCGTTGCCATATGCCCATCCAGATATTGATACACTTGGTGAGGCAGAAGGCGGGGTGATATTGTGGCCCAAAGCAGATGTCGTCTACACGACTGAAATTGTAAGATAAATTTACATTGATTTAGACTGTTAATGTGTATATATGATGTCAACTGATCTGAAATTATATGTACAGGTTAAAAAGAAGACACCAGGAGCACCTAGGCCTCCACTTCCACTTCCCGCATTACCCGATTGGGTTCCAACTGACCTAACATACCCGTTAGGTCCTGCTTGTAGGGGAATGGCATGTTGGCTACGGGCACATAATGTACATTGCCCTATAATTATTTCTTTAGATGCAGATTATGCAGGTCAATCATACGATAGCTCTTTATTTATACAAGATATTATTGAGCTGTTTATGTATGATTGGATGAATACATCAATGATAGAGACATGGATAAGGTGAGATCTTGTTTATACATCCATATACCTTGTGTAAGATCCGGTGATCTGGTTTCTTATATATTAATGCATACGCCTATATGTTTTGCAGCTACCTAGTCGAAGATCATTGCAATCAATTTGCATTTGATCATGTGGGATTTTTGATTCCATCATTGATTAGTTTGGTAGCTAAAGACCCTGATAATGTTCAACAATACTGTATAGATGCTTTTACAATTTTTGGTCAGCAAAAGAAGACGATAATAATAGCTCCATTCAATGTCAAGTAAGTTTACTTTATTTATAATTTGGACTTAAGAAAATTCCATTTTTATTTTGCATTTTGAGTTATTAATTGTTAACTTCTTACTTCTAGCGGTAGACATTGGGAGTTACTAGTTATTGTCCCCGGGACATTCACTGTTTATTATCTAGATCCTGCGGGGAGTACATTGAACACTAAAATTGGACACGTAATGAGAATGCCATTATTCTGGTGAGAAATATTTCATTTTTATATCCGTTAACATCTTTTATTACATTACTATTTAATTATGCAATTTATTGTGTTATATTAACATGTAGGGGTTTAGATGCATTCAAAAAGGCTGGAGGAACGGTCCCAAGGAAAAAGAACCAGCCAATAAATTGGCAGAACGTACAAGTAAGTTCCCGACTCGAATATATATATTATTAATGTGAATTGTGCTTAGTTGTATTATTTTGTATGTTTCAATTTATAGTGTGCTACACAAGACAATGGCTGGGCATGCACATACTATGTGATGCGATTTATGCAGATGATTATCAAATATTCCGCATTGGACATCGATACCATACATGAGGTATTATATATACTTTCATTAGTTAGTATGCAATATATCAATCTTATCTTATTTTTATATTATTACTTATATATATACATCATTCTCTTTGCAGGTGTTTAAAACTGACAACACTACAGGTAAACGCTTAAAAAATATACATGCTCCATATACGATGGAAGCATTAAATGAAGTAAGAGAAGAATGGGCAAAAGCCATACAAGCAGTGGCAACTGTAAGATATAATTGGGATGTTGATAGCGATAATGAATGATACTTTGTAAATGAATATTTCTGAATGTTAATACATGTATTTGAATGTTTCTATATGTGTGAATGTGAGAATTGAATTTATGTCTGAATGTATGTACTTGTGTGAAATTTTTCTTATGACTTTTGCAGGTTTGCGGCCTGTTTGTAGGCTGATATCAATGGATGTCGTAAACCTGCAGTTCAGTTACTGAACTGCAGGTTCTCATCCTGCTGACCAGCCACAGCAGGCCTGCAAACTGATATGAAAAAAAAAACAAATAGGCGTCAGTTATTTATAAAAACCGTCAGCAAAGATCTACAACGTCGGTTATTTATAGATAACCGACGCCTTATGTGCCCAAGCAGTCCTCGAAATGGCGTCGGATATACGTATCAAACCGACGCCTATTTAAATTAGAGGCGTCGGTCTTTTGGTATATAACCGACGCCAAAAGTGTTCGCGCCACAAAAAATGGCGTCATTTAGGACACTTTATGCGTCAGTTATCTACTAAAAGACCGACGCTATAAGTAGTATAGGCGTCGGTCCGTTAGTAAATAACCGACGCAGAAAGTGCCCTAGCTGACGCCGTTTTATGTGGCGCGAACCCCTTTGGCGTCGGTTAGCGACTAAATGACCGACGCCGATAGTTTAAATAGGCGTCGGTTAAACAACCGACGCCGAAGTGTTCGACCTTTAGCGGCGCCCGCATAGGCGTCGGTCGAAAACCGACGCCAAATGGGGTTAAACGACTGACGCCAAAGGCCACTTCTGTAGTAGTGATATATATATATATATATTTGAGGAAGGTATATATATATACACATATATATAAACGTGTATATGTATATATATATATATATGTGTGTGTGTATATATATATATATATATATATATATATATATATATATATATATATACGTATGTATATATATACAACACAGGTATACATGTGTTGCCCACCTCGCTTCCTTTTATTTTCAACGTCAGATCAGAAACAACACGAATGGATAAAGCAACAGGAATCGTTGAAGATAGAAGGAAGCGAGGTGGGCAACACATGTATATCGAGACTAAACGTCATGCATGTGTTGCCCACCTCGCTTCCAAACTAGATAGAAGGAAGCGAGGTGGGAAACACAAGTATTAAGGGACACTCATAGTCGAAGAGAGTCTCGATAGTAACTATCTATTCCTACAATGGTCCCTAGCGGGCAAGGTAGTAGAAATGAAACACCAGAACAATGAGGAGCTAGATACTGGTCAGATCCTAGCTTTAGAAGAAAACCTACTGATAGGAATAGATATGAAGGGATAAACTGGGCATCAGATAAAAGACCGAGTAATATTACTCTAGAAACCCCAGTTGATTATATGA
Organism: Alisma plantago-aquatica; assembly: GCA_963693085.1. Classification (NCBI taxonomy): domain Eukaryota; kingdom Viridiplantae; phylum Streptophyta; class Magnoliopsida; order Alismatales; family Alismataceae; genus Alisma; species Alisma plantago-aquatica. The sequence continues at coordinate 1,221,569,173 of OY856411.1, forward strand.
ATCAAGAATATATTAGTACAAACGGAATTTATTTAAATCTAAATTGTATCAGAAATATTGACGAAGCTATAAAAAGATGGGTGAAAGCCACATATTTATCAATAACATCACAAAGTTATGATATTGAAACAACATCAAGATTTTGTCATTTAACTTTCCAAGGAATCGTAGCAGATTGGTGGAAAGGATTAACTGATAACGATAAAGAAGCAGTAAAAGGAACAACAACCACATTAGCTCAAGTGGTAAATAACTATGAAAACAAATTAAGAAGAGAATTTCTAGGAGAAACATGGAATGTAAACAGAGATGTAGAAAAAGAAAAAGAAAAACAGAGATTTACCTTTTTGCTATATAATCTAAAATTCTGCGACATGTGCCGAATAGATGAATATATATGTAAATTTTAGGAATACTTCTATAAAATATATGATAGAATAGACAAAGAAAATGTTACCAATAAAAGTCTACTAAATTTATTTTATACAAAAGTACCTGACCCTTGGGGATTTAAAGCAATGCAATTATACCCTCATTACAAAGATGGTTTGTTTGATGTAATAAATTATCAAAAAGGATGGGGATGGGTGATTTTTGTCGCAATTTTTTGTATCTCTAATCTTTCTTGTCTCAAATATTTGCAAGTTTCCATGTTTTACTTATTTAACCTATTAAGTCCATTAATTCCATATAACTTAGATGATAAAACATTTTTCACATTTATGGAGATGAAAATTCCAATTGTTATTATAATTCATGTAATAAGCATATTATATCTCTTACTAGACATATCTTAGACATTATGGGTCTATTAGTTAGCAAAGGAAAAAAATGTGACATATTTTGTGAACTCACTTACATGTTTGCACATATTTAGTTTAGTAGGTTAATATGAGTGTATCACCATATGTGATGTTGATTATAGAACCTTATGCCACTTAATGTGTTATATTTGTTTTCAAGCCCATACATGTTATGGGTTACCATTGAGTTATCTATGTTATATGCATTGATTGTATACATTAAGGTATAACTTCATCCTTGTTTGGTCAAATCAAAGAACCAAGCATCCTAATATCCTAAAAATGGGAATAGGGTTTCTAGAGTTGAGGTGCTAGGTTTTAGTATGTTACAGTGTTCATTCTTTCTCAACACAGAAAATTTAAGTGGATCTTATGCCACTTGATATCCATGGATTAGGGATGTATACATGGGATAAGTACAAGGTTGTTTTGGGCTCTGGTTCCAAGGTTGCAAAATTTGGTGATGGGGATATCTCTTAGACTTTCCAAGGAGATAGGAGGATTCTTCCTACATGTCTTGTGTCGACAATGATAGAAGAGAAGTTGATGAGACAAGGATGTGAAGATTTCTTGGCTCATTTGGTGGATATCAAGCTGAGGAGCTCTAGTATCATGATTGTACCTATGATGCAAGAGTTTGAGGATGTTTTACCCCATGAGTTTCTAGGTGTTCCATCCACTAGAGAGATTGATTTTGAAATCAATCTAGTTCCTAATATACAACCCATAGCACATTCACCCTATAGGATGGATCCAACAAATATGGGCTTGAAGAAACACTTACATGTGTTTCTAGAGAAGGGTTTCAAATAGCCCATAAAGTACCCTTGGGGTGCTCCAGTGTTGTTTGTGAAGAAGAATGATGGTTCAATGAGGCTATGAATAAACTACTGACAATTGAACAAGGTCACAATGAAGAACAAGTATTTGTTTCCAAGTACAATGATCTATTTGATCAGTTGATGGGTGCTATAGTGTTTTCCAAGATAAATCTGAGATCATGGTATCATTAGTTGAGAATCAAGGTAGATGACATACCTAAGACCACTTTTGTAACTAGGTATGATCATTATGAGTTTGTGGTTATCCATTTGGGCTGACCAATGCACTGATAATGTTTATGGACCTGATGAACATAATTTTTAGACCTTCTCTTGATTAGTTTGTGGTAGTGTTCATAGATCATATCCTGATAAATTCAAAGATAGTCAGAAACATGAACTACAACTTTGTTAGACTTTGGAGTAGATGAGGTAGCATAGACTATATACTAAGTCAGTAAGTGCAAGTTTTGTCTGACTGAGGTGTCTTTTCTTGGTCATGTCATCTCTAGAATGGGTGTTTGTGTAGATCCTACGAAGGTGGAGTCAATGTTGGAGTGAGAAAACCCCAATACACCTATTGAGGCTTTAAGCTTCCTAGGTTTAGCAGCTTACAATAGGAGGTTCATCAAGAAGTTCAGTGCAATTGCTTTACCTTTGACCAAGCTAACTAGGAAGAGCTTTCCTTTTGTATGGGATGACAAGTGACAAAGTTCTCACATTTTTTAAGGAGAAGCTAACGAGTGCTCTTGTGTTGGTTCTACTAGGGCATGGTAAAGGCTCCATCATTTTTTATGATGCCTTAACAAATGCGTTGGGGTGTGTGTTGATGGTGGATAGGATGTGATTTCTTTTGGTTCCCCAATAAACTAAGAAACATAAGGAGAATTACCCAACTCATGATTTGGAGTTATAGTCTTGGTTCTTGCTTTGAAGATTTGGAGGCACTACCTCTACGGATAGAAGTGTCAAATATGTTGGTATGTATGCCCATAGAGCAATCATATGATGATTGTAATGGTATACTTGTAAAAGATTTGATTATTAACAAAGGCAAGATTCCAATTTATTCTGTTTGTTCAGTTTGGGATAATGAGATAACATAATAAATGTCTAGAGAATGATATTACACAGTGATACATGTCTTCAAGTACGTGACTTGGAAGAATGAGAACATACGGATGTTAAAATTATATACATTTTCATTATGTCCCTGATTGGTTGTTACTGTGGAAGGTAGATAGACAACAATAACACATAAGATCAGGGTGTGAGTTGGTTGATGATAGAATCTCATTAGTCATGATATGGCGATATCAAACCAAGCACGCAGATACATGTTAGAGAATAGTGTATCGGACTAGCCCACTTGAGACTGACACATGGAAACCATTACCATGGTAGTCATAGTTAGCTCTCATAGTGATGATGGTGTATGTGGTTATTCAACCTGAAATCACTACACTCATCACATATCGTTTGGTATGCTTTGACATCATCAAACACAATCCTAAAAAATGGGTTGTCATAAAGGTGATGATTGGGTGACTGTGAGACATGGAGACTGACTATGAGTGATAGAATGGGATTTGTCCCTCCAATGGGAGTATGATATCCAAGGCCACTTGAGTTAGTGAGACTGAGAAATACATAACCATGTAGATGTGAGTCAAGAAATGATATTGAGCTTACACGTATCTCATATAGTCTGCTATAGTAAGAAACATAGATTGAATGTTGAAGAGGATGACAAATCCATTCATCGAGTTCAATCTAGATATTAGTGATAAAGGAACTATACAAACACTGTAATACCATACACAGATTGTAGCTAGAAGTTGTTCTCCAACTTTCCATTTACTTGGGTAACAATGATGTGTGACTAGGCACCACTCATTGCTTGTGATGTCATAAGTTGTTATGGACATTCACTGCCAACGTAATATGGGTCCTATAGGGTCACACACATAGGAACTCATCTAGAAGAGGAGTTTGATCTTGAATGATAATTGGATTGATTACTAAGTGTTTAGTTACTCAATTCACACAACAAATCAGATGACTAGATTACCTAATGATCGGTGAAAGTGTTGAGACATCCATTTAGAGTGTCAGGCTGATTGTATTGTACATTTCCTAAAATTCAGCTTGACCCAAGATGCGAGATGACCATTTCAAATGGTATAAGATGACCATCTTGTTTGCACCAAATGGCCGGTTTGGGGTGCAATTCGATTGCATCAAGGATCGGTGTTGACATCATGTGATGCATTAATTGGAATTGAATTGCAAAAACATGTACAAAATAGGGAAACTGTGGCACAACCGTTTCATAGTGCAAGATAATCGCCTCGCATGCTAGATGACCATTTGGGTTTCCATACGATCATTTCAACTTCCACAGGCTGTAAAATTTCATAAATTGTTGTGAAAATTTAAGATCTTCTGGTCCCTTCCACTCCCGCACAAACTGGGAACCCTAGCCCTAATCTCGACTATTAATAGAGGGATACTTGGGGCTTCTCAGAGTACAACACAGAAAATTGAGAATCAGTTGCTCTGATAATTGTTGTCCTCTCTGCTTGTGGTAACCAAGAGATCCCAAGCAAGTCCTATCTAACTAGGTAGGGATAGCTACAGGAGAGAACAACTAAGGATCATTGTTGTGGGAGAGCATGTTGGTGACTAGTACACCAACAGGAGGGACAACTGCTTCCTTTCCATTCTAATAGGATGACAAGAGTTATAATTGGTCCATGTGGACTTCTCTAAAGGTGAGGTGGCCTTTTCCCATCGCTAAGGAGGATGACGTTAGCTAACAATCTGTGATGAGAGGAGCTATTGCAGACAATGATGTTCGAGTCTACTGTCTAGCAGGAGCAGTCAGATGAGTCCCATTACAACTAGGAGATGCACAAACACCATCCAAGATAGAGTGTGCATGTACATCGACGTGGATTATTGTTGGACTTGCTTCAAGACCAAGTATATCTTCGTAAAACCATCCTTTCAATTGCATAGTTATTGACACGATCTGTTGGTTAATGGGAAATATGTCAGTAATTTTTTTATTTCCACTTTCTATCTGATGCCATATTTCCTAACAATGATATCAAAGCCACATCAATTAATTATGTTTGGGATAATTGATATGATCAAATTTTTGGTTTTATTATGTTTATTTATTGCATATGATACAAATATTTAAACTGATTGATGTGCACATCCGACTAATCACCACTTAAGAACCCAAACATATATATATATATATATATATATATATATATATATATATATATATGCAAATTACATGCTTTGCCCTAAAAATGAGTTTTGATGGTTGATGTGTAGCCTAGTTATGGCCATTAACCTTTATGTGTGCATGGTGGTTGTGTGTATGATATCTTGGTTAGAGAATGAAGCCTCTCTCTTATCTTTCCAATGTAAAAGTATTATTCTCTTCTACCTTTACTCTCCTAGAATGTAACTCGAGGTTTCTCTATAGTCATGTAATAGATTGATAGTTTACTTTCTTATTATTACGTAGAAGAAGATGCTCTGCACCAGGCCAGTTGACTATCTAGGAGGTGAACTGATCAGTTGGAGGACTGAGGAGGACGAGTCGACCTGATCGACTGGTGGACCCCACTGATCGATTGGAGGATCCAGAAGATGGTAGATCTGATGTCCAGGCGACTGGTGTGAAGACCAACCAAACGGTCAGGAGGCGAGATCAGTTCAAGGGTTGAATTGATCGACCCAAATTGGCAATCACAAATCTTCCTCAACAACACCTTTCTATCCTAGGTTGTGGTAATTCCTTATGGCTCCAAGGAATTACATTAGAATGGCCATAACCATCGCCTTTTGTTTATTGCATGTTTTTGTTGTGGGTTATAGCATGTAAAAAATACATACTATATATGTGTGGTGATTGGTTAATTTATATGTATTATACAAAATCTCCTAATATATTATTAAGTTTGAGATGACTTCCATAAGGAGCACACATGAAAAGCTTGATCGACCAAGCATAGTTTACGCCAAAGCATGGTGCGTCGTCTATCTCGTGGAAGTGTGAAGGTAGGTATGTAGATCTACCAAAGCAGGGTACATATCCTATCATGTTGGCTTTTATGTCAGACTTAACTTGTGCTAACTTGGTGAGACCAGGCGTCAGATCTATCAAGATGATTATGGAAAAGAGTTGTGCGCATCATCTATACAAGAGTTGCATACAGGTGCATTTGGCAAGTTTTGCCTAACCAAATAATCAAGTTGTGGGTGAACAACCAAAGCTGAGTCATGACTTGATGAAATATGTATCTTGGCCCACTAGAAGATTGTACACTACAATCTTCCTAATTGATATTAAGGGTTATTAATTTGCACAAAAAATAGTGGAAGTGATAATTAATTAAAGGCCTAATTAATATTGACTTTTCAAATCATATCAAATCAAAAATGGTTTTTGAAAAATGCAAAATTTCTCTTATAGAACCAAATGGAAAACACTCAATCATCTCAATCGGACGAATCAAATAAGATTTATTTCCATAATTGATTTAGGACCTTGAGAAGTGCTATACATGATTATGAAATAGTAGTGCCAATATCTACTATGTATTTGCCTAAGACTGACATGGATGCTTCTTTGAAGCATTCCAATGATGTTGTGAACATCAAGAACCTTATGCTGGTTTGTATGAACTATGAGTTACATAAAAAACATGATAAGCATGAAAGGTATAATGTCTCTATGGTACTATTGAGTGCAAAATGATAGAGGGGGATCCAATATAACCTCATGTTCTCAATATGATTAGGCATATGAAGCATCTTGAAAGAGTGGGATTTCCTCTAGGTCAATAGTTGGCCCCAAATATGATTTTACAATTGTCGCCTAAATTATATATCCAGTTTATCGAGTGTTATCACTTGAGTAACATGGCTAGACCACTGTTAGAGTTGCTTGACATCTTGATAAGTGTCAAAGCACAAATGAAGATGGACAAATCTGTGATGATGATCAGCGGAGTTGAGTCTAAGGACAAAGGCAAAGCCAAGAAGCATTTTGTGGCTAAGCTAAAGTCCACGTCTTCTACATTCAAAATAAGGAGAAGGATAAGGGAATCTAGGAAGATGAAGAAATGGGTTGAGATCTCTACTTCTGGTATATACTTTATTGAGGTTAACTTTACTACTTCCTCATCATGGGTACTAGATATCAGATGTGTATCACACATTTTCTCAAATGGCAAGCATCTAAAAAGAAGTAGACCTTTAGAGAAAGGTGAGGTGTAACTGTGAGTTGCAAAAGGCGTAAGAGTTGCAACCAACGTAGTTAGAACCTATGAGTTATCTCTACCGAGTGGGCTTGTAATAGAGTTATAAAAATGTTATTACATACTTGCCAATAGGAACATCATATACGTATCTTATTTGGACAAGAACATATTCAAATTTCTTATAAAGAATGGAAGATGTTCTATTAGTAAAGATGGGATCTTTTATGGCAGTGCCCCAATGTCTTATGATAAATACTTTATTGATCTAGAGATAAGCATATATAACATAAATACCAAAAGAAAAAAACCCAATGACTCAAACCAAACATACCTTTAGCATTGTCATCAAGGATACATAAATGAGAAACGTGTATCCATACTCCATAAACATGGTTATCTAGACTCTTTTGATTTTGAATCAATAGAGACATGTGAATATTATTTGTTGGGCAAGATGACCAAGACTCCCTTAACTAGAAATAGTGAGAGGGCTAGTGATCTATTAGGACTCATACATACTGATGTGTGTGGCCCTTTTAGAACAATTGCTAGATGTGGGTATCAATACTTCATTACCTTTACTTATGATTTTAGTAGGTATGACTATTTTACCTGATGAACCATAAGTTAGAATCTCTTGAAAAGTTTAGAGAGTTCATGAATGAAGTATAAAACCAACTTGGTAAAAGTATTAAGGCATTTCAATCTGATCAAGGTGGATAATACTTGAACCAAGAGTTTGAGGACCTTCTGCGAGCCCGTGGTATTGTATCACAATGGACTCCACCTAGAACGCTACATCATCATGGTGTATCATAAAGAAGGAATCACACATTACTAGACATGATGCAATCTATGATGAGTTTTGTTGATCTTCCAACTTCCTTCTAGGGGTATGATCTTGAAACCGTCGCATTTACCCTTAAATGGGTACCCTCAAAATCGATTCAAAAGACACCATATGAGATATAGATTGGGAAGCATCCCAAAATGTCTTTTATCAAGATTTGGGGGTGTGATCTTATGTCAAGAAAATGTTATATAAAAAGCTTGGCCCTAGATCTGATAAATGTTACTTTGTTGGATATCCCAAAGAAACCAAGGGATACTACTTGTATAACCCAACTGACAACAAAGTGTTTGTTGCTAGAGAGACTACATTCCTTAAAAAGAAATTCATTGCCAAAGGAATCAGTTGGATGAAAGTAGAACTCAAAGAGGTTCAAGATCAATAAGAGAACATTGAACCGATAGATGTACAAAAGGAACAAAGAGAATCACAAAATGTTCTGCAAACTCAAATTCCTTAAGTAACATATATAGGAACCACGTAGATCTAGTAGATACACCTTGAACCTGAGAGATTTGAATACCTTGTGACTTAGGAAGGTGGTGAGTTGGTCATAGATGATGAACTAACAACCTATCTAGTTGTTGAGTGACTAGAGTCTGAGAAATGGCTTGAGGCCGTGATATATGAGATGTAATCCATGTATGCCAACAAGGTATGGACCTTGGTGGAACCACATGAAGGGGTAAAACCCATAGGGCGCAAGTGGGTCTTCAAGAAGAAGATAGATATGGATGGAAAAGTACAAACCTATATGGAAAAATAGGTTTCAAAGGGTTTCAGACAAGCTCAAGGTGTTGATTATGACAAAACCTTTTCTCCAGTGGCCATGGTTAAGTCCATCAGGATCACACTTACTATTATAGATGATCATGACTATGAGATTTGGTAGATGGATGTTAAAACCGCATTCCTTAACATGAATATTTTTGAGGATGTGTATATGACACAACCTCAGGGTTTTATCAATCCAAAGGATGCAAATAAAGTATGTAAGCTACAAGGTCAATCTATGGATTTAAGCAAGAATCTTGGAGTTGGAATCTTCATTTTGATGAGACACTCAAAGAGTTTATCATTTTTCAAAATGAAGATGAACCTTGTGTGTACAGGAAGGTTAGTGGGAGCATGGTATTATCTTCATATTGTATGTGAATGACATAATTTTGATGGGGAATGACATCCCTACTTTACAAAAGGTAAAGGCATGGCTTGAAAATACATTCTATATGAAAGACTTGGGATAAGCATCCTACATATTGGTAAATATATGGAGTTACCATCTCTAAAGTTCAAGGTCCCCATTCTTGTGAAGAAAGGGAGTGTATGAGTATAATTTCATATGCACAGGAAATTGGATCCATCATGTATGTGATGTTGTTCACCCGTCCAGATGTCTTGTATGCTTTGAGCATGATGAGAAGATATCATTCAGATCTAGGTGATTCTCACTAGATAACCGTCAAGAACATCATGAAGTACTTGAGAAGGATTAAGGATAAATTCTTAGTCTACGATGGAGAGGAAGAGTTGGTAGTAAAAGGTTACACTGATGCAAGCTTTGAAACTGACAAAGATGATTATAAATCACAATTAGGATTTGTGTTTTGCCTAAACAATAGAGCTATAAGTTGGAAGAGTTACAAGCAAGAGATAGTTGCCAATTCTACAATAGAGGTCGAGCACATTGTTGCATCAAATGCAGCAAAGAAGGATGTATTGATCAAGAAGTTCATTTATGAACTTGGAATCATTTCGAGCATCAACGACACAATTGAGTTGTATTGTGACAACAATGGAGCTATTGCACAAGCTAAGGAACCTTGATCACATCAACATTACAAGCATATACAAAGACAGTTGCATCTCATATGAGAGATCGTGCAGTGAGGAAATGTAAAGATTTGTAGAGTGCCAACTGAGAATAACATTGACGATCCCTTGACTAAAGCACTTTCATAGAAGAAGCATGATGGTCATGTTAGGTCACTCGCGATAATATTCATAAGTTATTGGCTCTAAGTGCAAATGGGAGTCTGTTGGTATGTATTCCCATAGATCCAATCATAAGATGATTGTAATGGCATACTTGTAAATGATTTTATTATTAATAAAGGCAAGCTTCTAATTTATTTTGTTTGTTCAATTTTGATATAATGAAATAATATAATAAATGTCTAGTGAATGATATTACTCAATGACTTATGTCTTCAAGTATGCGACTTAGAAGAGTGAGATCATACAGATGTTAATAGTATATACATTCTCATTATGTCCCTGATCAGTTGTTACTTTGGAAGGTAGATAGACATCAATAACACATAAGATCAGAGTGTGATTTGGTTGATGACAAAATCTCATTAGTCATGATATGGCAATATCAAACCAAACACACAAATACATGTTAGAGAATAGTGTATCAAAGAGACCCACCATGAGACTGACACATGGAAACCATTACCATGGTAGTCATTGTTAGCTCCCATAGTGATGGTAGTGTTTGTGGTTCTTCAACCTAAAATCACTACACTCATCACATGTTGTTTGGTATGCTTAGACATCATCAAACACAATCTTGAAACATGGGTTGTCATAAGGGTGATGATTGGGTGACTGTGACTCATGGGGATTGATTATGAGTGATAGAGATGGGATTTGTCCCTCCTATGGAAGTATGATATCCAAGGCCACTTGAGTTAGTAAGACTAAGAAATACGTGGCCATGTACATGTGAGTCAATATATGATATTGAGCTTACACATATCTCATATAGTCTGCTATGGTAAGAAACATAGATTGAATGTTGAATATGATGACAGATCCATGCCTTGAGTTCATTCTGGATATCAATGACAAAGGAGCTATAGAAACATTATAACACCATACATAAATTGTAGGTTGAAGTTGTTCTCCAACTTTCCATTTACTTAGGTAGAAATGATGTGTGACTAGCTACCGCTCATTGCTTGTGATGTCATAAGTTGTGATGGACATTCACTACCAATGTAATATGGGACATATAGGGTCACACACATAGGAACTCATCTAGAAGAGGAGCTTGATCTTGAATGATGATTGGATCGATTACTAAAGTGTTTAGGTATTCAATTCATGCAACAAATCAATTGACTGGACTGCCTAATGATCAGTTCAAGTGTTGAGATAGTCGTTTGGAGTGTCATGTTGATTGTATTATACATTGGTTGGAATTCAACCTGATCCGGGCTGCAAGATGCCCATCTCACTTGTGCGAGATGACCGTTTCACGTGGTGTGAGATGACTGTGTCTTCTACACCAAATGGATGGTTTGAGGGTGCAATTTGATTGAATCAAGGATTGGTGCTGACATCATGTTATGCATTAATTGGAATTGAATTGATGAAACATGTACAAAACTAGGAAACTGCAAAACACCCATCTCGTGTGTTAGATGACTATTTGGGTTGCCAGACGACTGTGTCAGCTATCACAGGCTGCAAAATTTCCAAAATTATTGTGAAAATTCAAGATCTAACCCTGGACCTAACCCCAACTATAAATAGAGGGTACTGCGGGCTTCCCAGAGCATAACACAAACAATTGAAAATTAGTTGCTCTGATAATTGTTGTCCTCTCTGGTAGTGATAACCAAGAGATCCCAAGAAAGTCCTACCCGACTAGGGAGGGATAGCTATGGGAGAGAACAATTGAGGATCATTGTTCTAGGAGAGTAGGTTGGTGACTATTACACCAACGGGAGGGGCAACTCCTTCTTGTCCATTCTAGCAGGACGATAGGAGTTCTAGTTGGTCCATGTGGACTTCTCTAGAGGTGAGGTGGCCTTTCCCCATCGCTAAGGAGGATGACATCAACCAGTAGTCTGTGACGAGAGGAGTTACTACAGACGACGTTGTTTGATTCTACCGTCAAGGAGGAGCAGTCAGACAAGTCCCATTGCAACCAAGAGATGCACATACACTGTCCAAAGTAGAGTGCATATCTACATAGATGAGTATAGTCAATGGACTTGCTCCAGGATCAGGTATATCTTCATGAAACCATCCTTTCCATTGCATAGTTGATGATGCAATCCACTAGTTAATGGAAAATATGTTAGTAAATTTTTTGTTTCCACTTCATATCTAATGCCATATTTCCCTAAAAAATCTTCATGGATCATAAAAATCTCCAATACATATTTTTAAAATAGGAGTTGAACATGAGGCAGAGGTGATGGATGGAATTGATCAAGGGCTATGACTATACGGTAGACTATCATCCAAGAAAGGTGGATGTAGTAGATGATGCGTTGAATAGAAAGTCATCATCTTCTTCATCTTCTGATAAAGTACACTTGTACTCTATGGCTTATCATAGATGACAAATATTAGTGTCACTTCTACAAATGAATCTATAGTTGAGAGGTCTTCATATTGACACTTTTGTTGGCACAGTTTTAGGGGAAGCTGACATTGATACAACAAAGTAGAGATGCAAAAAAGGATTATACTATGATACAAAACATTAGATCAGATTTACACTGGGAAGCATGATGGCTTTCATGAGATGGATGATGGGACATTATGTTTTCACAATAGGGTGGTGGTTCCTGATGTTTGTGGTTTGAGAGAGATGGTACTTTAGGAGGCTTATTCCTCAATGTATGTGATGCATCTTGGAAGTACAAAAAAGTATCATAACCTCAACGATTTGTATTGGTGGCCAGGTCTGAAGCATGATGTGATGGATTTTATTACCAAGTATCCAGTGTGTCAGTAGGTCAAGGCAGAACTTTAGAAACCTATAGGGACGTCGCAATCTTTACCAAATTCACAACGGAAATGGGACTACATAAATTATGGACTTTGTGATAGGTATTCCTAATATAGCTAAAGTCCATGATTCCATTTGGGTGATTGTCAATTAGTTGACAAAGTCAGCTCACTTTTTTCGGTCAAGACCACCTACACTACAAAGAAGTTGGCATAGATCAGTATTGATGAGGTAATCTGGCTGCACGACATATCACTTATAATAATATCATACATGGGCCGTCATGTTTATGAGAAAATTATGGGGGCATCTCATACAACTTTTTGGACAAAGTTGAGGTTCTTTACATCCTTCCACCCACAAACAGAAGTCCAGTCAAAAAGGAACATATCATTAAAGGATCTATTGAGAGAATGCGTACTCTAGTTTCTTGGGAGTTGGGACATTCATCTTAGCCTGATTGAGTTTGCCTACAACAATAGTTACTACAGAAGCTAGCATAGACATGGAACCATACGAGACTTTATATGGAAGGTTTTGTAGGTCACCTCTTCATTGGTTCAAGATAAGTGATATCATTTGTTGGATTCTAACTTGGTTCAACAGACTATTAAGAAGATGCAATGACAATTGAAGGTAGCTCAGGGTAGACAAATGTCATATGCAGACAATCATCATAAACCCTTATAATTCCAAGTTGGATACCATGTGTACGTCAAAGTCTCCCCTTAGAAGGCTTTTATGAGGTTTGTGAAGAAGGGAAGGTTGGCTCCTAGGTTTATGGGACATTACTCTATCATAGATTGAGTTGGAAAGGTGAGATACATGTTGAAGTTGCCACCAGAGTTGCATAGGCCGTATAATGTATTCCACATTTGTATGTTGAGGATGTGTCACCCAAACATAGAGCAAGAATATTACCAATGGAGTTGGAGTTCAATGGTGATGTCTATTACGTTGAGGGTCCATATTTGATCTTAGATAGGTGTGTGTAGATTCTAAGGAAGAAGGATATACCTTTAGTGAAGGTGATGTGACATCATCATGTGGTAGAGGAATCCACATGGGAATTAGAAGATGAGATGCATAGAAAGTACCCATCCTTGTTTGCATAAGATTTCAATGACAAAATCCTTGTTACATGTTTATGGTTGTAAGCCCCTTAACCTTATTTTATACATAAACATTCTTGGTTGTCTTAATTGGGTAGTTGTTTTTGTAATTAAACTTTATATTATGTTTTAATATCAGTTTAGAAAGCAATATTACAAATTTGAGCAACTTCTGACTTCGTTTGTTCAAATTATGTTATTCTTTGTACTTTTCTGGGCCTATTTTTTCCTTTTTCCAAGGGTATAACTGCAATTCTAACACATATATATTTTCTACATGGTGATCTTGATAATTGGCAAAGTTTTAACTTATTTGAATGCTTTTGAACCTTGTTGAATAAAGGTACCAATCCCTTATATTATTTTTTTGTGGAAGTAATGGTAAGAGCACCTATCGATGCTTTCTTAGCTTCAATCCTTCAACAACCAAAGGTTGTTCTGCATGTTCAGTAACCAAAAGTTTTCCTACATTTAACAATGAAAGTTTTTTCCATGTCCAACAATTGAAGTTTTTATGCATTCAATTAGTGAAGGTTTTCCACGTCCAACAACTGAAGGTTTTCTATGTTCAACAACCAAAGGTTTTTGTGCAAGTTCAACAATCAAAGGTTTTTCTACATTCAACAACCAAAGATTTTTCTACATTATCATAAACAAAGAAAGTTCTTCACCTTCATAACTAAAAGTTTTTTCTAGATTGTTGTAAACTAATGGAAGTTCTGGATGTACAAATCAATGGGAAACATGCCCTTTGACCAATGGCAACCATGCCTTGGGTCTTTGACTTTCTATTTCTTCCATCCTAGCTACTAAACCTCCCCTTACTCCCTTCACAAGAAGCTTTTATCCAAACTCATTACTTCTTCTAGAGACCAACAAGAAATCATCAGTTGATGACAGATCAACTTCTTAGGGATGAAACTTTACCAGATTGTGGATGCATGTTGTTGCAAGCCTTGGATCTAGCTCTTCTATGACAGATCTAAGCCATCTTACCTAATTTTTTACTCTGCATATGTAATATCTTCTCTTCTAACCCTTTATCTCACTATTTTCTCCTTCTATCTTCTACCACGGTCGAAACCCATGATGCTTCTAGCTAGAGATTCATGCACACGAATTAAGAACCCTCTTTTCTTCTATCTTTCACCTCATTCTTAAAGCTAGGAGCTTTCTTGGAGCCTTTGGAGGTTAAAGCTCAGATATTTGATACTCTTTTCTATAATTCCTTGCTATTTGGATGTTTTTCTTCACCCTTTAGGCGAGTGATAAAGTTTAAATCTTTCTCTAAAAAATCGTAACATGCTAAAAAATGGCTTTTATGTGTTGTTTTACATGAGAAAGATTGTAATACACATTCTTAAGTCTCTCTTAGGTTCTTGTTTTATTTATTTCTATACAATAGACGTTTGTTTTTAACATGCAAGAGCTAAAATTCATAATATGAGAACAAATTCTTTTAAAAATGTCATTTTATGGTGTTTTGGTACCCAATGATGGGAATTTTGACCAGCAGGTTAAACTTTACATCATGATGGTTATCTTGTGAAAATGATAAAGTCTTATTCTACTAACTTGGTGCTGAAATGATTAAGGACCGAAAATATAGTAATAAAGCTTCTCATCCATGTTAGTTTTTTAGCATTGATTGCTAAATTCTTAGATATAGAATAAAGTTTACACCCGTTAAGCTGAAATGTCAGGTGCTACCTTATCTATTAGTGTCAAGCTCTCTACAAAATTCAAATGTTAATGATATTCCTATAGGTAGTATTACTATTTTGATTTAAATGACAAATTAAGGCTCTTGTAAGCTCCAAATTGTAGATTGGTCCTCTATATGGATAAGGATGGTTAAATGTACTATTATTAAGTAAAATGAAACTGATTCATACATTTGATATCTTCTGAAGTTACAATCTAGGATTTTTTAAAAGAATCATTTAAGATCTTGTGCAGTCAAAAATACTTAATTGACTTAATCAGTCATGTGTAACTATAATCATGTAGTCTTGTCTGACCGTAGAACTATCTCACATTCAGAACTTGTAGAATAGTGAAACGAGTAATCTGAAAGCGATCTCCTAGTCATGTATTGTTAAGTGTATGTAAGTGTAGGGAGGGTATCTCTCTGTCATCCTGATTCCTAGGTTATAGGGAGTGGTTGAGGTATTTTCTTGGATTTTATGCGATGGGGTGTGACTACATTCGTAACTCAGAATTGAGGGTTTATATCCTAGTTTTGGCATTGTGTCCTATGTACCCAGGACGGACTAGGTTTTGATTATAGTAGGTTAAGTTGTGGTGCCACTATAGTTTGTTACTCATACTAACTAAGAGGGAGAGATCTTTAGATTTTGGTTATTCTAGATCTTATACAGGACTAATTATGATTTCACAGTGGTCAAATAGTAGTTTAAGTGGTACGACTTAACCTACCCATGTCTCAATAAAATATGTAATCCAAACATGTAGTATACCTATCAGGATTCTTAGGTGAACCACACTGATAACTATATCTTTGCTCTTCTTACTAGTACATGTGTAAATCATATCCTTACATGATCAATTACTTGTACATGTATTTTTACATGTACCTATTTATTTTATAGGTTTCAATTAGTTTTCTAACTTGTAATATTATCTACTTAATTGATTTATATGATATAACATGCATGAAATAAATAAATAATATTTATGGTTATATCATATCGTTGGAACTTAGAGTCTCACCTCATGGGTTTCCACATATTATAAGGTGATTAGCAATGCGGTCAAGCCTGTGGTAGTAAAGACCCACAGTTTAGAGACCAGTGAAGGTGAGAGGTTGGTCTAGTTCTTGTTAGAGTCCTATAGTCGTTCATGTACTTTCAGCTCCTGGAAACAAGACTTTTATATCATGAGTATCGACTTGGGTTTTTGGTTGTAAGCTATGAACAATGTAATTGTTGTAATTATCAAGAAGATACATTTTGTATACAGGTTGTGGCTGAGGATATGGATATTCATGTAAAGATACATGGCATAAATATATTATTGATGGGACTTTTTGCAAGTTCCTCCATCGACCGCTTGGAACTTTATTTGGTTTTAACTCTATCCCTTTTTGGTAATATGCTTAATTATTGTTTATTGGTGTTTTGATTTTGATTAATCTAATTTTGTGTGACGGGATGCCACAATGCCAACATACCTAAAACATCATGGAAGAACCACACAAGACTCTAAAAGAGTCCCAATGAGAGGATCACTACCGCCAAGATATAAACATGCACAAATAACATAAGATTTCACCTCAATTTCCAATTATCTCAATCATTTCATAATTTAGATTAAGGCATCTCTTCCCAAGAGTATAAGATGTTTAAGATTGCTACAATAGTTTTCTCATGCAATCATCTTGAACACAATAAAGATAATGATCACTTGTAATGCTTTTGGAAATCCTTGAAGCACCCTACAATAATCAGCAATATGATTCAATATTTACTCAATTTATATTAATTAGACTTTTTCCCTGGTTACTTTGGAGCATTCACTATTCAAATGATAGACTTATGACTATGAAAATTTTAAGCCCATCATAAGAGATCCTAGAATTTCCAATCTCCATAGGACCTCTTCCCACTTGGTCGATGTGAGTGAAAACAATTAGTGGAACATATGTCAAACGTACTAAACTAGGTCTATCATATGTACTCAATTCACAATACCTAACACTTGGGAATCAAGACTAGTATCTCGAGTTAAGCATGACTTCTCTTATATCACATAGGATCTGAGTTACGGTCTCCACCGCTGTAATACACACACCCATCATAGGTGTCAAAGAAATGGCCTTTAGTCACTCATATAGACAACAATACATAATTCCGAACACCTTGTCATAACCCCCAGGTTGCTATGGGATACCTATTTCACTATCCCCCATGTTGACCTAGGAGATAATTGTATAGTTACAGAACATACACTACATGACTAATGTTACACTTTGTTAATTAGTCCAATTACCCGTCTTTCATATCCTTTTCATTCAATTGCAATAATCTTATTTTTTCAGACTCAACTATAGATTTTCAACTAATCATTAACATGTGAAACATAATAATTAACACAAGACTAACAAACATATGATATGAACATGAAATGGAAAATCTACATTATAGTAAATAAGCAATGTCATGTATTCATTTGTATTCAAACTCATCATAGAATATATCAGGTCACCTAACCATGGTGCAATTACACCTCTTGTGTAAAAGGTCTAACTCAGTAAATTAGGTCACATCAAGCCCAAATTACCATCATTGGACAAAACAAAGACCAAATCATTGTTAAATACGATATGAAAGCCAAAAACCACATGGAATGTATATGAGCATACAACTATGCATTTCTTATCAAATGGAAACAACAAAACACCATGCAAATGTCAGACTAAAACTCAAAAGTATGTAATGTTTCCACTAAATGTAAAATTAGAAACAAAATAGATCATCTATAATACTAAAGGAAAATAATTAAATTGAAATTGAAGGTAGTCAAGAAACATGTTGCTCCGAGATACACTTTTGGATGGAAAAACCAAATCTCTGAAACACTAAATCAATTGACTTGGGGGTCATAACATTACTATGCATAACTTTCTCGACCCTCTTAAGAAGTTTGACATTCTCTAGTACTAGGAACTCAAAAGAGTCAAACCCAAAAGGTATAAAAACATGATCATTGTTGATAGACATTTTCCAGTTGACCACTTTGACCAAGGTAGATCTTGAGGCTACATATCTCACAGTAAACCTCCACCTTTCAAACCTACCGGTGGGGAAAACTCGTCAGGTCCACACATGTGTGCTTCTATAACATACCCAAATATGGAAACCAATCTAACACTCTCATTTTCTTATGCCATCTCTATTAGGTTAGTATTGATCCTTATTCTCTTAAATTTGGGTATTTAGAGTCAAGAAAATGTTATGTCTTCACTAATAAAGTATGACTTCAAGTTAGTTATACAATTCACTAGTAAATTAATTTGACCCTAAATTGGCACTCTAGTGCTAATCTAAACCTATTTGACAAAAATAAAGTGATGAATATGTAATAATGTATCAAATATTTAAGAAAGAAGTTAAATGATTGAATTGATCACTTAATATATAAGTAGTGAAATCAAATAATAACACTTTGAAAGTGTGAAATTTAATGTTAATATTGGAATCCCAACACCCTAATTAGTTTACCCATAATTTTTAAATCAATTGGAACCTATTTAATCTTTCATTTAATTAAATTAAAACCCTACCCAATATATATTTAACTAAATTCTATAATTACACTGACACGCCACCGGTCTCCTTTGTGCATCTAACTCTCTCCCCTGAGACGAAATCAACACACTCATGCCTTCTGGATCACAACTGCTATAGACTGGTTCTTCTCCACCTTTCCTTCTTCTCCTTCTCTTCTCATCTTATCATACTCTTCCTACTCCCCTCTTCATCATATATGTACCCTAAACCCTAACCGCATTATCTATATTCATCCTTGCACCAAGCTGCTTGGGCAGAGAGGAGATCATCATCGACAATTGTGTCAACTGACAAAGGTACTACATTGACCAAGTATGACAGTGCACCCTTCTCCCTTTGTTACCTGGTCCACCACCATCAATCAATATTGATCCAATTACCTCTACCACCTGGCCTCTCTCTCTTGTCTTATCCCTTACGAGGACTGATGCAGACCTGCAACATGATGAGAAAGATTGGTCAGAAAACCTCTAATGGGACATGGACCGCCAAGCCTGGATGTGCTGCCACCTAGGGTTGTTGGCCATCTCACCTGGATTTAGTACCTCCACCATAAGATCACCTTGCCTTCTTTTCACCTACTTTGCTTCTTTTGTTACCTTCTTCCTTGTGCCAATAAAACTATAAATCATGTGGTTGGAGCAATTCCTACTTCCCAAAACCTCATCGTCATCTGCCTTCGACTCCAACCCACTGGACCTCATTTCTATCAACTCAGCCAACCTCAGCACACAGGTCGCATCACCATCAATCACCCATGGAGATTATGAGGAGTCTTTAGGAGATGGTTCTGACCTCCTCATCCTTTGCAATCCTTACCTACAACACAACAATATCAAACTTTGAGCCAAGTTCATGTTGTGATCTCTTTCCTCAATCATCATGGATTCCCAACACCAACACCAACACCTTCAAACTTGCCACTAACTAAGACCTTGACCTCCATGACACCCTATAGTGTAGCACCCGCCAGAGACATACTACTGCCTCACCATCACCTATGGTGGTACTTAGGACCTACATAAAATAGCTCTAAAACCTCATCACCACCTCATACCTTGACCCTACTGCCAAAGGGTTGCAAATATTCCTCCTTTCTCTCTTATGTAGAGGCAGTCTACAAGCGACATGAAACTCCATCAATGGTCCAAGAAGGAATTGTTGAATCTTAGCCTACCTCAACCACTTGAATCTGATCTAGAGACTCAATATTGGAGACTCCTTTGAGCATGCCCTTAGTGGGTGAATATCATCTATCATATCTTTCATACTAGTTGTCCATTCCTAACATGTATCTAATTAACACGATTACTGAAAGTCAATAGATAGGTGTTATACTCCAACTTTAGTTTATTAACAATAGGTAAGAAGATAGAGAATAACCTAGTATCTATTTAGGTCTCTTGACCATTCAGATTCTATGGTATCTATGTGTAGGGATGAACATATAATGATGTATTTATAACCACATATAAGAAGTTGTAATTGCAAAAATTGATTAATAAATATGTGATAATAGACATTTTCAAATAGTAATCTATGGGATATGCCTAATCATAGTAGAGAAAATTGATTCCTTAAACATATGACTACATGCGTGTGACATGGAATTTTATAATAAAGAACTTAGGTCCTAGTGTCATAATTTGTAGTATGACTATGTCATCATAAATGAAAGTTGAATATAGTGAATCCTAAGGAAATATCTTGTCACCTAAAAACATACACTAGGCCTTTATGCATGAAGAGAAGAATGGTAAACTCACATGAATAAGAACATAGGAATGTCAATGTTAATGGATTTAATACTAATTAGAAAATTGAAAATCCTAGAACGGATATAGAGTATACTCTAGATAGCTCTATGATGATAAATGTGTCATTTGAAACCAGTCGGACTTGTAATCTAATCCACCCATTTTATAGTTCTAAATAGTGATGTATACTATAACTTATGTCCAATAAATAATATTAAAACCCTAACACGCCATTGATAATAATTTGGATAAGAGTAATGTAGATAGCTATACTAGGAATGCATGCATATGTATGCTTTTGTTTGACCAACACACCTAATATGTACCTAGGATGAACACCAGACATTGTGGACCAAGTATATAGATTGAGTTAAGAATTAGGTATGAAGAACAGGTATGTACATCCTCTATTTTATTTTGGGCATTATTTGACTGAAACCTACATTCTTCTAATGAGGCATATCTCAAATTGTTAATTCTTTTGGAAATCTAAATTCTTGGACATTTATAGTTCTCGATCTGAATTCATTGTATTCATTTGCTTATTAAACTATATATGGGTTCTTGGACCCCTCTTGCTTTGATTGCCATTTTATGTGAAATTGACTAAAATGCTAGTCTTGTCACTCTATACATGCATGATGCGTGTTTGACTAGAATATCTAAAATAATCATACTTATGTACAACCATACTTATACATGGTGCACATATTCCTGCAGATGTGTGTTTCCACCCTCATTTTTTAGGCCATGATCCTATGGTGTTATGGCCATGTTTTATGTATATTTAGTCTACATTGTTATGCATGCAAATGTTTATTGTTTAAATGAAATTGTGGTAAACTGTTATGACAAGGCACTTCTATTCTCAGGCTAGTAATTCAAATTTTATTATTCCTCATTTATCTTGTTATACATCTCTTAACTACATAATTTCTAATATCCCCCTCCTTGTGTGAAAATCTCTTTTTGCACTTTTACCCAACATAATGCACAAAATGTTTATCATATGTACATACTTAGCCTTTACTGACCTTTACCTTGTTTTCTATGTTTTGGGTGATGTTCCTTTCCAACCAGGTATAGGTACATTAGAAGACAAGGATGCATGAAGGTCATATACATGGTATTGGGACTAAGAATATCTTGGAATGGATAGAATACTCTCTGTTTCTGGATTTAATTGTACTTAGTTCAAACCTATGTAATATCACCTTTTATGGTGAGGAACAAATGTAATTAAATCATCATGTAACTTTGTAATAGTTTTTTTTTTCATTTCTTGTTAATTTCATGCTCTGATATGTATACCATTTGATAAATGAATAAAATTCCTCCTTTCCTTCTTATTTGGAATTGGATGGACTTATTCTTCATCTCAGTGAAGAGTGGATCCCCTATTGGGTCCCACTCTTTACAAAATGGTATCAGAGCTTAAGTAGTCAGTGACTTGAGTATTTCAAGTTATCCTAGTTTGACCCTTAAATAATAAATTGACCCTAAGAGATTATTATATACCTATCCCTGAGTCGAGGGTTACCAACTAGGGTTTCAATCCTTAAAAAGTTGGTCACTTCCACTCCCCAGACTACCTATGTGGTTGGGAGTTAATATTTAGTAATCTTAATCACCCATATCCTCTTTATGGTATTAGAATTATCACCATGTAGGAGTTGAGTATTGTAGTGTTTGGTTCCTATATCCTATCTTATAGGAAGTTAGCATGAGCGCTAAGAGGTCTAGGTTGACTTGAACACTCATATCTAGGATTAAATCTAGTTCTCATCTTATACCCCTTCCATTGTTGTTTCTCTAAGATGGCTTACACACATCCACTATTGGGCACTGAGCGTGCATGAATGACAATAAAAAAATCCTGAGTGAATTTTAGAGTTGATATGATTCCATTGATACTAAGTAATAATCTGAACCAACTAGGTTATGGTTAGGCATGCGTTGCTTTCAATATGGAGTATCTCAACCTAGCTATATGCAGGGTCTACCATTTAAGGGTAGGATACCATCCTCATGAGTCTGTTATGCCTCCTTTGTGAGTATTGGATGGTGGAAGCCATTAGTTTAGTGAAACATTCTTAGGAGTTCACATCTCTCAAATACATAATGTAGTTGATGCACCTAGTGGCCATGATACATGTAATCGAGCTATGTAGTTTACTTTCTCTTAATCTTATGACACCACCACATTGTAAGCCACAAAGTAGTGGAAAAAAACCCTAATTTCTTCATGTACAGGTTGAACGATCACATGACTCACTGATGATTTAAAATGAAGAGGTGTAAATCTTGATAAGGGTGAAGTGAGGAATAATGTAGATTGTGTGCTACTAGGACTGGTGGAAACTGGAAGTGTGTAATAGAAAACCTTCTCCCTTCCATGTTTATGTATTGGAGATGTAATAGTATACCCATTTAAGTGTTTAAAAAATTAGACCCTTTTAGTAGAATGAAGTGGTGAAAGAATAATTTGTGTTGTTTGTGGAAGGTGGCTGCCTTGGTTATTAGATCGATTTTGATGCCAATTTGGATTTTCATCGCAAAGATTTTTTCGACAAACTTACTTTCATTGTTAATTTATACTAGAAGACCAGCTTTAATATTTTATCGACGATTTTTGGAACTAAGTCTCCACCAAAAGGAAGTTTGAGTTGTGAGAAACCCTTTAGTTAATGAGCCTAGAATAGTATGATCAACCCGAGACCCTAGGCCTAAATGTGATGTAGTGAGTACGAAGAAGAAGTTTTAAATTTGTATAAGACCTAATTGGTTCACCCTTGTTTCCCCCATAGATATTTGTTTAAGTTATAGATTAACCATTTTAAGGGGTGGAGTCTTGTACACCTTAATCATTAGGAGTGTTACTTGAATTAAGGAGTAATTAAACTACACAGAGTTTGAAACAAGTAGTACTTGGTTAACTCCTAGTGATAATATTAAAAAAAATTACCACCTAACTAGAGTAAGTGGGTAAACCTTGTCAATTTGAGTACCATAAATGTTAATTGGATGATTAAAATGAGACTTGAAATTTATCTTCATGTATCTGAACTGGTATACCTTAGTGAGGTAACTTTCTAAGTAAAATAAAATTAATGATAAGTGGAAGGTGAAATCACCTTAATAATGAATACCATACTATTAAGATAAAACTAGGTTTTGGTGAAATTCCCTATCTCAACATCTTATATGAGAAGATAAAAGAAGACTTGATGCATGGAGTGTATTGTTTCACTTTGGGATTGGAGTATAAGTGTGATATGGAGTGATATAACACAATCAACTACATCAATTGAACTAGAAATCTCTTATCCAACTAGAAGTTATAGACTAGTATACTAGTTCATAACAAGGTGGATTTTGGTGACGAAATCCTATTTAAGGGGTGGAGTGTTGTCAGATACCCAAATCTGGAAACCTATCTAACACTCTAATTTTCTTATGACTTCTCTATCAGGTTAATAATGATCCTTATTTGTTTAAATTTGGGTATTCAGAGAAAAGAAAATGTTATGTCTTTAAAATAACCATTTAAATTGGATCAATGATAACATTAATAGAGTATGACTTCAAGTTAGTTATGCAATTCACTAGTAAGTTACTTTGACCCTAAATTATCACTCTAGATCCACTCTAAACCTATTTAATGAAAAGTTAATGAATACATAATAATGTATCAAATAGTTTAAGAAAGACATTAAATGAATTAATTGAGCACTTAAGCTATAAGTAGTGAAATCAAATAATAGCACTTTGAATGAATTTAGTGTTAAGATTGGAATCCCAACACCTTAACTAGTCTACCCATATTTTTTTGGATCAATTGGACCCTATTTGATTTTTCATTTAATTAGATGAAAATCCTACCCAATATGTATTTCACTAAATGCTATAATCACATTGATATGCCACATGTATCCTTTGTCTGTCTAACTTGCTCCCCTGAGATGCTATTAACACTCTCCTGCACTGTGGATTGCAACTCCCATAGACTGGTTCTTCTCCACGTTTCCTTCTTTTCCTTCTCTTTTATTCTTATCCTCTTCTTCCTACTCCCCTCTCCATTATATAGGTACCCTAAACCCTAGTTGCAGTAACTATCTTCACCCTTGCACCAAGCTGCTTGGGTAGAGAGGAGATCATTGCCAATAGTTGTAGAAACTAATAGAGGTAGTACATCGACCAAGTACGGAAGTGTACCCTTATCCCTTTGTTACCTGGTCTGCCACCATCAATTGATATTGATCCAATCGCCCCTACCACCTAGCCACTCTCTCCTTTCTTCTCCCTTACACCCTGATGACTGGCGTAGACCTGCAACATGATGAGCAAGACTGATCGAAAAACCTCTACCAGGACATCTACCGTCAAGCCTGGACGTGCTGCTACCTAGGGCTGCTGGCCATCTCACCCAGATTCAATATCTCAACCGCAGGATTGCCCTACCTTCTTTCCACCTCCTTTGCTTCTTTCCTTACATTCTTCCTTGTGCCAACAGAACTAGAAATCCTACTGATGGAGCAATTCCTACTACCCAAGACCCCATCATAATCTGACTTCAACTCCAGCCCACAGAACCTCATCACTATCAACTCACCCAACCTCAACAATGCAGGCTACCTCACCAACAATCACATGTGGAGGTGTTGAGGAGTCTTTACGAGAAGGTTCCAACCTCCTCATTCTCTGCAATCCAACCTGTAACACATCAAAATCGACCTTCAAGCAAGTTCTTGTTGTGATCTCTTTTCTCAATCGTCATCGAATCCCAACACTAACACCAAAACCAATGCCTTCAAACTCATCACCTACAAAGATCTTGACCTCCATGACCCCCTACAATGTAACACCCGTCAGAGACCTACCACTACCTCACCATCAGTGACGGTGGTACTCAAGGGCCTACCGATAACAACCAAAACCTCACCACCACCTCTACCTTGACCCTATTGCTAAAGGGTTGCAAATCTTCCTCCTTTCTCTCTTTTTTAGACACAGACTACAACCAACATGAAACTTGAACAATGATACAAGGAGGAATTGTTGCATCTTAGCCTACCTCAACCACTCAAATCCCATCTAGAGACTTGTCATTGGAGACTCCTTTGAGCATGCGGTCAGCGGGTGAGTATCATCTATCATCTCTTTCATATTAGTGTCCATTCCTAACATGTATCTAATTAATAAGATAACTGAACGTCAATAGATAAGTGTTATACTCCAACTTTAGTTTATTAATGTTAGGTAATAATATAGAGAATAACCTAGTATCAATATAGGTCACTCAACCATTTAGAATCTATGGTAGATATGTGTAGGGATGAACATATAATGATGTATTTATAACCATATATAAGAAGTTGTCATCACATAAATTGATTAATATATATATATATATATATATATATATATAATGTGTGTGTGATAATAGAAATTTTTAGATAGCAATCTATGGGTTATGACAGATCATAGTAAAGCAAATTGATTTCTTAAACATATGACTACATGAATGTACATGCATTGACATGGACTTTTGCATTAAAGAACTTAGGTCCTAGTGTCATAATTTGTAGTGTGATTATGTCATGATTAATGAAAGTTTATTATAGTGAATTATAAAGAAATATCTTGTCACCCAAAGACACACACTAGGCCTTTAGGAAAGGGAAGAATGGTAAACTCACATGAATAAGAACCTAGGAATTTTAGTGTTAATGGATCTAATACTAATTAGAAAATTTAAAACCCTAGAATGGATATATAGTATACTCTAGACAGCTCTATGACAATAAATTCATCATTTGAAACCAACTGGACTTGTATTCTAATCCACCCATGTCATAGTTCTAAATAGTGATGTATATTATAAGTTATGTCCACTAAATAAGGTTGAAAACCCTAACATGCCATTGATAAAAATTTGGATAAGAACATTGTAGATATCTATACTAGGAATTCTATACATATGTATGCTTTTGTTTGACGAACACACCTAATATGTTCCTAGGATGAAAACCAGACATTGTGGACCGAGTATATAGATTGAGTTAAGAATTATCTATGAAAATTAGGTATATACATCCTTTATTTTATTTTGGGCATTATTTGACTGAAATCTGCATTCTTTTAATGAGGCATCTTTTGAATCGTTAATTCTTTTTGAAATCTAAATTCTTGGACATTTATAGTTCCATATCTGAATTCATTATAATTTTGTGCTTATTAAACAATATATGGGTTCTTGGACCCCTCTTGCTTTGACTGCCATTTTATGTGAAATTGACTAAGATGCTAGTCTTGCCACTCTATTTATGCATGATGTATGTCTGAGTAGAATATCTAGAATAGTGGTGCTTATGTACAACCATTCTTATATAGGGCGTGCATATTCTGCCTGGGTGTGTGTTTCCCCCTTATTTCTTTTAGATCATGATCCAATGGTGTTATGGCCCTATTTCAGGTATAATTAGTTTGTATTATTATGCATGCAAATGTTAATTGTTTAAATGAAATTGTGGGGAACTGTTATTATCATGCTTGTAATTTGATTTTTATCATGCCTCATTTCTCGTGTTATATTTCTCTTGAACTACCTAATTGCAAATAGCCCCCTCCTTATGTGAACATATCTTTTTGCACTTTTAACCCAACCTGATGCCCAAAGCATTTATCATATATACAAGGGCATTAGAACATTTACCTTGTTTTCTATGTTTTGGGTGATGTTCCTTTCCACCCAAGTATAGGTACATCAGAACACAAGGATGGACGAACATTGTATACATGGTATTAGGACTAAGGATAGATTGGAATGGTTAGGTTACTCTCTGCTAGTGGCTTTAATTGTATCCAATTCAAACTTATGTAATATCACCTTTTATCGTAAGCAACAAATATAATTGAATCATCTTGTAACTTTATAATAGTTTTGTTTATGCTGCTTATAACTGTTGGTTATGTATGCCCAGAGAGCCAATCATGTGATGATTGTAATGGCATATTATGTAAAAAATGATTTGATTATTAATAAAAGGCAAGCTTCCAATTTATTCTATTTTATTCAATTATGAGATAATGATGTAACATTATGTCTAGAGAATTATATTACTCAATGATGCATGTATTCAAGTTACTATCCTTGTGGATGAGATCATACGGATGTTAAGAGTAAATATACATATTCTCATTATGTCCCTGATCGGCTGTCATTGTGGAAGGTTGATAGACAACAATGATACATAAGATCAGAGTGTGAGTTGGTTGATGACTAAATCTCATTAGTCATGATATGGTGATATCAAACCAAGCACATACATACATGTTGGAGAATAGTGTATTAGACAGACCCACCGTGAGACTGACATATGGAAACCATCTTTATGGAAGTCATAGTTAGCTATTCCAATGATGGTGGTGGTTGTGGTTCTTAGACCGAAAATTACTGCACTCAACACATGTCATTGGGTACACTTTGACATCATCAAATGCAGTCTTGAAACATGGGTTGTTATAACAGTGATGGTTGGGTGGCTTTGACACATGGGGTTGACTGTGAGTGATATACATGGGATTTGTCCCTCCTATTAGAGTGTGATGTCATAAGCCTCTGGATTAGTGAGACTGAGAAAAGAATGACCATGCACATGTGAGTCAATATGTGATATTGAGCTTACACATATCTCAGACAGTCTGATCTTAGTTCAAGAAAAGGATTGAATAATAATGAGGGTGACTGTTCCATGCCTCTAGTTCAATCTAGACATCAGTGACAAAGGAACTATACAAACACTGCACCACCATACAAATATTGTAGGTTGAAGTTGTTCCCCAACTTTTTCATTTACTTGGGTAGAAATGATGTGCGACTAGGCACCACACTTTGCTTGTGATGTTATAAGATATTATGGACACTCACTGCCAACGTAATATGGGACCTATAGGGTTGCACACTTAGGTCTTGACCTGGAAGAGGAATTTAGATCTCGAATGACAGTTGAATTAAGTGCTAAAGTGTTTAGGAATTTGATTCATGCAACAAATAGGTTGACAACACTACCAAACACCCATCTCAAGTGTTGAGATGGTCATATAGAAGTGCCAAACGGTCATCTCAAGAGTTGAGACGGGCATCCGGGTGTCAGGCCTAGTTGTGAGTTGAAATTGGCAATGGAACGAACTGAACCGGCTAATTGAGCTTTGACTCAGGTCAACAGATGACTGTCTGGGTGAACCAAAATGGCCATCTCACATGGGTGATATGGCCCAGTTCAGTTGGGGAAGGTTCTCGATGTTTCCCTATTCGTTTCGCTTGAGCAATACTTGTTGCACAAGGAAATCAATATCTAACATTGATGGAAATTGATTTGTCAAATTCATGTACAATTGGGAACCACAAAATGACCATCTCGCGGTGTGAGACGACCATATGGCTTAGCCAAATGGCCATTTCAATTGTCTTAGGTTGTGCAAATTTCAAAATTGTTGTGAAAATTTGAGTTCTTCCGGTCTTTTCCACTCCCACACATTAATCCCGCATTCGATAGCAACTGGGAACCCTGACCCTGACCTCTACTATAAATAGAGGGGTAATGGAGGCTTCCCAAAACACAACACAAATAATTGAGAATCAGTTCCTCTAACAACTATTGTCCTCTCTGGTTTTCATAACCACCAGAGCCAAGGCAAGTCCTACCCGACTAGGGAGGGATAACCAAGGGAGAGAACAACTGAGAGTTGTCATGGTGGGAGAGCAAGTTGGTGACTAGTACGCCATTGGGAGGGACAACTCCTTTCTATCCGGTCCAGCAGGACGATAGGAGTTCTAAGCGGTCCATGTAGACTACCATAGAGGTGACAAACCGTTATTTGCTGCTTGGAGAACAATGTCAACCAACACTCTATGACAAGAGGAGCTTTTGAAGAAGATGACACTCATGGTTGTAGTCTGTGGTGCAGACCAGGAGGTGCAGTAGTCAGACGTGTCCCAATGCAAGTAGGATTTAGAGTTGCACGTCTACAATGACAAGATTGTCGTTGGACTTTCTCCAGGACTAGGTATATCCATATACCATCCTTCCTACATTATAATTATTGATACGATCTACTGATTATGGGGAATATGGTAAATAAAAAATTAAATTCCACTGCCTACTCTGTACCATATTTCCCAACAGTGGTATCAGAGCCAACGTCAATTTACTATATTACAGGATAATCGATATGATCGGATTTTAGTTTTGTCGTTCTATTATTGCATGTGATGGAAAGATATCTTATCAAGTCCAAACACCAAGATAATCCCAAACTAATTTATATGTGATATATATATGCAATTTACACATGTTGTCCTAAAATGGTTTTAATGGTGGATGATAGCATGGTTATGGCCAATAAACCCTATCTGTATATAGTTGTATGTGGTTGGTTTATCTGTTTATAGCCTCTATCTCATTTTCTCATTGTAAAGTTAATTTTCTTCTACCTTTGCTCCCCTCAAATGTAACTCGAGGTTTCCCTATAATCACATAAAAGTAGGATAGTTTACTTTCCTATCATGACGAAGATGAAGGCGTCTTGAAGACGAGTCAACTGACTAAAGGACCTTGGAGGACATGGTGGACAAGCTGGACCGATTTTTTGGTGGGCTTGACCGATCAGCTGGAGGAGCCATCTGATTGTAGACAGAAGGACCAGACGACCAGTGAGATGACCTAACAACCGGCCAGGAGGCGAGCTGATCAGTTCAAAGGTTGAATCGATCAACCCAGATTGATAAGCACAGTTCTTCATCAACAATAAGTTTCTACATGTGATGTAGACCTAGATGATTTTAATTCCTTATGGCTCTAAGGGATTACATTAGGACTGTCCATAACCATCACTTTCATTTATTGCATGTTTTCTTTGTGGGATATAGCATGTACATGATACATACCATATATGTGGTGATTGGATAAATTATATGTATTTATACAAAGCCCCTCAACTAAAATATTAAGTCTTAGATGCCTTCCATCAATAATACACATGAAAAGATTGATCAACTAAGTGTAGATTTGCACATAGCATGGTGCACCATCTATCTCGTGGAAGTGTGATGGTAGATACGTAGATTTGTACAATCATGGTGCGTATCTATCGTATTGGCTATTGGGTCAGGCTTAACTAGTGACTTCGAGAGCAGAGCCCAAGCCCAAAGGCATGCAAATGATCATGGAAAGATGATGTGCATATCATCTATCTAAGTGTTGCATATGATGCAATTGGCATGATGGCCTACCTAAATACTTAGGCTGTGGGCGATTGGCAAAAGTCGACTCATGACTTGATGAAATATGGATCTTGGCCCACTAGAATATTGTACACTACAATATTCTGAATTGATATTGAGGGCTATTAATTCGAATAAAATAGTGGGAGCGATAATAATTAAAGACCCAATTAATATCATCAAAATTTTCAAATCAAATCAAATCAAAAATGGTTTTTGACAAATGTAAATTTTCTCTTGTAGAATCAATGACGAACAAATCCAATTTGTGTTTATGAAGGACATACTTGACTGGAGAAATTTCCACGACTGGTATTGGACTTTAAGAATGGTTATCAATGAAGAGTGCAAACTCTATGTCCTTGAAAAACCAATACCTAAAATATCTCCTCCTAATGCACCTAGGGCACAAGTTGATGCTTACTGGAAGCATGTCAATGATGCCTTAGAGATAAAGTACCTTATGCTAAGCTGCATGAACTATGAGTTGCATGATAAATGTGAGGACATGAGTGTTCTTGAGATGGTGACACATCTTAGGAAGGTAACACTTGGTCTTGACAGGCAAGAAAGGAATGCTATTTTAAAAGTGCTACTTTAGTCAAAACTTGACATAGGGAACCTCAGTAGAAGAACATGTGCTCAGTATGATTGGACATGTTTATCATCTGGAAGAATTGGGATTCACCTTGAGCCAAGAGTTGGCTACTGATATGATTATAAAGACTATGCCAAAATCATATAGTTATTTTATTGCATGCCATCATGTGAGTAATTCGACTAGACAAATGTCAAAATTGCTTGCCATGTTAATTCATGCAGAACTAAAAGTGAAGAAGGACAAGCCCATGATGGTGATCAGTGGGGATGAGTCCAACGATCAAAGAAAGACCAATAAGAGCTTTTTGCTCAAGCCTAAGTCCAACTCTTAAACACTCAAGATAAGGAGAACAAAAAGTAGAAGAGGAACTCATCCTTTATACTTGAAGGCTTTCAGGAAGCATAAGATGGGGATGGTAATCTCCACTTCAGGTATATACATTACTGAGATAAATCTATATACTTCATCATCTTGGGTATTAGATACCATATGTTGATCTCACATATGTTCTCATATGCAGGATTAGAAGAGAAGTAGGCCTTTGGGGAAAGGCGATGTGGAACTGTGAGTCGCTAATGGCGCAAGAGTTGCGGCCAGTGCAGTTGGAACCTATAGTATATCTTTGCCCATAGGGATTGTAATAGAGTTAAAGAACTGCTATTATGTACCTTCTATAAATAGAAACATCATTTTTGTATCTTGTTTAGACAAGGATGCATTTGAATTCCATGTTAAAAGTTTTCGGTGTTCTATTTCAAAAGATGGGTTCTTTTATGGCAGTGCCCCTATGTCTTATGGTCTTTACTTGTTATATCTAAAGACAAATGTATATAACATTAATATCAAAAGACTAAAACTCAACAACCCAAACAAAAGATACCTTTGGCATTGTCGTCTAGGGCACATAAATGAGAATCACATATCTAGACTCCATAAGGATGGTTATCTAGACTCCATAAGGATGGTTATCTAGACTCTTTTGATTTTGAATCATTTGAGACATGTGAATCTTGTTTGTCGGGCAAGATGACTAAGACCCCTTTCACTGGTAGCAATGAGAGGGCTAATAATCTATTAGGACACATACATACTGATGTGTGTGGACCTTTTAGAATATATCTAGAGGTGGGTATCAATACTTCATTACCTTTACTATTGACTTTAGTAGGTATGGCTATGTTTATCTAATGAAACATAAGTCAGAAGCTCTTGAAAAGTTCAAGGAGTTTATGAATGAAGTACAAAACCAAATTGGTAAAAGTATTAAGGCACTTCATTCTGATCGAGGTGGATAATACTTAAACTAAGAGTTTGAGGACCTTCTTAGAGCTCATGGGATTGTATCCCAGTGGAATCCTCCTAGAACACCTCAACATAATGGTCTATCAAAAAGAAGGAAGGACACATTACTAGATATGGTGTGATCAATGATGAGTTTAGCTGATCTTACAACTACCTTTTGGGGGCATTTACACTAAAACCAGTACTATCTAAGTCAGTGTAAAAGACACCATATGAGATATGGACTGGGAAGCATCCCAAAATGTCTTTTATAAGGATTTGGGGTTGCGAAGATTATGTCAAGAAAATGTTACCTGAAAAGCTTGGCCCTAGGTCTAAAAAT
Organism: Alisma plantago-aquatica; assembly: GCA_963693085.1. Lineage (NCBI taxonomy): Eukaryota > Viridiplantae > Streptophyta > Magnoliopsida > Alismatales > Alismataceae > Alisma > Alisma plantago-aquatica. The sequence goes on from OY856411.1 coordinate 1,221,602,379, forward strand.
GTTACTTTGTTGGTTATCCCAAAGAAACTATGTGATACTACTTGTATAATCCATCTGACGACAAAGTGTTTGTTGCCAGAGATATTGCATTCCTTGAAAAGGAATTTATTTCCATAGGAATTAGTGGGAAACAATTAGAACTCAAAGAGGTTTAAGACCAATAAGAGAACATAGAAAATAGTAGATGAACTAGAGGAATCTAGAGAATTACAAGGTGTTGTGGAATCTCAAACTCCTCAGGTAATACAGGAACCTCATAGATCTAATAAGACACACCTTGAACCTGAGAGATTTGGATATCTTGTGACTCAGGAAGGCAGTGAATTGGTCATAGATGATGAGCCAATAACTTATAAGGATGCTACAGAGGAACCAGAGTCTGAGAAATGGCTTGAGGTCATGAGATCTGAGATCGAATCTATGTATTCCAACAAAGTATGGACTTTGGTGGATCCACCTGAAGGGGTAAAACCCATAGGGTGCAAGTGGGTCTTCAATAAGAAGATGGACATGGATGGAAAGGTCCAAACCTATAAGGATAGATTGGTTGTAAAGGGTTTCAGACAAATTCAAGGTGTTGACTATGATGAAACCTCTTCTCCAGTGGCCATGGTTAAATCCATCAGGATCATACTTGCTATTGCAGATTATCATGACTATGAGATTTGGAAAATGGATGTCAAAACCACAATCCTTAATGGGAATCTTTTGGAGGATGGGTATATGACACAACCTGAGGGGTTTATAGATCCAAAGTTTGCCAATAGAGTCTATAAGCTACAAAGGTCAATCTATGGATTGAAGCAAGCATCTCACAGTTGGAATCTTCATTTTGATGAGATAGTCAAAGGGTTTGGCTTTTCTCAAAATGAAGATGAACCTTGTGTGTACAAGAAGGTTAGTGGGAGCATAGATACATTCCTCATATTTTATGTAGATGACATACTATTGATGGGGAATGACATTCCTACTTTACAAAAGGTAAATGCATGGATTGGAAATACATTCTCTATGAAAGAGTTGGGAGAAGCATCCTACATCCTGGGGATAAATATCTATAGAGATAGATCCAAAAGACTTCTTAGACTAAGTCAGAGCACATACATTGATAAATTGTTGAAGTAGTTCAGCATGGAGAACTCAAAGAGAGGAACCTACCTACGTGCCATGGTGTCCCCATCTCTAGAGCTCAATGTCCCAGTTCTTGTGAAGAAAAGGGAACACATGAGTGAGATTCCATATGCCTCAGCAATTGGATCAATCATGTATGCAATGTTGTGCACCCGTACAGACATCTCATATGCCCTGAGCATCATGAGAAGATATCAGTCAGATCCAGGTGATGCTTACTAGATAGCCATGAAGAACATCCACAAGTATTTGAGAAGGACTAGGGATCAGTTCTTGGTCTATGGTGGAGAGGAATAATTGGTTGTAAAGGTTTACACCGATGCAAGCTTCCAGACTAATCAAAATGATTATAAATTGCAATCATGATTCATGTTTTGCCTAAACAATAGAGCTATAAGTTGGAAGAGTTTCAAGAAAGAGATAGTTGTCAATTCTACAATAGAGGTTGAGTATATTGATGCATCAAGTGCAGTAAAGGAGGTTGTATGGATCAATAAGTTCATCACAGAACTTGGAGTCTTTCCAAGAATCAATGACACAACTGAGCTATATTGTGACAACAATGGAGCTATTGTACAAGCTAAGGAACCTAGATCGCATCAGCTCTCAAAGCATATACAAAGGTGGATTCATCTCATATGAGAGATCGTGCAGTGTGGATATGTGAAGGTTTGCAAAGTTCCAACTGAGAGCAATATTTCTGATCCCTTAACCAAAGCACTTTCATAGTAGAAGCATGAAGGTCATGTTAGGTCACTCAGAATAAGATTCATGGGTGATTGGCTCTAAGTGAAAGTGGGAGTCTGTTGGTTATGTATGCCTAGAGAGCCAATCATGTGATGATTGTAATGACATATTATGTAAAAAAATAATTTGGTTATTAATAGAAGGCAAGCTTCCAATTTATCATATTTTATTCATTTATGAGATAATGATGTAACATTATAAATATCTAGAAATTATATTACTCAATGATGTATGTATTCAAGTTACTATCCTTGTAGATGAGATCATATGGATGTTAAGAGTAAATATACATATTCTCATTATGTCCCTGATCGGTTGTCATTGTGGAAGGTTGATAGACAACACTGATACATAAGATCAGAGTGTGAGTTTATTGATGACTAAATCTCATTAGTCATGATATGGCGATATCAAACCAATCACATAGATACATGTTGGAGAACACTGTATCGTACAGACCCACCGTGAGACTGACACATGGAAACCATCTTTATGGAAGTCATAGTCAGCTCTCACAGTGATGGTGGTGGTTGTGATTCTTAGACCTAAAATTACTTCACTCAACACATGTTGTTGGGTAAAATTTGATATCATCTAACACAGTCCACATGGGTTGTTATAATGGTGATGATTGGGTGGCTTTGACACATGAGGATTGACTGTGAGTGATAGACATGGGATTTGTCCCTCCTATTGGAGTGTGATGTCCTAGGACTCTTGATTAGCGAGACTGAGAAAAGAATGGTCATGTGCATGTGAGTCAATATGTGTTATTGAGCTAACATATATCTCAGACAGTCTGCTCTTGGTTCAAGAAAAGGATTGAATAATAATGAGGATGACTACTCCTCCCTCTAGTTTAATATGGACATCAATGACAAAGGAACTATACAAACACTACAACACCATACAAAGATTGTAGGTTGAAGTTGTTCCCCAACTTTTCCATTTACTTGGGTAGAAATGATGTGTGACTAGGAACCACTCTTTGCTTGTGATGTCATAAGCTATTATGGACACTCACAACCAACGTAATATGGGACCTATAGGGTCACACACATAGGTCTTGACTAGAAGAGGAGTTCATATCTTGAATGATAGTTGAATTAAGTGCTAAAGTGTGTAGGCATTTGATTCAGGCAACAAACATGCTAACAACACTACCAAACACCCATCTCAAGTGTTGAGATGGTCGTATGAAAGAGCTAAACGGATGTCTCAAGAGTTGAGATGGGCTTCTGGGTGTCAAGCCTGGTTGTGAGTTGAAATTGGCAATGGAATGAACTGACCCGGCCAAACGGGCTTGACTCGGGTTTGGGTCACCAGACGACCGTCTGGGTGAACCAAAATGGCCATCTTGCACATGTTGTATCAATGTCATCTTCCCTCCAACTGATAACAACTTAACTCCAATCCCAAAGTCCACTCTTTCGATCTGCCATGACTTCTTTTCTTTCTATTTCTCTTCTTTCCCGCCCTACTATAATAGGTATAGGGACGCCCAGTTTGGTAGGGGAAGATTCTAGATGTTTCCCTTTTTGTTTCGCTTGACCAATACTTGTTGCACAAGGAAATCAATGTCTAACATTGATGGGAATTGATTTTACAAATTTGTGTTCAATTGGGAACCGTGAAATGACTGTCTAGCTCAACCAAATATCCATTTTGACTGTCATAGGTTGTGCAAATTTGTTGCAAAAATTTGAGTTCTTTCGGTCCTTTCCACTCTCGCACATTAATCTTGCATTGGATTGCAACTGGGAACCCTGACCCTGGCCTCTATTATAAATAGAGGGACACTGGGGCCTTCCCAAAACACAACAAAAACAACTAAGAATCAGTTTCTCTGACAACTATTGTCCTCTCTGGTTGTGGTAACCACAAGAGCCCAGGAAAGTCCTACATGACTAGGGAGGGATAGCCAAGGGAGAGAAAAACTAAGAGTTGTCGTGGTGGGAGAGCAACCTAGTGACTAGTACGCCTGCGGGAGGGACAAATCCTTCCTGTCTAGTCTAGCAGGACGATAGGAGTTCTAGGCGGTCCGTGCAGTCAACCATAGAGGCGGCAAGCCATCGTCTTCCACTTGGAGGACAACCTCAACCAGAACTCCTTGATAAGAGGAGTTTTTGAAGAAGACAATGTTCATGATTGTAGTCTATAGTGCAGACTAGGAGGCACATCAATCAGATGTGTCCCAATGCAATTAGGATTCAGATTTGCACATCTACAATGATGAGGATTGTTGTTGGACTTGCTCCAGGACCAGATATATCCATAAACCATCCTTCCTGCATTATAGTTATTAACACGATCTACTGATTATGGGGAATACGATAGATAAAAATTTAAATTTTGTTGCCTGCTCTGTATCATATTTCCCAATAATAACTTCATGCTCTGATATGTATACCATATGAGAAATGAATAAACTTCCTCCTTTCCTTCTTATTCAGAATTGGATGGACTTATTCTTCAACTGAATGAAGAGGGGATCCCTATCGGGTCCCACTCTTTATAGCTTCCCTCAAATAAAAAAGGTCATTTATAAGCACACAAGTGCCACCTTTAGATTTCTTTCCAATTTCATGAAATTTAAGCAACATGATGATGAATGAACATTCATTAAACTTTTATTTCTATTCTCAAACATTTTTTTGCATTTAGATTTCTTAGTTTGCCTTAGAAAGAGCTTCATTTAGTTCTATTAAGATTTTATGTTAATTCGTTAGGGTTTTGATACTTTTGCCGACTTCCTTTGTTGGTTTGGGGTGTTATCTCTATATACCAACATGGTATACAGGGTCCCACTACCTTTTAATAGGAAAGATCGAGAGGGGGACACCTCTAGTGAGGTGTGAGATAGCACCTCAGCCTGAAACGAATTTGGAGCATGTTCATAAGACAAATCATTCAACATTCGATGCTCAAGAAAACAATTGACCACCTTGATCAACCTCAAAATTGACATCCCATGATCAATGTATTATGATTGAGCATTTATTGATTTATGTCTTCTTGTCAAGCTCTACTAATTGATTTCCATTCTTCAAGGTCCATGATTGATGTGCGCATTTTATATCTACTTTTTTCACACATTTGCACACAAATTTAGTTCATTTTTCCTTCCATTTGACCTCTAATCATGCTTAACTTGTCATCTTTTAGTTCTTTTACTTGTTGCATGATGTTGATCACATGTACACGTCAAAAAAAATGAAAAAGTGAAGATAATCCAACCCAAATCTGACCTTAGTTGGATCATCCACTGATTTGCATTTGACTTAGAGTTAACCCTGAAGAAACGGCAAAAGACACATTGTGTCTAATTTAGAACATGACATGTAACTTTCCAGAAAGGGTTCACAAAGCAACGAACACATTGTGACTCTCCTTGCAATCCTAATGCTCCTTTCCCTCATAGGTTTGCTAATACCAAAGATGACATTAAGTTCAATAAGTTTATGGTCATCTTGAACAAACTATACGTGAATCTGCCTTTAGTTGACATCATAGATGAAATGGCCTCCTATGCTAAGTTTTTGAAAGATATCCTAACAAAGAAAAGGAGATCTGGTCAAGCTGAAATTGTTATGTTATCTAAAAAGCTAAGCTCTATCATCCAAAACTATATGCCTAAAAAACTAGATGATCAAGGTGCTTTCACTCTCCCTTGCAAGATTGAAGATTCAACTTTTGATAAAGGCCTTGTTGATCTTGGTGCTAGCATCAGCTTGATTCCTATTTCTCTATGGGAAAATCTTGACTTGGGAGACTTGAAACCAACATAAATGGTGATTTAGTTAATTGATCTCTCAATCAAATATCCTAGAGGAGTGATTGAAGACATTTCTGTACAAATAGGGAAGTTTTTCATTCTGTGTGATTTTGTAGTCCTTGTCATGCAAGAGGATCCAGCAAACCCAGTTCTTTTTGGAAGACCATTCCTCCGTAGTTGCAGGTTGTCTTGTTGATGTTAGAGAAGGAAAATTGATCGTCAGAGTTGGAGATGAAGAACTAGTATTCTCTGTTTATGATGCCATGAAAGCACCCAACTCTAAGGAGTATCTATGTCTGATAGATACTATTGATAAGTTGCTTGAGGAAGAAAAGAATTATGCTGAGATAATACTTGATGATTTTATAAGAGAAGATAACAAAGAAGACACAAAAGTCACCTTCAATGGGGATATTCCTGAAGTCATGAAGATTTCAACAAGTGAGAAAGAATCAAAGGAGAATGAGGAAAGCAACACCACTGCTCCAAATAAATAGGTAGAATTAAAACCCCTCCCACTGGGGTTGAGGTACACTTTCTTAGACCCAAATTTCACCTCTCCATTTATTATAAATTTTTAATTGAATGAAGAATAAGAAGAAAATTTGTTAAATGAACTTAGAAACTATAACGATGTAATAGGGTACTCAATTGATGACCTTAAAGGAATTAACCCACCTATTTGTATGCATCGTATAGCCTTAGAATAAAATGCCAAACCTTGCATAGATCCTCCAAAAAGACTAAATCAAAACACGACAGAAGTTATTAAAAGGGAAATTTAAACTCAAAGATGCAAGAATTATATATCCCATCAGTGAAAGTCCTTGGGTGAGCCCTATACATGTCTTACCCAACAAAGGAGGAACTACCATAATAAAAGGGGAAAATGACGAATTAATTTAAACAAGAATCATCACTGGATGGCAAATGTGTATTGGTTATAGAAAATTAAATAAATCCACTAGAAAATACCATTTCCCCTTGCCTTTTATTGACTTGATGTTGGAAAGACTTGCCCATAACTCTTACTTTTGCTATCTTGACGGGTATAGTGGGTTCTTCCAAATTCCTATCTACCCACCCGATCAAGAAAAGACCACATTCACATGCATCTATGGGATGTATGCTTATAGGTGGATGCCTTTTGGGCTTTGTAATGCACCCGCCACATTTCAAAGGTATATGATGGAAATATTTTATGATTATATTGACAACATTATGGAAATATTCATGGATGACTTTAGTGTTTATGGCAACTCTTTTGATGATTGTTTGCTGAATCTAACTAAAGTTTTGTAGAGATGTCAATAAGTCAACCTCGTGCTTAATTCAGATAAGTGCCATTTTATGGTGCAAATAGGGGTTGTAATAGGCCATGTCATTTCAAGCAAGGGAATTGAAGTGGATAAAGCAAAAGTAGAAGCAATTGAAAAGATGTCGACTACAACAAATGTAAAAGAAATCTGTAGTTTTTTGGGACACCCATGGTTCTACAGAAGATTCATAAAGGACTTTGATTGCAAAGCCTCTATGTTCCTAGTTAGAAAAAGATGTTGAGTTTGTATTTGATGATGATTGCCAAACAACCTTCCAAAAACTAAAGGATGCTTTAATTTTAGCACCTATCTTCCAACCACGTGATTGAAGTGCTCCTTTTGAAGTAATGTGTGATGCAAGAGATTACTCTATAGGAGTAGTCTTAGGGAAAAGGAAATATAACAAACTTCATGCCATCCATTATGCAAGTAACACCTTAGACGATGCACAGATCAATTATGCCACAACAAAGAAAGACATGCTTTATATAGTCTATGCTTTTGATAAGTTTAGACAGTACCATGTGGGTTCTAAGGTCATTGTGTACATGGACCATGCTGCAATTAGTACCTTATGAGAAAGAAGGATTCCAAACCTCACCTCATCCACTGGATACTGATATTACAGGAGTTTGACTTGGAAATCAAAGATAAGAAAAGAACAGAGAGCAATGCATTTGATCATCTCTCACATCTATCAACTAGTGTTGAATACAAGGTTCCAATTGATGACAATTTGCATATTGAGAAGTTGTCTGTGGTGAACTCTCTTATTGTGCCATGGTTTTTTGATTTTGCAAATTATCTAGACACTGGTGCCTTCCCCCTGATTTCACATACCAATAGAAGAAAAAGTTCCTTCATGATGTCAAATTCTATAATTGGGATGATCCTCTATTGTTTAAGCAATGTGTAGATGGGATTACTAGGATATGCATTACCAATAAAGAGATTGCAAATGTGATTTTATATTGTCATTCATCCCCTTATGGTGGACACTTTGGAGTGAATAATATTACAACCAATATTCTTCAAGAAGATTTCTATTGGCTGACTCTATTTTGTGATACACATGTGTTTTTTAAAGCTTGTGATAAGTGTCAAAGATCTAGAGGGATTTCAAAGAAGGATGAGATGCCATTGAATTCAATCTTGATGATAGTAGTCTTTGATGTGTGGGGCATAGATTATATGGGCCCTTTTCCATCCTCACACAAATACAAGTTCATCCTAGTAGCATGCGAATATGTATCAAAGTAGGTAGAGGCAATCCCCACTCAATCACCAGATGCAAAGTCCATGATAAAACTATTTTAGAAAACCATTTTTCCTAGGTTTGGAGTCCTAAGAGCAATCATATCTGATGATGGAAGCCACTTCAATGAAAGAAAGTTCAACAACATGCTTAGCAAGTATTGAGTGAAGCATAAGGTGTCCACACCCTATCATCCTCAAACGTCAGGCCAGGTGGAGATCTCCAATAGGAAACTAAAACCTATATTAGAAAAGACCGTCTCTGGCTCAAGAAAGGATTGTGCATTGAAACTAGATAATGCACTATGGGCATACAAGACGACTTTCAAGACTCTAGTTTACAACAAATCCTATCACTTACCTGTAGAATAGGAGCATAGGGCACTATGGGCAATCATATTCCTCAACTATGATCTGAAGAAAGCAAGGGAGAAAAGACTGCTACAACTACATGAGCTTAAAAAACTCAAAATGGATGCATATGAGAATGCAAAGATCTATAAAGAAAAGACAAACAGGTGGCACGAAAAAAGAATCAAAGTCAAATAATTCAAATAAGGAGACCCAATTCTACTGTTCAATTTCAAACTTAAATTCTTTCTAGGGAAACCAATATCTAAGTGGTCTGGACCATTCTTAGTCTTGAAGGTCTATCCCTATAGGACAGTGGAGATGCAAGGGAAGCAATCAACATTCAAGGTTAATGGACATATATGGAAACTGTACACTGACGGGGAGGAGATTGACAAGGGAGCCCCTAACTCCCTCTAAGATGCATGATCCAATAGATGAAGAGTCTCATTCTAGACTTTAAACGGAGAAACTTGTGGGAGTTGATCCCACATTAGGATAGATTTCCTTAATTAGTTTCAATAAAGAACATTTTTTTCACTTCCAAAAATAAACTTGTCATGGATGAATGTAATAATGTAAACCCTCATAGATACATATCATCGTATCTGTACATGCTGATCAAAAGAAGACAAATTCTGTAGAAATTTAGGAAGACACGACGTGTCTTTATTTTCACACATCGTGTCCACCACACACATATGGGAAATTATGCAAAAACTCAAGAACACAAGATGTATTCTATTTTCGATGCGGCTTGCACGATCATAGAAGATATCTGTTGCAAACCCACACAATATGTTTTTAATTAAAACATGAGGTGTCCTCTAGATCATTTATGTTTTTTTTTGGAAAACACACAATGTGTCTTTATTTGAACACATCATGTCGTTATTAGGTTGAGAGTACTATGCATACATCAGTAATGTTACATGATGTGTTTTAATTCAAACACGATGTGTCCTAATATTCATTCATCATTAATGTTCATTCAACATTAATTCATGCTATAATGAAATATAGTGATCAAATTGATCCTAAACCCTAAGTTATAATCATATAACCTTAACATATATATCCTTAATGATATTCATGTTAAAGTAGTGGCATTAGGTGTCATAATTAGATAACATACCTTGATGCACATAAATGATATATATTCACATAATCATAGATTACTCAAGTCATAAATATGAAATGCATATCACCTTGTTACCTAGTACACACCTAATTACTCATCTAATCGTGACTTGGTATGTGAATCAATTCATTAGTATGTAATATGTTTTACCTTGTTCACTAAAATACATATAATGACTCATATATGGTTAATGAGTAACTGGATTCACATAAATGTGCATAATCAATAATAAGAAGTGAATAAGTATGAGAAAATGAATAATGAAGACATTAATGTGAATAAGAGAGGTAACGTGACAATGTTTAATATACATACAAGTAATCAATGTGACATAATTTGGATTAATTGTAGACTTAATAACAAATTGAATAAAATGTCCTATCACATGCAAGATAATTTGCTATAATTGATATAATGATAATATGAGGATAATGAAGTGTAAATCCAAGTTAATAATGATCAAATATATTGAGATAATTGAGTAACCTCTAATTGTGCATAATAATGAAATATAATTCTTTTTGGCAACCAAGTGAATATGACATGACATAATTAAAAGAATAATAATGATAATGTGATATCCTAATAAATATAATGCTAATGAGCCAAAAATGTTAATAATGTTAAATCTCATAAAAATAATCTTAATAGTGGAATCCAAGGTGATCCTCGAGAACCTGACCTATCTCGAGATGCTTGTGAAGTATATGTTGATGAGTTGTTTGGTGGAAGTTCTTGGTTGGAGAAACAACCTGGAGTTTTGTGATGAGATGTTGCATACTCACCCTTCCCTCCTTGCTTGTGATTTTGGGGACAAAGTCCTCTTTAAGGGGTGGAGTGTTGTAACATACCGAATCCTAGACATTTTGTCTTTTGGCCCTCTTTCCCATCTTTTCCTTTCATTTCGATCCTCTTTGGCCTTTTCGTTTAATTTGTGGAGAATATAATGGTTTAGTGAACATTTGTTCACTTTTTATGCCAATAAAGGGGTTGTATGCACAAATACCTCAGTAGAAATCAAAGTAATGGGCCTGATGCACAATTGTCCACTTAATTAATAAAAATATAATAAAGGAATTCATGCTAGAACTTTCTAGGACTTTTTAGAATATGAAAAATAAAAGAAATCCCCAAAATATACATAAAGGGGATGATAATGCTATAAATGGATAAAAGGAGATAATGTGGAATATATTGTTTCCAAAAATTACAAATAGGAAACCCACGAGATAATTTGATATACAATTTCATTTTCTTGAACTAAAAGTTACTTAAGGGCCAAGTATCACCCAATTTGGAAAATATAAATATATATAAAAGCCTTTATTAAAGGAAAATAGTAAATAAGCCAAGAAAGAGAAATAAAATATCTAATGATCTCAAATTGGAAAACTAGTTCCACATTCATAATCTAAAAATAAAAATAATCCTTTGGGCAAGTTTTCATTTAATTTGGATGATATTTGGATAATGTGAAAAAGTAGGAGAGAGAAAGTGTGTAGAACCTTCATTTTGATAATTAATTAAATAAATGGCACAAACATGATCAATTAATGGCAAAGTCATATCTAAGACATTAATTGGGACACATGGGTAAAATTTCAACATATTTGGATGATCTTAGAGTCATAAATGAAGGAGGAAAGAGAAAATGAGTTTTGAATTATTTAACCATTGAAAGTAACTAAAAGGCAAATCTAATTCCATATTCGGATTCTACACCTCAAAATCATTAAGGTGTCAGTTTATATCAAATTTGGAAATTGTTTGATCCCTCAAAAGAAGAAAGAGAAAACCGTTTAATAACATGTGTCACTTTATAATTGAATTGGATTTATAATCCAATTAGGACTTTGTGCCCAAGCGGACGATCTAGATTGACACCAGACACATGTCCACGAGATTGGATGGCCAAGGGTTCATCCCCTACTTTGGTTTAAAGAAGGAAAACATAAGTAGTTTTGGTGATGTTTCGATTTTGGAATATATCTCTCTCTACTCGACCAAATCGAGAAATTTTTGTTTCTCTAGACTCCTCTCTCAAATCTGCATCACATTATCCCAAAATTTTTGTGTTTTGATGAATAATTGAAAAAATCCCCAAATCTTTTGAAACCTCTCTCTCACCCCAAGTCTGAAAACCCTAGTTTACTTCTCCCCACCTATAAACATTCCTATCTTTGGCTTCTTGGGAGCCTTCACAACTCAACACATCTCTCGATTGTGAGTTTCGTCACTGTTTGATCCCCCGACGGGCGACCGAAGGCTTTGGCCTTGCAACACTTCTCCCTCTCTCCTCACTTCATCTCTGACTGAATTGGAGGTATGTTTGAGTTGGCCATCTTCTCCTCTTTCTTTTGGTTACTTGAACGTTGGTTTTTGTCGAGTATCCCAGATTCACCCAAAATCCCACACAAGCAACAACTTGCTCTCGGCACCATGGCATGGGCCAAGAAGTTGGGGAAGATAACCCCTTGTTGAATTATGCTTTTACCCTCGCTCGTCTTCCTGGCTTTGTCTAGCATAAGGACACGCCTATTCTTTTGCCTTGTTTTGACCGACCATGACCCGACTTTGAACAATGCCAGCTAGTGAGGCGGGCCACTGACTTGGCTCGCTATGATTGGGCCAAGCAGTGGGCCCGACCCCACCCTCTCACCCTCTCTATCTTTTTTAAATGAAAATTAATTTTTCTAATTTTCCTATTGGTCAATTTTAGAAAATTCATATATATTAAATCCTTGGTCCAAGATTAAAAATAAAATATGTTCTGAACTCAGAAAAAAACCCTCTATCTAATAGAAATGATTTCGATGCTTGATTCTAAGTTTTTTGAATAAGTGTTTTTGGGAATGAATTAATTAAGTAAAAATCACTAAAAATGCCTCTAAAAGTCCATATATCTAAAATATATAAACTTATATGTTATTTTGATCAAAAAACCCTAACAAAGATAGTAGTGATGGTTTTAGGACCTAAATCGATGGTTTTTAGGAAAAGTTGGTAACTTTGGAGTTTAAAGTCTTTAATGAATGTACATAGTCCTAATACATGAACATGGTTATGATATTAGGACAAGTGGACCCTGATCTCGTTTAAAGGTTTTGAAAAGTAGTTTCTAGGACTCTAAGGAATAGGTATGTGTATTTAACACCTTAGTTGGGAAATTTTATTCCTTAACCTAATTTTCCCTAATGAGGCTTAATTGAACCTAACTCTCTTTTATTGAAGCCCTAACTACTTGAGCCTCAAATCTGATAATTGTTTCATATTGTTTGGGTAACTACCATGCTTATTGAATATTTTGATTACTCTTACCATGACTACTTTTCTAGCATGTGGATTTATGTTATATTTAATTTAATTTAGCGGTACTTATGTACAACCACCCACAGAGGGTATGTATTTATTCGCCCTGGGGAATGTTTTTATTCTCCCCATATAATTGTGTAGGTGATTGGGAATGTCTTATTCTCCCCTCACCTATAGGTTAGAGGTCTCGTAGGTGCCTCAACCCTAATTAGTTAGGTAGACATAATTATCTTACATGCAAATCCTTTTTGAAATATTTGTTTATGGCAAGCTTCTTGTATATATAGCCTCATTCTCTTATTATCTTCATCATATGATGAACCCTAGCCTATTTTTACTTCCTTTACTTATCTTGTTATTCTAGACTAGTTTTGTGACACATACTTTTCTTCCCTTTCCCTTTTGCTGGGTGCCTTCCCAACCACCCAGGTGTTGAGCAAGGTGATGGATAAGATAAGACGATCTTAACTTTTGGCTTGGACTTGGTTGATGGAGATGTTTCTTTGGAGACAAGATTGTAGTAGTTAGATTTCCCTCTATCTAGATCTTGCTTATGTATCTTGATGTAAACCCTAATGGGAGAATGATGTATTTTTGTAATCTTTTATGAAATTGATTATAGTCAGTTATTCTTTATTCCGCTGCTTTCCAATAGTCTTTTGTATACCATATAAATAAAGATTTAAAACTTTTACACCTGTTTCAACATACCTTTTGAGTATGTTGGGAATGGAGGTTTGCTATTTCAATTTTTTAGTAAAGGGGTGATTTCACTCTTTTACAACATGGTATCAGAGCCCATGGTAGTCAGAATCTGACTATTTCAATTTGGTCTCCCTAATTAGAATCCCTATCTTACATAGTTCCTTTATGTGACATATTTGCCCTCAAATTTATCTGTGCAACCCATGGAATTATGAAAGGTTGATTTAGGATCCTATGAGTTTCACATTAGAATCATGTTGATTAAACACCCTAAAATATTTACAATTAAAAGATGCAAGTAACAATAGTAACTTGATGTTGTTTAGGTTTGCCTTTAGGCAACTATTAGGGCATGAAGTTGAAGAAAATGTGTCTAGAAAGGATCAGGTTCTGGGGGCTGGCAATATTTTCCTCTACGCCACTAGCTTGGTTTATGAGGACTCACAAATCCATATGATACCGGCCTAGCCTGAGCTGATATGGATTGTCCAAAATAATTTGCTTTTAGGCAATAGTAACCTTATAAAACTATGTTAGATATCTTTGGGAACCTTAGAATGTTAACTTAAGTTTTTCAAGTATGATGACTTGTTGAGAGTGGATACCAAGATAGTTTCCTTATGTCCCTTAGGACCACATGTTTGGATAAGATCATCCCTAGCATCTAGACTTTGAAGTATGGGGTTATGTAAACTATCAGAGTGTGCAGTGGAAGTGTTATGGATCTTGTATAAGGTTTAGTTAGACTCATCCTCTAACCCCAGTTTAGTTTGGATTAGTGGGTCAAACCTTTTAAGGGGTGGAGTGTAGTTGGTTGTTGTTGTTTGGGTACTTAGATTTCAAGGATGAAATCCTCTTTAGGGGGGATGGAACCCTGTGACATCTCGATATCTATCTATCTATCTTTAGAAACCCTAATTCCATGAATAGGAGGTTAGTATGCTTGGATTGACCAAACATGTAATAGTGGTAACCATAACATGCTTGTTCATATATTAATGAACATATAATGGTCATCTAAGGTATAATTCATATGTTCAAACCCTAATGAATATCCAATGCACATAATATGGGTCACTCACATATTACTACTAATTATGGATACACATGATGCTAATAATGTCATGAATCGGTAAACCTTAATGATATGATGAGAAAGAAAAGTGTAACCTAATCTCGACTTTAATGCATTCTATAATGAAATATAATGATCAAGTTGATCCTAAACCCTAAGTTGTAATCATATAATGTTAATATATACATCCTTAATGATATTCATGTTAAAGTTGTGGCATTAGGTGTCATAATCAGATAACATACCTTGATGCACATAAATGATATATATTCACCTAATCATAGACTACTTGAGTGATAAATATGAAATGCATATCACCTTGTTACCTAGTGCACACCTAACTACTCATCCAATCATGACTTGGTATGCGAATCAATTCATTAATATGTAATATGTTTTACCTTGTTCACTAAAATACATATAATGACACATATATGGTTAATGAGTAACTGGATTCACATAAATGTGCATAATCAATAATAAGAAGTGAATAAATATGAGAAAATGAATAATGAAGACATTAATGTGAATAAGAGATAATGTTTAATATACATACAAGTAATCAATGTGACATAATTTGGATTAATTGTAGACTTAATAACAAATTGAATAAAATGTCCTATGACATGCAAGATAATTTGTTATAATTGATATAATGATAATATGAGGATAATGAAGTGTAAATCCAAGTTATTAATGATCAAATATATTGAGATAATTGAGTAACCTCTAATGTGCATAATAATGAAATTTAATTCTTTTTGGCAACCAAGTGAATATGACATGACATAATTAAAAGAATAATAATGATAATGTGATATCCTAATAAATATAATGCTAATGAGCCAAAAATGTTAATAATGTTAAATCTCATAAAAGTAATCTTAATAGTGGAATCCTAGGTGATCCTCGAGAACTTGACCTATGTCCAGATGCTTATGAAGTATATGTTGATGAGTTGTTTGGTGGAAGTTCTTGGTTGGAGAAACAACCTAGAGTTTTGTGATGAGATGTTGCACACTCACCCTTCCCTCCTTTCTTGTGATTTTGGGGACAAAATCCTCTTTAAGGGGTGGAGTGTTGTAACATACTGAATCCTGGACATTTTGTCTTTTGGCCCTCTTCCCCATCTTTTCCTTTCATTTCTATCCTCTTTGGCTGTTCTATTTAATTTGTGGAGAATATAATGATTTAATGAACATTTGTTCACCTTTTATGCCAATAAAGGAGTTTTATGCACAAATACCTCAGTAGAAATCTAATTAATGGGCCTGATGTGCAATTGTCCACTTAAGTAATAAAAAAACAATAAAGGAATTCGTGCTAGAACTTTCTAGGACTTTTTAGAATATGAAAAAGAAAAGAAATACCCAAAATATACATAAAGGAGATGATAAATGCTATAGACGGATAAAAGGAGATAATGTGGAATATATTGTTTCCAAAAATCACAAATAGGAAACCCATGAGATAATTTGATATACAATTTCATTTTCTTGAACTAAAAGTTACTTAAGGGCCAAATATCACCCATTTTGGAATATATATATATATATATATATAATCCTTTATTAAAGGAAAATAGGAAATAAGCCAAGAAAGAGAAATAAAATATCTATGTTCTCAAATTGGAAAACTAGCTCCAAATTCGTAATTTAGAAATAAAAATAAGCCTTTGGGCAATGTTTCAACTGATTTTGATGATATTTGGATAATTTGAAAAAGTAGGAGAGAGAAAGTGTGTAGAACCTTCATTTTGAGAATTAATTAAATAAATGACACAAACAAGATCAATTAATGGCAAAATCATATCTAAGACATTAATTGGACACGTGGGTGAAATTTCATCATATTTGGATAATCTTAGTCATAAATGAAGGAGGAAAGAGAAAATGAGTTTTGAATTATTTAACCTATTAAAAGTCCCCAAAAGGCAAAACTAATTCCATATTCAGATTCTACTCTCAAAATCAGTCAGGGTGTCAATTTTTATCAAATTTGGAAATTGTTTGAGCCCTCTAAAGAAGAAAGAGAAAATCATTTAATGATATGTGTCACTTTACAATTGAATTGGATTTATAATCGAATTAGGAGGTTGTACCCAAGCGGACGGTCCATATCGACTGTAGACACATGTCTGTGGGATTGGACGACTAAGGGTTCGTCCCCTACCTCAGTTCGAAGAAGGAAAACATAAGTAGTTTTGGCGATTTTTTATTTCGAATATCTCTCTCTACTCGACCAAATCGAGAAATTTTTATTTCTCTGGACTCCTCTCTCGAATCTGCACCATATTATCTCATTTTTTGTTTTGACTAATAATCAAGAAATCCCCAAATCTTTTGAAACCTCTCTCTCACCCCAACTATGAAAACCCTAGTTTACTTCTCCCCACCTATAAATATTCCTATCTTTGGCTTCCTAGGAGCCTTCACAACTCAACACATCTCTTGATTGTGAGTTTCATCATCATTTGAACCCCCGACTGGTGGCCAAAGGCTCTGGCCTTGTGACACTTCTCCCTCTCTCCTCACTTCATCTCCATTTGAATTGGAGGTATGTTTGAGTTGGCCATCTTCTCCTCTTTCTTTTGGTTACTTGAATGTTGGTTTTCATCGAGTATCCTAGACTCACCCAAAATCCCATGCAAACAGCAGCTTGCTCTCGACACCATGGCACGGGTCAAGAAGTTGGGGAAGATAAGCCCTTATTGAATTACACTTTTACCCTCACTCATCTTCTTTCTGGCTTTGTCTCGTGCAAGGACACACATGTCCTTTTGCCTTGTTTTGACCGACCTTGACCCGTCTTTGACTGGTGCCAGCCAGTGAGGCAGGCCACTAACTTGGATAACTATGATTGGGCAAAGCAGTAGGCCCAGCCCCACCCTCTCACTCTCTCTCTATCTTTTTAAAATGAAAATTATTTTTTCTAATTTTCCTATTGGTCAATTTTAGAAAATTCGTATCTATTAATTCCTTGATCCAAGATTAAAAATAAATTATGTTCTAAACTCAAAAAAATCCCCTCTATCTAATAGAAATGATTTTGATGCTTGATTCTAAGTTTTTCAAATAAGTGTTTTTGGAAATGAATTAATTACTTAAAAAGCACTAAAAATACCTCTAAAAGTCCATATCTCTAAAATATATAAAATTATATGTTATTTTGATAAAAAAACATAAAAAAGATAGTAGTGATGGTTTCAGGACCTAAATCTATGGTTTGTAGGAAAAGTTGGTAACTTTGGAGTTTTAAGTCTTTAATGAATGTACATAGTTCTAATACATGAACATGGTTATGATATTAGGACAAGTGGACCCTGATCTCATTTAAAGGTTTTGAAAAATAGTTTCTAGGACTCTAAGGAAGAGGTATGTGTATTTAACACCTTAGTTGGGAAATTTTATATTTTAACCTAATTTTCCCTAATGAGGCTTAATTGAACCTAACTCTCTTTTCTTGAAACCCTAATTACTTGTGCCTCAAATTTGATTATTGTTTCATATTGTTTAGGTCTTATACCCCACTGTCATGCTTATTGAATATTTTGATTACTCTTGCCATGACTATTTTTCTAGCATGTGGATTTATGTTCTATTTAATTTAAAGTAGTGGTACTTATGTACAACCATCCACATAGGGCATGTATTTATTTGCCTTGGGGATCGTTTTTATTCTCCCCATATTATTGTGTAGGTGATTGGGAATGTCTTATTCTCCCCTCACCTATAGGTTAGAGTTCTAGTAGGTTCCTCAACCCTACTTAGTTAGGTAGACATAATTATCTTACATGCAAATCCTTTTTGATATGTTTGTTAATGGAAAGCTTCTTGTATATATAGACACATTCTCTTATTATCTTCATCATATGATGAACCCTAGCCTATTTTTACTTTACTTATCTTGTTATCCTAGACTAGTTTTGTGACACAAACTTTTCTCCCCTTTCCCTTTTGTTGGGTGCCTTCCCAACCACCCATGTGCTGAGCAAGGTGATGGATAAGATAAGAAGATCTTAGCTTTTGGCTTGGACTTGGTTGATGGAGGTGTTTCTTTGGAGACAAGATTGTAGTAATTAGACTTCCCTATATCTAGATCATGTTTGTGTATCTTGATGTAAACCCTAATGGGAGAATGATGTATTTTTGTAATCTTTTATGAAATTGATTATAATCAGTTATTCTTTATTTCGCTGCTTTCCAATGGTCTTTTGTATACCATATAAATAAAGATTTGAAAATTTTACACCTGTTTCAACATACCTTTTGAGTATGTTGGTAATGGAGGTCTGATATTTCCAAGTTTTAGTAAAGGGATGGTTTCACTCTTTTACAACATGGTATCAGAGCCCATGGTAGTCAGAATATGACTATTTCAATTTTGTCTCCCTAATTAGAATCCATGTCTTACATAGTTCCTTTAGGTGACATGTTTGCCCTAGAATTTATCTATTCAACCCTTGGAATTATGAAAGGTTGATTTAGGATCCTATGAGTTTCACATTAGAATCATGTTGATTAAACCCCCTAAAATATTTACAATTAAAGATGTAACCATAGTAACTTGATGTTGTTTAGGTTTGCCTTTAGGCAACTATTAGGGCAGGAAGTTGAAGCAAAGGTGTCTAGAAAGGATCAGGTTCTAGGGGCTGGGAATATTTTCCTCTGCACCACTAGCTTGGTTTATGAGGACTCCTGGATCCATATGATACCGGCCTGGGCTGAGCTGATATGGATTGTCTGAAATAGTTTTCTTTTAGGCAATAGTAACATTAGAAAACTATGTTGGATATCTTTGGGAACCTTATAATGTTAACCTAAGTTTTTCAAGTATGATGACTTGTTGAGAGTGGATACTAAGATAGTTTCCTTATGTCCCTTAGGACCACATGTTTGGATAAGATCATCCCTAACATCTAGACTTTGACGTATGGGGTTAAGTAAACTATCAGAGTGTGCAGTGGAAGTGTTATGGATCTTGTATAAGGTTTACTTAGACTCATCCTCTAACCCTAGTTTAGTTTGGCTTAGTAGGTCAAACCTTTTAAGGGGTGGTGTAGTTGGTTGTTGTTGTTTGGGTACTTATATTTCGAGGACGAAATCCTCTTTAGGGGGTGGAACCCTATGATATCTTGATATCTATCTATCTTTAGAAACCCTAACTCCATGAATAGGAGGATAGTATGCTTGGATCCTTGGTCTTGACCATAGATGTAATAGTGGTAATCCAAACATACTTGTTCATATATTAATGAACATATAATGGTCATTTAATGTATAATTCATATGTTCAAACCCTAATGAATATCCAATGCACATAATATGGGTCACTCACATATTACTACTAATTATGGATACACATGATGCTAATAATGTCATGAATCGATAAACCTTAATGATATGATGTGAAAGAAAAGTGTAACCTAATCTCGGCATTAATGCATGCTATAATGAAATATAATGATCAAGTTGACTCTAAACCCTAAGTTGTAATCATATAACCTTAACATATACATCCTTAATGATATTCATGTTAAAGTAGTGGCATTAGGTTTCATAATCAGATAACATACCTTGGTGCACATAAATGATATATATTCACCTAATCATAGATTACTCAAGTCATAAATATGGAATGCATATCACCTTGTTACCTAGTACACACCTAATTACTCATCTAATCATGACTTGGTATGTGAATCAATTCATTAATATGTAATATGTTTTAACTTGTTCACTAAATTACATATAATGACTCATATATGGTTAATGAGTAACTAGATTCGCATAAATGTGCATAATCAATAATAAGAAGTGAATAAATATGAGAAAAATGAATAATGAAGACATAAATGTGAATAAGAGAGGTAATGTGACAATGTTTAATATACAAACAAGTAATCCATGTGAAATAATTTGGGTTAATTATAGGCTTAATAACAAATTGAATAAAATGTCCCTTTCACATGCAAGATAATTTGTTATAATTGATATAATGATAATATGAGGATAATGAAGTGTAAATCCAAATTATTAATGATCAGATATATTGAGATAATTGAGTAACCTCTAATTGTGCATAATGATGAAATATAATTCTTTTTGGCAACCAAGTGAATATGACATGACATAATTAAAATAATAATAATGATAATGTGATATCCTAATAAATATAATGCTAATGAGCCAAAGATGTTAATAATGTTAAATCTCATAAAAATAATCTTAATAGTGGAATCCTAGGTGATCCTTAAGAACCTGACCTATGTTGAGATGCTTGTGAAGTATATGTTGATGAGTTGTTTGGTGGAAGTTCTTGGTTGGAGAAACAACCTGGAGTTTTGTGATGAGATGTTGCACACTCACCCTTCCCTCCTTGCTTGTGATTTCGGGGACAAAATCCTTTTTAAGGGGTGGAGTGTTGTAACATACCGAATTCTGGACATTTTGTCTTTTGGCCCTCTTCCCCATCTTTTCCTTTCATTTCTATCCTCTTTGGCTGTTCTATTTAATTTGTGGAGAATATAATGGTTTAGTGGACATTTGTTCACCTTTTATGCCAATAAAGGGGTTTTACGCAAAAATACCTCAGTAGAAATCTAAGTAATGGGCCTGATGTGTGATTGTTTACTTAAGTAATAAAAAATAATAAAGGAATTTGTGCTAGAACTTTCTAGGACTTTTTTTTAAGAAGTCAGGAGGCAATCTTATTCATCCTGCCCTCTTGTGAGCATCATCAAACGAGAGCTTACAATCACTAATTAAGTAGGAATTAGTAAATATGGTAGTACTACTACCATTACAATCACTAACCATAAAACTAACACATCCCAAAGGGGGTGAGGCATACACACTATATGTCGATTGGTTTTGGATATGAGACTTTGCCAACTCGTCAACGACCTCATTACCTTTTCTACTGATGTGGGCTATATTCCAGCCTGGCCTCCGCAGCCGTTTTATGCGGCTTACCATTTTGGCGTATCTAGGGTAAGGGTCTTCTTCTCCATTGATTATCTTGACGGCGACCAACGAATCTGATTCGATCATCGCTCTTGGCAAGTTGTTATCCATCGTAATTTCCACCGCATGTAGGATCCCTTCCAACTCTGCTTCTACTACATCAGATGTGTGTAGGCGCATCGCCGCACTTCCAACCCATCTGCCCTCATCGTCTCTTCCGACGAGCGCGCAGTAGGCATGCATGTTCTTCATCGCCGCATCCGTGTTGAGTTTGATTACCCCCTTTGCCGGCGGTGTCCAACTAAACGAGTCGGAGCAGACCTCTGCTTGTTGTTGCCTACTAAACCCCTCCTTGCGTGCATGGACCTCCCGCCTAATGGATCCAGCCAACACCGTCGCCGGTGTGTCCGTGCTTTCAAACACTCACATGTTCCTCGAATATGAAAAAGAAAAGAAATCCCCAAAATATACATAAAGGAGATGATAAATGCTATAAATGTATAAAAGGAGATAATGTGGAATATATTGTTTCCAAAATCACAAATAGGAAACCCACGAAATAATTTGATATACAATTTTGTTTTCTTGAACTAAAAGTTACTTAAGGGCCAAGTATCACCTAATTTGGAATATAAATATATATAAAAGCCTTTATTAAAGGAAAATAGGAAATAAGCCAAGAAAGAGAAATAAAATATCTAATGTTCTCAAATTGAAAAACTAGATCCAAATTCATAATCTAGAAATAAAATAAGCCTTTGGGAAAGTTTTCAACTAATTTGGATGATATTTGGATAATGTGAACAAGTAGGAGAGAGAAAGTGTGTAGAACGTTCATTTTGAGAATTAATTAAATACATGGCATAAACATGATCAATTAATGGAAAATTTGTATCTAATACATTAATTGGGACACATGGGTGAAATTTCATCATATTTGTATAATCTTAGAATCATAAATGAAGGAGGAAAGAGAAAATGATTTTGAATTATTTAACCCATTAAAAGTCCCCAAAAGGCAAAACTAATTCCATTCTACACCTCAAAATCAGTCAGGTTGTCAATTTTTATCAAATTTGGAAATTGTTTGAGCCCTCAAAAAAAGAAAGAGAAAATCATTTAATAATATGTGTTACTTTATAATTGAATTGGATTTATAATCAAATTAGGACTTTGTGCCCGAGCAAACGGTCTAGATCAATCGCGGACGCATGTCCACAGGATCATATGACCAAGGGTTTGTCCCCTACCTTGGTTCAAAAAAGGGGAATAGAAGTAGTTTTGGTGATTTTTCAATTTCAAATATCTCTCTCTACTCGACCAAATCAAGAAAATTTTGTTTCTCTGGACTCCTCTCTCGAATCTGCACCACATTATCCCAAATTTTTTGTGTTTTGATGAATAATCAAGAAATCCCCAAATCTTTCGAAACATCTCTCTCGCCCCAAGTCTGAAAACCCTAGTTTACTTCTCCCCACCTATAAATATTCCTATCTTTGGCTTCCTGGGAGCCTTTTCAACTCAACACATCTCTCGATTGTGAGTTTCATCGCCGTTTGACCCCGTGATGGGTGGCTGAAGGCTATGGCCTTGCGACACTTCTCCCTCTCTCCTCACTTCATCTTTGGTCGAATTGGAGGTATGTTTGAGTTGGCCATCTTCTCCTCTTTCTTTTGGTTACTTGAACGTTGGTTTTCGTCGATTATCCCAGATTCGCCCAAAATCCCACACAAGAAGAAGCTTGCTCTTGGCACCATGGCACAGGTCAAGAAGTTGGGGAAGATAACCCCTTGTTGAATTACACTTTTACCCTCACTCGTCTTCTTTCATGCTTTGTCTCGCGCAAGGACACGCCTGTCCTTTTGCCTTGTTTTGACTGACCTTGACCTGACTTTGACCAGTGTCAACCAGTGAGGTGGGCCACTAACTTGGATCGCTGTTATTGGGCCAAGAATTGGGCCCTAACCCATCCTCTTACTCTCTCTGTCTTTTTAAAATGAAAATCAAAATTTCTAATTTTCCTATTAGTTAATTTTAGAATATTCATATCTATTAATTCCTTGCTCGAAAATTAAAAATAAAATATGTCCTGAACTCAAAAAAAATCTCCTCTATCTAATAGAAATGGTTTTGACACTTGATTCTTAGTCTTTCAAATAAGTGTTTTTGGGAATGAATTAATTAAGTAAAAATCACTAAAAATACCTCTAAAAGTCCATATCTCTAAAATAAATAAAGTGATATGTTATTTTGATTAGAAAACCCTAACAAAGACAGTAGTGATGGTTTTAGGACCTAAATCGATGGTTTGTAGGAAAAGTTGGTAACTTTGGGGTTTTAAGTCTTTAATGAATGTGCATAGTTCTAATACATGAACATGGTTATGATATTAGGACAAGTGGACCCTGATCTTATTTAAAGGTTTTGAAAAGTGGTTTATAGGACTCTAAGGAAGAGGTATGTGCATTTAACACCTTAATTGGGAAATTTTATGCCTTAACCTAATTTTCCCTAATGAGGCTTAATTGAACCTAACTTTCTTTTCTTGAAACCCTAATTACTTGTGCCTCAAATCTGATTATTGTTTCATATTGTTTGGGTAGCTACGATGATTATTGAATATTTTGATTACTCTTGCCATGACTACTTTTCTAGCATGTGGATTTATGTTCTATTTAATTTAAAGTAGCGGTACTTATGTACAACCACCCACAGAGGGCATGTATTTATTCACCCTGGGGAATGTTTTTGTTCTCCCCATATTATTTTGTAGGTGACTGGGAATGTCTTATTCTCCCCTCACCTATAGGATAGAGGTCCGGTAGGTGCCTCAACCCTACTTTGTTAGGTAGACATAATTATATTACATGCAAAATCCTTTTTGATATATTTGTTAATGGCAAGCTTCTTGTATATATAGCCTCATTTTCTTATTATCTTCATCATATGATGAACCCTAGCCTATTTTTACCTGCCTTACTTATCTTGTTATCTTAGACTGGTTTTGTGACACATACTTTTCTTCCCTTTCCCTTTTGCTGGGTGCCTTCCCAACCACCCAGATGCTAAGCAAGGTGATGGATAAGACAAGAAGATCTTAGCTTTTGGCCTGGACTTGGTTGATGGAGATGTTGCTTTGGAGACAAGATTTTAGTAGTTATACTTCCCTCTACCTAGATCATGTTTGTGTATCTTGATGTAAACCCTAATGGGAGAATGATGTATTTTTGTAATCTTTTATGAAATTAATTATAGTCAGTTATTCTTTATTCCGCTGCTTTCCAATGGTCTTTTGTATACCATATAAATAAAGATTTGAAAAGTTTACACCCGTTTCAACATACCTCCTGAGTATGTCGGGAATGAAGGTTTGATATTTCAAATTTTTAGTAAATGGGTGATTTTTCTCTTTTATAGATGGCTCATTTTTCTGGAGAAGCACTCGTTGTGTCTTTATTAGTAAATGACATGTCGTTCTTAGTCTGGCGACTTCAACCTTGGATCTTGGAAACTTACACAACATGTTTTAAATAGAACATGACTCCTCTTCAGTCAAAGCAAGTTTTAAAAGGAGTAGGTGATTTGTATAAGGGAACACATCATGTTCTTAAATAGACACAACATGTCTAAAGACAAGAATTTGAGTTTTTAATCTTAATCTCTAGCTGCCTCTCTCACTTCCATTCACAATCAGTCATGTCTTGCAGCCGTGTGCAACCCCTTTCAGCCGTGTGCGACTCCGCCACCTTCGAGCGATGACTTCAAGCACCACCTCCGCCCTACGCTTCTACGAAGCTCCTATGAATCTCCCTTAAAGAAGCTCTGTGACATCTCTCCTCCCAAGCAAGCTCAAGATCTGCCCAGGCAAGCCACCACCATGATTTCAACACTGCTACAAGCCTCTTCTCCGCCTCAACAAGCAAAGAAAATCCATCGCCGCCTCTGTTGACCTCCACATAATTTCCGGTTGGAGAGGATGCACCATTAGATGTCAAAGTCACGCCATGCAAAGAAATCGTCATCCCCAACCTTCAGATATTATTGATCTCTAGGTACACGTCGTGTCCCCTTAAAGACGTGTTGTGTCCATCACTTAGTTCTTCAGTATCTTTGTTAGAAGACACACTATGTACATAATTAGACGCGTCGTGTCCCATGTCGTTTTAGTAAGTTCTCAACACCAATGGAGCTGGTTAAGAAAATTTCAAACTACAGGCATGGACCAAGTTCATCCTCAACCCCGCCCATGTCTCCAAAACTTCGTTCAGGGTGATTGTAGAGGAAGACCCCACATATTAATTATGCATCTCTCGTAGGGTCCTCCCTACATGTTTTGCTTGTGATCAGACAATGGGATCTTTGGGATTCAAGAATGAGGTCAAAGAAGATCTGAAGGAAGTTGGTCTCTAGTACATATGTTGCACGGTAACAAACACTTACCCTCGCCTCATTATGAATTTCTTATTACTCTTAAGGTTGAGGATGACCCGAGGAATATGATTGAATCTTTTTCCATCATCACCTTTCACTTGTTGGGGCACAACTTCATAATTACTTTCAAAAGATTTTGTAATCTCTTAGAATGCCATTATGAGGGTGCATTGTCTTACCCTCTAACTTTTGAAAGCAATGTTTTCTGGAGTGAGATCATTGATGAGGAATACCATGAGGCCAAGAAGGCCAGAGTGATGGCTATCCATAATACAATCTTCAGATATATCCACCGCCTTCTTAGCACATGTATCTTTGCTAAGAAAGAAACCCAAGGTGTGTGCGGGGGGAAAGATTTGTTCTTCTTGTGGGCTATGGTATATGATTTTCAGATCGATGCACGCTACTTCATTCTGAGTAGGTTCTTGGACATTAAGAAGATCAAAAAGAGAGAATCTGGGGACATCATGTGTGGGGGATTAATCACCCTCCTGGCCACAAAGCTTGGTGTAGACATGACTAGTCTAAAGGCTGGACTAGGTAGGAACATGGTGGATATCCAATATCAAATTTCTATAGGTCTAATTGCTAAGGTTCTCAATGATGATGCAAAGTTCAGACAATAATTTTATAATGATCAGTACATTGAGATGCCGGACTTGGAGATCATAACCTTAACAAATAACGACAACTGAAGTTTGACCTTAGTGGATAAGATGATGATGCAGATGCCCCTGAAGATCAAGCTGCTCCAAATGCACCTGCCGCTCAGCCACACACAACTCTGCCACCACCGTCCATAAGCACTCAAAATGATTACACTTGGGATATGCCTGATGTTAGGGATCTTTATGGCTATACTCAACAACATTTTGACCATCTGGATAGCCGCCTCAATATGATGGGCCAACAATACTCAATGATGCATAAGATGGTCCAACGCATGGGTATGTGGCACATCTCTTAGGGCCACTACATGATGCCTCACCCTCATCAACCGCATCCATATCCTACTCTACAGCCCATGTTGGTTAACATTCCTAATGAACATGATTTGCTCAACTAGTATTTCACTACTAGTCATGGGGGCATTGGCCCTTCTTGTTGATATCCTCCATGACATGTAACCAGTTGCTTCTACCTTAGGTTTGATTGATGCAGTGAGGACTACAAATTTCAAGCTTAGGGAGGGGGTGCAACCGGTCGATAATGTAGTGTAGTTTTTTAGTTGTTTCTATCGTCTTTTCTTTCAGTTCTTGCTTTTAGTTTCTTCTTTTCTCATGGTAAGTTTAGTATGATGTGGGGCTTATCCTATGTAATGAGCAGTTTTTCTTCCCAGTTTGAACTATCTTGTCCTCCCTTATAGGAATTATCATTTGAAGAAATTGTAAAAGAGCATGCATGAATTGAATGAAACTTTATGGCAACCAACATGTGCTTAATTTTGGATTTATGTTTGTAGCCTGAATTTTCATCTTTCTTATCCTAGATTTCCTAATACATGTAATTGGTAACAAATTTTGTCAATATGTCAACTTTGCAACACTACCTAGAACACATGATGATTTTTCCAAACCTTTAGTGATTTTACAACCACCCCTTTTTTAGTGAAACTTTTTCAAATCAAATCACTGGAATCTAGCTAATGTTGCAATTTATTTAACTCTCTTTTATTCTAGGAAAAATAAGTGAAACCCATGACCAATTTAAATTCTCTTTTGGTTCACTTCACCTTAGTTACCCCATAAAAGATGGCTAAAACTGTTCACATGTCATATTAACCTAGTGTAAGTCTAATCTAGCCACGACAGTTAGGTGATATATATGTCCTAAAAGAGGGTAAATACCCAAACCGGCACTCCTCATGTGCATAAGCCCGTATTAGTAGTCGAGTGCCAAAACCCCTAATCCAATATCATACCTTTTGGGTAAGTAAGGAGAGAGAGCTAAATTTTGCTAACATTAACTAAGATTCCAACTTTTGTGTCCCTAATAGCTGAAAGTTTTGTAGCCTCACTGATTGTTTGGCTTGGTCATCCAAGTTCCATTTAGTGTTGCCTAGTTGACTGTTTTATTTAATGTGTTACCACCCTTGCTGAACATAATTTTCTTTCTTGGATGTCTGAGTTGAAATCAAGGCTATGAATGTGAACTTGATGATTATGGTTGGTTTGGCCTCATTTACATCTTTCATTCCATTTGATCTATGCATGAACTTGGAATTTCCTTCATTTGTGTTTCTATGCTCTTTTTGCTTGAGGAAAAACAATAGTTCAAGCTTAGGGGGATTTGATGTGTGCATTTCATATCTACTTTTTGCACACATTTGCACACAAATTCAGTTCATTTTGCCTTCCATTTGGCCTCTAATCATACTTAACTTGTCATATTTTAGTTATTTTAGTTGTTGCATGATGTTGATCATGGGTACATGTAAAACAATGACAAAATGAAGATAATCTAACCCAAATCCGATCTTAGTTGGATCCCCCACTGATTTGCAGCTGACTCAGAGTTAATCTCAAAGAAACAACAAAAGACATGTCGTGTCTGATTTAGAACACAATGTGTAACTTTAAAAAAAAGGTTCATGAAGCAAAGAACATGTCATGTGTTATTTAACACACGATCGTGTACGTTTCCAAAGGCCTTCATGTCCAAACTGCATAGCAAAAGACACAACATGTTCGCACGTTCAAAGACCAACTTCAACTTTCTGCCAACGTACACGGGTGTGTGCTTATTAGCACACGATGTGTGCTATCTTCCCATATTGACTCTAGTAGCAGCTACATGATGTGTCTCTATTGGAACACAATGTGTACTTATCATGAAGAAGCAGTTCAAAAGCCAATTACACAATGACACACGACATGTCTCCACAAAGACACGTCATGTCTTCATCAATTTTCTGTAAATTTAAGTAGCAACCACCCCTCATTTTAAAAATGAGTGCAGCCACTTGGGGAGGTTATCACTCGTCATTTGAGGCATTCGACTAGAAAAAGTTTTAGAGTAAGAGGAGGGTAATTTTGGGAAGGAAGAAGAGGTTTCTTGGGAAAGAACCTCCATTCCTCACCATTTCTTCTCCAAAAGGTGCAACAGAGCTATTCTTCACATTCAAGCTTCTCGGAAGAGAAGAATGTCCAAGTTGAAGTAGCTCCAAGGGTGGAATTTCATCCTTTAGCTGAAGTTCTACTCCTCTTGACTTCATCTTTGGTTCCATTTGCTTTTTCTTCTCTTTATCTATGCAAAACTCTAAAAATTCTGCAATGTTCTTGTGTTTCTCCATTATGAGAGAGTAGAACCTTCTTCTTGGGTATGGGAGAGTAACTACCATGCCATTACTTATGTGAATTCAAAATGTATATTGAATGTTAGTTAATTTGCTTCTTCATGAGTTCCTATGGTGTTTCACTGCTTGTATGCTTGGACGACCACCTTTTATACATGTTTTATGCTTCCTTGTGCTATTTGGGAGGATGCATGAGGGAGTAATGAGTAGGTCTCATGGTAATATGCTCTTGACAACAGGAGTGGCTAGAGAATGTTTAGGGTTCAAGGTTGTGTTCGAATCTAAGCATAGACACAGAAGTGTTATGTGAAGTTGAGAATCGTGTCATGTTACCGGGAGGTGCATGAGGATGGCAACCTCCTTGCATATTAACTGCATACTTTAATTTCATAGTTTGTGGTAGTGAAATATTATTTCTAAAACTCTCTAAAATCTTATTTCAACCTTTAAATTTAAGTCCCTTTATTATTTACTTGTCTTCTAGCTAATTGCAATCAAACTCAACTATTGTAATTCGACTTAGATTGTTGAACACAAGTTCTTTTGTTCCTAGCTAGCCTTGCTCCCTGCGGTTCGGCCTTGACCACAATTGATCCCGTATACTTGCATGTGATTAGCGAGTTCAGACTTGTAAGAATTAAAACTCATTTGCCCTAGGCAATCAACAATGATCAACCACTGGATGAACCATATCATTTGAGATCCATTGATCAATTAAATTCGATCAACCATTCATCAATTGAAATCACTAATTGAGTGTTGCCTCCACACACCAACGATCAACCATCAACTTCCTACCAAGCTACCTAAACTTCAGCTTGATCAACGATGACTACAACAATCGACCCAAGGAAGAAGACAATCAAGGTCAAATCTTGATCAACAACAAGATCTATCAATTTCAATCAAGCTACCTCATCAAGGCAAGAAATCAACTAGTGAAGGGTCGATCAAAACTAAATACCAATCAATCCATCCCATCAAAGGAAAACTATTGAGTTGGGTTGTCAGTTACTTTAGCAAGACTTCCTGACAAGCACACATATCGACCTTGAGGTTGCTAGCTAAGATCTCGCTCAATAAGTCCATGCTTGACCATCAACCAACCAACTGCACATTGATGATCAATCTCCAATCAAGGGCATGTGAATAAGATAATGATCGACCTCCGCCCATGTTTCTTATTTGCCAAACAAAGAGTAGGTTGATTGTCCATGTAGCATGGTTCCCACCACTACCACCTCAGTATGGAGGTTGATGAATAACCATGGTACAACCTCTAGAGAATCTTTGGAACTCTGAGACTGACTAAGTTATAGTAGTGTTCTCCATGAGAGGAAAAGGGTGGTCAACGATTGTTCATGTCAAGTGATTAACAAGCTTGTTTGTTAAGAGTGATCAACCTCTTTGCAAAATGAATGTGATCAATATGGTCACAAAAATACTAATCGACTTGCTTGCTATTATCCAACCGAGAGTGATCGAACTACATCAACATCCAGCCAAGAAAGTCAATTGACCAAAACCAACCAACTAGGCTATTATTGCCTATGTGTAGTGAGATCTGACTCACCAAAGTCTACTTCTACTGAGTGTATTCACTTGCTACGACTAGTGAGTAGTCCTTTCATTGAGGTGCAAGCCCAAATTTTGACAATTTTACTAAACACTTTATGTGATTTTCTATATAATTGGGCCGCAAGAACTTCAAAATTTAAGATTTGAATATCAAGTAACTTTTTTTGATGCCCATATGGGAACTTCAGATGGTAACTCTCTAGAGCAGTGAATATGGGATCTATAAGTAATGAGACGTCAAGCTTGCGACGATATTCACTTATGCAAAATTCTCAACACAAAAGGATGGAATTTTAAATAGCTCCATTTAATCTTGTACATGTATGAATATGAAATAAATGTGAATATGTGAGCAGTGATGGGTAAACTCAGTTCTACGGGTTCCACCCTAGTGTTTTCTATCATCAATTTAAATTTAAATTTAAATTTATTTCAACTTTTACTTTTCTTACAATTAGTTTAGTTCAAACCCAATTGATTCATGGTTCTAAATATCTGTCTTAGTTCAACTAAATAAAAATTGCAAAGTTCTTATAAAGGTTGTTCCTCGGGATTCAATCCTCAATTATATTGCAATAAGCCCCATATGCTTGTGGGTGGTATTGTTGTAAGGAAATACGACATTAGGTAGGTAGAAGAAATAAAAATTTTACTCCCATATTCCCCATTGAACCAGTAGATTGCATCAACAACTATATAATGGAAAAGATGGTTTCCATGATATACCTGGTCCTAGAGCAAGTCCAGTGACAATCTCCTCATTGTTATAGTTGTGCAAGTTGTCTTCTAGTTTCATTGGGAGGATGTCTACTGCAGCTCGTGGTCTTCACCATAGACAAGAGGTTGAAGTTGTCCTCCTAGCGGCAGACAATAGCCTCCATGCCTCTATGGAGGTCCACATGAACCACCTAGAACTCCTGTCGTCCTGCTAGAACATATAGGAAGGAGTTGTCCCTCCCATTGTTGTACTAGTCACCAACTTGCTCTTTCACAAGTGTCCTCCTTTTCTATCCCTCCATATATCAGGTAGGACTTGCTTGGGGTCTCTATTGGTTACCACAACCAAAGAGGACAACAATTGTTAGAGGCAATTGAGTTGTGTCTTTGGGAAGCCCCCAGTATCCCTCTATTTATAGGAGGGTGAGGGTCACGGTTCCCAGTCTGTGTGGGAGTGGAAGGAACCAGAATTTTATGAATTTTGGAACCTACGACAGGTGAAACGATCGATTCACTAATGAAATGATTGGTTGGCATGTCAGTCGATCGGTTCACCCAGTGAACCGGTCATTTCAACATGTTTCCCAATTGCAATTGTATTGGCAATCCTAATCTAATTAATGTACAACATGACATCAACACTAATCCTTGATGCAATCCAATTGCACATCTAAACTGGGTGGTTCACCTATTGAACTGATCATATCACAACCATGAATCGATCGGTTCACTTAGTGAACTGACTGGTTCATTCTTGTTTCATCCAAAATTCATCCAATGCAATATTCAATCAACCTGGCACTCCAACTGGCCATTTCATCACATGAACCGATCGGTTGGCATTCCAGACAACTAATTTGTTGCTCGAATTGACTACCTAAACACTTTAGTAATCAAGTCAATTATCATTCATGATAAACTCATCTTCTAGGTGAGTTCCTGTGTGTGTGGCCTTGTAGATCCCATATCACATTGGCAGTCAATGTCCATAACTAGCTTATGACATCACAAGCAAAGAGCGGGCCACACATCAGTTCTACCCAAGTGAATGGAAAGTTGGAGAACAACTTCAACCTATAATATGTGATTGATGTTATATTGTTTGTATAGTTCCTTTGTCACCGATATCCAGATTGAAATCGAGGGATCGAGTAGTCATCCTCTTCAAAATTCAATCTTTGTTCCTTTCTATAGTAGACTTTCTGAGATATATGTAAGCTCAATATCACATATTGACTCACATATGCATGGTCATACATTTCTTAATATCACTAATCAAGAGGCCATGATATCATACTCCCATAGGAGGGACAAATCCCATCTACATCACTCACAGTCATCCCCATGTGTCACGATGCACCCAATAATCACCTTTAGGGAAATCCTTATTCAAGATCATGTTAGATGATGTCAAAGTACACTGAACGACATGTGATGAGTGTAGTGACTTCAGGTCTAAGAACCACAATCACCACCAACACTATAGGAGTTGATTTTGACTACCAATTATGGTTTCCATGCATCACTCTTATGGTGGGTCTGTTCGGTATATTGTTCTCTAACAAGTACCTATGTGTTTGGTTTGATATCACATATCACGACTGATGATATTCTATCATCAACCAACACATACTCTAGTCTTATGTATTATTTTTGTCTAAATTTCTTCCACTAAAATAACTGACTAGGGACATTATAAGAATGTATACTCTTGACATTTGTATGATCTCATTGTCCAGGTCCTTAACCTGAAGACATACGTCATTGAGAAATATCATTCTTTAGACATTTATTATGTTACTTAATTATCTCATAACTGAATAGAACAAAATAAATTGGAAGTTTGCCTTTACTATTAATCAAATCATTTACAAATTATGTCATTACAATCATCACATGATTGGCTCTTTGGGCAAACATACCAACAATTATTGCATGTTTGTTAAGGTAAAAATCTTGGTACTTTTCCTTATGAGAATTTGGTAGTGTGTTAATCTCCTCATCACTTAACAACTAGGAAATAATACTAATTTTATCTTAGAAATACATTCTAACAATAGAGTAGGTTGCATATTTTGTTTTCACTGGTATGGTAAACCTTAAAGGAGTATTTTAGGGCAAGAAATCATGTATTTCGAAATGCCAACCCTTATACAAATAAGAGGGATTACTAATACCAAAATTAATCACTATTAGCAAGTAGGAGAAGACATTAAAATTCGTGATAAATCCACAAAATAGCAAAATAGTCCATACAAGTTCCATTTATAGGCATATTAGACAAGATTAGGGCAGAGAAAGGGTATGTGAGCATAAACGAGTAAGTTTTAATTATGCATACTAATCCCAACAAGATTTTAGTAGAATAAAAGTTAGAAAAATGTACTAACAACACTCTATATGATCATTAAGACATTAGGAAAGATCACATAATTTGTTCCCCATCATATGGTATCCAAAGAGGCATACAAGATATATTTTAAGGATAAAAAGACATGTATTTCATATTTTCAGCCTTAGGGACACAAGAAGGCATGTCATTAGCACTATGGATCATCATCAGAGGAGTAAAGGAAAAAAAATCTTTATTAGTTAGTAATGTCACAGAAAATTCACAAAGATTCCACTTTTAGGCACATAGATCGAGTTCTAGGCAATTAAGATAAGATCTAAGCATTTATCTCTTATTCTCACTGTGTATTCATGATTAAATTAAAGAAGGAGTAAGAGACATGACTGAAACATGTGTAGGAAGGATCCTCATCATTGAGACCAAGTGGATCACCTTCATCATCCCTCAAAATTCTCCATTGATCTCACCTAGATGGATCTTCCCATAACTAGGGTAAAAAGAGAGAAAAGGTGTGATTTTTAGCTAAAGGAAGTTTAAACAACCATGGATGACCATGGGCTCATCCATAAGAGGAGAAGAGAGAAATTAAATCAATTAAAAAAAATAAAGGTGAAGGGATATCTTACATGGTTAGGTCACAGACTAGGCTATCTAAATTTGGAACCACAAAGGCAAGCTTTATCTATTATGCATGGACATGCAAGTACCACTACTACAGAAATGCCTTTTAGCGTCGGTTGTTTAACCCCCTTTGGCGTCGGTTTCCGAGCGACGCCTATGTGGGCGCCGCTAAAGGTCGAACACTTCGGCGTCAGTTTTTTAACCGACGCCTATTTAACGTACATGCGTTGGTTGTTTATAGAAAACTGACGCCAAAAGGGTTCGCGCCACAGAAAACGACGTCATCTAGGACACATTCTGCGTCGGTGTTTAATTGGTAACCGACGCAGAAAGTGTCCTAGATGATGCCGTTTTCTGTGGTGCGAACCCGTTTGGCATCGGTGATCAACTAAACAACCGACGCCGTACTTCAAGACAACACGGCCGTGCTTCCCTGCGCGGCCGTGTTTAGTACTATAGGCGTCGGTTTTATATGAATAACCGACGCCTTTTCCACCACGCCCGTGCTTTCCTGCACGATCGGGTTGTTTGTAATATTAGGTGTTGGTTTTTATCCAATAACCGACGCTGTAGGTCTTTGCTGACGGTTTTATGTAAATAACCGACACCTATATCTTTTTTTTTTCATATTAGTTTGCAGGCCTGCTGTGGATGGTCAGTAGGATGAGAACCTACAGTTCAGTTTTCTGAACTGCAGGTT
Organism: Alisma plantago-aquatica; assembly: GCA_963693085.1. Taxonomy (NCBI): domain Eukaryota; kingdom Viridiplantae; phylum Streptophyta; class Magnoliopsida; order Alismatales; family Alismataceae; genus Alisma; species Alisma plantago-aquatica. Next base: position 1,221,637,849 of record OY856411.1, read on the forward strand.
TACGACATCCATTGATATCAGCCTACAAACATGCCACAAACCTACAAAATTAACAAAAAAAAATTCACACAAGTAGATACATTCAGACATCAATTCAATTCTCACATTCACACATATAGAAACATTCAAATACATGTATTAACATTCAAAAATATTCATTTACAAAGTATCATTCATTATCGCTATCAACATCCCAATTATATCTTACAATTGCCACTGCTTGTATGGCTTTTGCCCATTCTTCTCTTATTTCATTTAATGCTTCCATCGTATATGGAGCATGTATATTTTTTAAGCGTTTACCTATAGTGTGGTCAGTTTTAAACACCTACAAAGAGAATGATGTATATATATAAGTAATAATATAAAAATAAGATTGATATATTTCATACTAACTAATGAGACTATATATAATACCTAATGTATGGTATCGATGTCCAATGCGGCATGTTGGATAATCATCTGCATAAATCGCATCACATAGTATGCGCATGCCCAGCCGTTGTCTTGTGTAGCACACTATAAATTGAAACATACAAAATAATACAACGAAGCACAATTCACATCAATAATATATACATTGGAGTCAGGAACTTACTTGTACGTTCTGCCAATTTATTGGCTGGTTCTTTTTCCTTGGGACCGTTCCTCCAGCCTTTTTGAATGCATCTAAACCCCTACATGTTAATATAACACAGTAAATTGCATAAGTAAATAGTAATGTAATAACAGATGTTAACAGATACAAAAATGAAATATTTCTCACCAGAATAATGGCATTCTCATTACGTGTCCAATTTTAGTGTTTAATGTACTTCCCGCGGGATCTAGATAATAAACAGTGAACGTCCCGGGGACAATAACTAGTAACTCCCAATGTCTACCGCTAGAGGTAAAAAGTTAACAATTAATAACACAAAATGCACAATAAAAATGGAATTTTCTTAAGTCCAAATTATAAATAAAGTAAACTTACTTGACATTGAATGGAGCTATTATTATCGTCTTCTTTTGCTGACCAAAAATTGTAAAAGCATCTATACAATATTGTTGAACACTATCAGGGTCTTTAGCTACCATACTAATCAATGATGGAATCAAAAATCCCACATGATCAAATGCAAATTATTTGCATTGATCTTCGACTAAGTAGCTGCAAAACATGTATTACGTATGCATTAATATATAAGAAACCAGATCACCAGATCTTACACAAGGTATATGGATGTATAAACAAGATCTCACCTTATCCATGTCTCTATCATTGATGTATTCAGCCAAGCATACATAAACAGCTCAATAATATCTTGTATAAATAAAGCGCTATCGTATGATTGACCTGCATAATCTGCATCTAAAGAAACAATTATAGGGCAATGTATATTATGTGCCCGTAGCCAACATGCCATTCCCCTACAAGCAGGACCTAACAAGTATGTTAGGTCAGTTGGAACCCAACTTGGTAATGCGGGAAGTGGAGGTGGAGGCCTAGGTGCTCCTGGTGTCTTATTTTTAACCTGTATATATAATTTCAGATCAGTTGACCTCATATATACACATTAACAGTCTAAATCAATGTAAATTTATCTTACAATTTCAATAGTGTAGACGACATCTGCTTTGGGCCATAATATGACCCCGCCTTCTGCCTCAGCAAGTGTATCAATATCCGGGTGGGGATATGGCAATGTAGCTTCCCTCCAATCGGGTAACACACGTAATGGGCCCACACGAACGTAGCCCTGTGGCATTGGAGTCCCGTGAAACTTTTCCCCAGGAAGGAACGGGTAAGCCTGCGCCTCTGCAACAACATAGTCTTGCATTCTTAAGCGGCACAGCTTCAATGCCTACAAATTTACATAAAGAATGTTATACATATATACATATCATCTTGAAAATATATCATCTTGAAAAGACTAGCTACAATGTCATAAACAATACTTACAGCAGACGTGTTAGGCGATGGGTCTCCAGGATTACTTGCAGTCTGTGCATCAGGAGAAGAGTGGGTCGCCATAGGCTGATTGGAAGCCTGAGATGCCTGCCACCGCAGCAATTCTTCCTCGACCTTCTCAGCAACTACATCATTGACCTTCTTAGTAACTATATCCTCGACTCTCTTATTCTCCTATACATGGATAAAAGAAACATTAGCTTCTTATTATTGAATTTCCTTTTGCAGTAACATTCTAAAAAAAGAATAGGTTACCTCTTCTTGAGAAAGTCCCGCTCTAGGTTTGTGCTGGGATGGCCCAATGAATGCTTTGATGCCCACACCAGCGCCTGGACCCCTAACACGTCCAGGATGCTCTAGATTACCCAGAGCAACTGTCAATTCATCCCTTGTGCCCCGAGGGATGAACGTGCCTTATTTCCTCTGCTCGTGCAGCTCCCGCTATTCACCATCAACAGAAATTGGTAAGTTAACACCACAAATAATCAATATTCAAACAATTGCTCTAAGAGTTGTATTTTACCATTTTTGCAGCCGCCTCAGCAGTTACGGGATTCTTTATTTCACCCTTCTTGTTTTGCCTCCCAGCTATCTAGATATCATGGCGAGGCATGGGTGTGGCAGACTCCTGAGTAGGAGCAGACTCCTGAGTAGCCGCAGACTCCGCCTGTAGTCTTTGGCGAATGTTTGCATAGCCTTTTGGACCCATAGTGTGGTCATGCACATTCAGTGCACGCCTTGCTTTTTGTGCGTCACTGAGGGCCTAGTTACTATGCACATTAATGATTTGGTTAGTAGCACTAAATGTTAATCTTGAATAGGTGAATACAATGTATATTAATTAAATTGGGAGTGACGCCTAATACCTTGAATTCTTCAGATTTTCTTGAAGCAACAAAATTGTCCCAATCTTCTTTGTCTAAGAAGTTCCATTGTTCAAGGGCTGACTTCTTCTTCTTATCACCCTCTTTTATGTATTCTCTGTTCAGATTTGTCCTATAATTCCTAAGCATCTTTCCAGCGCGTTGCATCACACTTTTATGATGCAACTTCTCATCCAATGCAAACAGATTCTGTAAAACAGAAATGTTATTAACTAGTATCCAAAATAGAATTGCAAATAATAGAATTTGTAATCTACAAAATAGAATTGCAAATAATAATAACTCACACATAAATCCTTCCATATCAAGTCTTTTTTCCCCTGAGGAACTTTATGCCAATTATCATACTTAACACCACAATGGCTCCGAGTGGTACACCCAAGATAGTTTACAAAATTATTGCGGTTCACTCCAATTGTATTTCCTCCATTATCAAACTCCACAACCAATTTGGATCCACTGCCACTTAGAGCTATTAACTTCTTCAACATAGTGATGCCCCTTTTCTTGTTAAGTGTTTGGTGATGCGCATCAAGTTGCTCCAGTGCTTCAGTGGGTACATGTGCATCATCAACCTAAAATTTGACAAAAATAAACACACTGAATTAGCCCAATATAGAAATATAGGATATATGACATAACTAGAAGATAATGAATTTTATAGAAATACATGATATGTTTTTAGAACTTACATTGGTATCCTCGCCATGCTCGTCATGGACAGCATGCTCATCATGGACTTCATGCTCATCATGGACATCATGCTCATCATGGTTAGCCATATGAAAATGTCATTAAAAAGGCAAACATTTAGCATTTGTATTGACTAGAAAAAGGCAAACATTCAGCATTTGTATTAACTAGAAAAAGGCAAACATTTAGCATTTGTATAAACATACATGTCTCTAAAATTGTGATCTTTTATCAATTAACAATCCTTCATTGTGATCCCTGCGCACATATAAGTCATCATTAGCTTCAATATTTTGTGGAGTTGGCAACCCAACTGAGAATGGACTGGAGTCATCATACTTATCATAGTACTCTTCTTCATCTATAGGATCTTCAATGAACTGTCTTTTACCATGAAGAACAACCGACCAGTTATCATTTGCAGGATCATCGATATAGAATATTTGTTTCGCCTATGATGCCAATATGAATGGTTCACCCTTCTCGCCAATCTTTTCAAAGTTCACCAAAGTGAAACCCAATTCATCCACTATAACTCCTTTGGTGTTATCAACCCAATTACATTTAAAGAGCGGAATTTTGAAATCTATGTAGTCAAACTCCCAAATGTCTTCAATGACACCGTAATATGACATTTTAGCTTCACGTGGACTCTTATCCTTTGCACTTGCAAAGTACATAGTCGACACTTGAAGAGTGACCCCACTATTTTGGATGACACTCTTATCATCTTGGCACTTTGTGTAATATGTGAATCCATTAATGTCAAACCCTTCATAAGACATACCATTCGGTTTTGGTTTAAAGGCGAGGCATTTGATAGTTTCTGTAATATCATTTGGTGTTTGAGATAGTTGATGTAAGACTTTATCTTCAAACCACTTAGTAAAAGTCTTATTATGCTCTCTAGCAAGCCACATTGAACTTGCTCGAGGATGTTGTCTCTTTATGAAATTGGTATGTTCCTCGATATAAACACTCACTTCGTCCATATTGTGTAAAATATACAAGTGAGCTTGTTCCAACTGCTCACGGCTGATTACTTTCACCCGTGATCCCAAAATTCCTTTGCCCTCCTCAATATTCTTGTCATTATCAGGAGTGTCATTACCACTGAGAAAGTCATTGCAAAAATCCATAACCTCTCTCGCCACATAACCTTCAATAATACTCCCTTCAGGTTGATAACGGTTTCGAACATCACCTTTAAAAACGCTCATGTATCGTTCAAAGGGATACATCCAATGCAAGAAAACTGGTCCCAACATTTTCACTTCCCTAGTCAAGTGGACAATAAGATGTACCATGATATCAAAGAATGAAGGAGGGAAATACATCTCAAGCTGACATAGGGTAACAACCACTTCTCTTTGCAAATTATCGAGAGTATCAGGGTCAATAACTTTGCTGCATAGATTGTTAAAAAAGAAACAAAGTCTGGTAATTGCAAACCTTACATGCTTTGGCAATATAGATCGAATTGCCACGGGCAATATTTGTTGCATTAGAGTGTGACAATCATGAGATTTAAGACCTATCAACTTCAAATCTTTCATTGATACCAATCTACGGATGTTGGGTGAGTAACCATGTGGCACCTTAACATTTACCAAGCATTCACAAAAAGTTTTCTTCTCCTTTCTAGACAACGTGTAACAAGAGGGAGGTAAGTATGTTCTTTTATTACCCATTTCACGTAATTCTGTTAATTCTGACCTTATTCCCAATTCACGTAGGTCCAGTCTGGATTTTATCCCATCTTTAGTCTTACCTGGTATATTTAACAGAGTACCAATGATGCTATCACAGACATTTTTCTCAACGTGCATTACATCGATACAATGCCTGACTGTCAAAGAACTCCAATAAGGAAGATCCCAAAATATTGACTTCTTCTTGAATGAAGAATTGTCACTCCGTGTGGCCATACTACATTGTGATTTCTTACCAAATTCATTGACAATGTCTTTTACTCTTTCATAAACAACATCCCCTGGTATAGGTTTAGGTGCACTCCGTTCATCATTCCATCCATTGAATGCTTTGCGCTTCCTATGATACGGATGGAATTTTGAAAGAAACCTTCAATGACCAAGATATACAGTCTTGCCGCCATGTTTTAGTCTTATTGAATCAGTGTTTTCTTCACATATAGGACACGCTTTAGCTCCTTTGACACTATATCCAGACAAATTCCCATATGCTGGAAAGTCATTAATAGTGCAAAACAACATAGCGTGCAAACGAAATGTCTCTCTTGCTGAAGCATCATAGGTCATCACACCTTCAGCCCAAAGTTTCTTTAAGTCATCAATCAAAGGTTCAAGATAAACATCGATATCATTTCCGGGTTGTTTAGGGCCCGATATCAACAACGAAAAAATAACGTACTTATTTTTCATACACATCCAGGGAGGAAGATTGTATATAACAAGCATGACTGGCCAAGTGCTATGTTGGATGCTCAATGTCCCGTACGGATTCATCCCATCTGTACAAAGCCCAAGTCTTAGATTCCTATCTTCTTCACCAAATTTGGGGTACAATAGATCAATCTTCTTCCACTGTGGGGAATCAGACGCATGTCATAGGATCCCATCATTATTTTTCTTAACATCTGCATGCCACCTCAAATTCTTCGCATCTTTCGGATTTGCAAACAAGCGTTGAAACCGTGATATTATAGGTAGATACCACAACACCTTGGCAGGAGAACCAGTTTTAGACTCCCCCGAAGTCGTCAATTTATACCGTGACGCACCACATTTTGGACAATCTTTCAAATCTACATAGTCCTTTTGAAATAATACACAATCATTCGGGCATGTGTGTATCTTCTTGGCCTCCATTCCCATTGGGCACAACATTTTCTTTACCTGGTATGTTGAGATTGGTAGCTCGTTTCCTTCAGGAAGCATTTCTTTCAACAAAGTCAACAATGAAGTGAAGCTTTTGTCGCTCCATCTATTGTTAGCTTTCAACTTATACAATCTCAACACAGCGCTAAGCTTCGTAAACTTAACACAGCCTGTGTATAATGATATCTCAACATCATGCATAATGTTTCTAAAGATAGGAGGTGGAACGGTGTGCTCTACCCTACAACTATCCATCATCGCATCAACGATGTCTGCTGGAACTGGTTCGTTCACATTTACGTCATCGGAGGCAATTTCTTCTTCCACCCAAGCACTGCTATCGACATCTACTGGTTTCTATTTTGAAATCTCTCCATGCCAGTGCCATTCTGTATAGCCTTGTACAATCTCGTTGCACATGACATGACTTTTGATTTCCTCACCAGTGTTGACTTTCAAGTTGTTACCGCAATGCCTACATGGACAGTAGAACCTATATGTAGGTTTTTTCCTATGTTCCTCAGCAAATCTAATAAACTGATCAAGACCAGATATAAACTCTGGGGTGCAACGATTACGAATGGACATCCATGATCTATCCATTCTATGATCAAAGAGAAATCAAGTATATATTAGGAAACAAGTATATATTAGGAAAAGATTAGGGTATACACTTACATCCTAAGTGTATAATGTGATGTCATTCTTATATATAATAAATGTGTACCACCTATCCCATCCTTGAACACCTAATCTCACTAGTAAGTGTATAATGTGTATTGGGTTTTCAAGAAAATTTCGGCAGCATTTCCCCACTGTTCTCTAAGTACATATGTACTTAGAGAACAAACGGGGAAATGCTGCCGAAATTTTCTTGAAAACCCAATACACATTATACACTTACATCCTAAGTGAAATTAGGTGTTGAAGAACAGTCCCAAACCGGGGACTATCCAAGATTTACTCCTAATGAGTCAATCTTGGACGGGTTTCTAGGCCAACAAACACAATAATAGATATCTACAATGAAGCTGGACTCCATACAAATAGTATATAATTTAGTGATTGTTCATTCTAATTTATACCAATGTACAAGTAATATAAAGAACAATGATTGTTCACTTTCTAGGCCAACAAACACATGTGATGTCATTCTTATATATAATAAATGTGTACCACCTATCCCATCCTTGAACACCTAATCTCACTAGTAAGTGTATAATGTGTATTGGGTTTTCAAGAAAATTTCGGCAGCATTTCCCCACTGTTCTCTAAGTACATATGTACTTAGAGAACAAACGGGGAAATGCTACTGAAATTTTCTCGAAAACCCAATACACATTATACACTTACATCCTAAGTGAGATTAGGTGTTCAAGAACAGTCCCAAACCGGGGACTATCCAAGATTTACTCCTAATGAGTCAATCTTGGACGGGTTTCTAGGCCAACAAACACAATAATAGATATCTACAATGAAGCCGAACTCCATACAAATAGTATATAATTTAGTGATTGTTCATTCTAATTTATACCAATGTACAAGTAATATAAAGAACAATGATTGTTCACTTTCTAGGCCAACAAACACATGTGATGTCATTCTTATATATAATAAATGTGTACCACCTATCCCATCCTTGAACACCTAATCTCACTAGTAAGTGTATAATGTGTATTGGGTTTTCAAGAAAATTTCGGCAGCATTTCCCCGCTGTTCTCTAAGTACATATGTACTTAGAGAACAAACGGGGAAATGCTACTGAAATTTTCTCGAAAACCCAATACACATTATACACTTACATCCTAAGTGAGATTAGGTGTTCAAGAACAGTCCCAAACCGGGGACTATCCAAGATTTACTCCTAATGAGTCAATCTTGGACGGGTTTCTAAGCCAACAAACACAATAATAGATATCTACAATGAAGTCGGACTCCATACAAACAGTATATAATTTAGTGATTGTTCATTCTAATTTATACCAATGTACAAGTAATATAAAGAACAATGATTGTTCACTTTCTAGGCCAACAAACACATGTGATGTCATTCTTATATATAATAAATGTGTACCACCTATCCCATCCTTGAACACCTAATCTCACTAGTAAGTGTATAATGTGTATTGGGTTTTCGAGAAAATTTCGACAACATTTTCCCGCTGTTCTCTAAGTACATATGTACTTAGAGAACAAACGGGGAAATGTTGCCGAAATTTTCTCGAAAACCCAATACACATTATACACTTACATCCTAAGTGAGATTAGGTGTTCAAGAACAGTCCCAAACTGGGGACTATCCAAGATTTACTCCTAATGAGTCAATCTTGGACGGGTTTCTAGGCCAACAAACACAATAATAGATATCTACAATGAAGCCGGACTCCATACAAATAGTATATAAGTTAGTGATTGTTCATTCTAATTTATACCAATGTACAAGTAATATAAAGAACAATGATTGTTCACTTTCTAGGCCAACAAACACATGTGATGTCATTCTTATATATAATAAATGTGTACCACCTATCCCATCCTTGAACACCTAATCTCACTAGTAAGTGTATAATGTGTATTGGGTTTTCAAGAAAATTTCGGCAGCATTTCCCCACTGTTCTCTAAGTACATATGTACTTAGAGAACAAACGGGGAAATGCTACCAAAATTTTCTCAAAAACCCAATACACATTATACACTTACATCCTAAGTGAGATTAGGTGTTCAAGAACAGTCCCAAACCGGGGACTATCCAAGATTTACTCCTAATGAGTCAATCTTGGACGAGTTTCTAGGCCAACAAACACAATAATAGATATGTACATGTTAGGGTTTCATCACAATTGATGTTAGGGTTTCATCAATGTTAGGGTTTAATCAAATCAAATTAGGATGCTAGAATGGACAAGTTTAAATCAAATTAGGGTTTAAATCAAATCAAACACGGCCGTGGCTGTGTTGGCTTACCACGGCCGTGCTGGGCAGCACGACCGTGGTAGGCCATTCTTCTCAGTTCTCAGTGAAAGAAGTAGAACACTAACTAGTCTTAGGTTTTGAAGTTAGAGCAGCAAGCAGAGCAGAGCAGCGGGCGGCAAGGAAGAAGACAAGGAAGAAGGTGCTACGGCTAATACCTTGTGAGCAGTGGAGGCAAGCAAGAAGACAACGCCGCAGTAGGGCGAGAGCAGGGAGGAAGAGGAGCGGGCGGCGGTGGTGCAAGGAGGAAGGCGGCGGGCGGCGGCGGCGACGTAGAGCAGCAGTAGGGATCGTCGGCGGCGAGCGAGAAGCAGCAGGCACCAGGCACCAGGCGGCGATTTTGGGAGAGCGGCGACGACCAGCGCACAAGAGAATCGATGAAATAGGAAGAAAGGGGGAAGAGTCGAGTGATCGGGCCTCTATTAAGTTGGTCAACGGCGTCGGTTATCTACGACAACCGACGCTTATTATCTTCAGCGTCGGTTGATCGTAAAAAACCGACATCCAATTAGACAATCTTTACCCCAAATTAATTGGCGGGAACTATTATCAGCGTCGGTTATCCCAGGATAACTGACACCGAAAGTGGAACTTTTCGCGCAAAATTTCATTTTACATAGGCGTCGGTGAATCGTTAAACAACCGACGCTGTATGTGACCCAGATATTTTTCACTCGAAAATTGGATTTCCCGGGCGCCTTTAGGCGTCGGTTGGTTATACTCAGCCGACGCTGAATACAAAGCAGTACCCGTGTCTGGCTGGTCTTCGAATATAGACGTCGGTTTGCATAAATAACCGACGCCTAATATTATAGGCTTCGGTTGTCCGAAATAACCGACGCCCATAAAAGCGACACTGAACGCTATTTCTGTAGTAGTGTACATGCAAGTTTCTAACCATCTCCAAACAAAATATATTAAGATTGAAGATTGGATATAAGATATCCATATCTCCGTCCACGTTCCAACAGGTGTATATGGTGAGGGATATAAGGGGGTTGATGGGTTGGGGTTATATATATGCATGTGTGAGAAAAGACCAAAAGAACCTGATTTATGTGAGGCCATTGAAGGGAAAATAAGGAAAGACTATTGAGGATATTGAGAGTCAAGATATTTAAGGCACTTGTAGGGGATATAACACATCAAGGTGTTGGTAGTATGCCCTGAGATCCAGTCATATGGTAATTGTAATGGCACCCTTCGTACTTGTTTTGATAATTAGTATAGGCAAATTCAATTATTATGTTTGCTTCAATATGAGGTAATAAATAAATATAATAGTTTCATAAGAATGAATGACTCTATGACATGTGATTTTGGATTGACAACCTAAACATGAGATCATGAGTTTGCTAGAGAATCCATTCTTGTCTAGATCCCTAGTCGATGTTATTATGGAAATTAGGATAAACAATAATATATTAAGACTAGTATGTGTGTTGGATGATGATTGCATTTCATTATTCATTATATTGCTACCAAGTCAAACACATAGGTAATTATTATAAACAAGGGTATTGGACATACCCAATTTGAGTATCATATATGGAGGCTACAAATGACACTCAAAATCATATCTTATGTGACAATGGTGATTATGGTCCTCATATCTGAAGTCACTATAATGATGACATGTTGTTCATTGTACTTTAACACTACTCAACATGAAATTAAATAAGGGTTTACTTACAAGTAGTGCTTTGGTCCAATTTACACATGTATTATTGTGAGTGATTTAGATGAATTTGTCCCTCCAGTTGGAGTGGTATCAACCACTGTATGAGTGAGACTATGAAATGCATGGACATTCTCATGTGAGTCAATATATGATATTGAGCTCATATGTATCTCAAATAGTCTTCTCTAGATCAAGAGATGATAATGATTAGTGTAACACTTGTCATAATACTAGGTTTAAGTTGTTATTCCACTTATCTAATTACTTGGGTGGCAATGAAGTCTTACTAGCATTAAGTATTGTCTTTGAAGGAATAATTTGATTATAGATATCATTACCAACATAATTTGGATCCTACATGGTCACATATGTAGTATTTATAGGGAAGATAAGTATAATCATGGATACAAGATTTTGTTAAAAGGTTTAGGTAAATGATTAGATCGTTAATGGACTAACTGCAAGCCCAGTGGGTCAACTGAAAAGTCCAATCGATTGACTAGCCAGAGATTCACCCAATCAGTACATTGGATAGCCTAGTCACCCAACTAGACAAGATCACTTTGTTGGTCGACTAGCTAGTCCAATCGCTCGACTAGATTGGATGAGTAGATCAACTGATTAAATACATAATGATCTAACATAGTCCATTCATTTGATTGGTAATCTTGGGTGGGCTTCTATAAAGTAGACTAACCCACCCCAATCGCCTGACTAGACTAAGCCAGTCGCCTGACTAGCTGTCCGTGAGCAAATTGTTGAAAGACACCACTGCCTTTTCATTTCCAAGGGTTTATTAGAAATCATGCTTCCCCTCCTCTCGTATATAAATGGGCATGATGACCAGGTTTTTGGTTACAATATTGGTCACATGAACCCTAATTATCATGACTCATAAAGAGAGAGAGGGAGAGATATTATGCAACACTAGCATGTTGCAAACGAAAAGGTTGCTTCTTCCCAATTGGCTCTTGGAGCGCGACATGGAGTTCCCATTTATCTTTGTTGACAATATAGAAACATAGACACCTTTGTTAATATGTTGTAAGAATATCATCGACATCTTCTTATCTAAATCCCTATGATCACAATCACTGGATCTCCTCACGACAAAGGTACATCCCACATCCCTTCCTTCCTTCCCGATATATTGTGGTTGACAAGATCTACTTGTGGGAATGTGGATTTGTTTACTTTTTTTGCTTTTACAAATCTTTTAGCCTATATGAATCACTTACAGAAGAGGCACAACACTAAGGGTTGTTAAGGCTCATCTCAAGTAATATCTAGGGACAAGACCCTCCCATCTATCAAGGTTCAACCATTAGCCTAGCTATCAAGCCATCTATACAACCCATCAAACTGCCCTCAAACTAAGAAAATAGAATCCTACTTTGACACCTAGATGTCGGGCTACCCTCTATATCTAATCTATAGAGGCTTATCACTGTTCAAATCCATAGAAGATCAAGCTCCTCCACCTATCAAGGCTCAAACAACTCAAGCATTCACATAAGGCAGGGTTAGGGTTAAAACCCTATATCACAACCCTAGTCAACCAAGGTTCCAACCATACAAATATTATGAAATTAAGAAATATCATGAAGGTAAAAAAAACTTCTTAGATAATTTGTACCCATTTAAAATTATGTCATCAATTATGGTGAATTTTCATACTAGTGCACAAACATACATGAAATTACAAAATCTAGGCAATAGAGTGTAAATAAATCCAAATTAGAGTTATCTCTTAGTTAATTGATTTTAACTTTATCGAGCATGAACATGCAAGAGGAACAAATCTTATATATATGCACACAATATTGCAATTACATCCTCATTTGGTGGTGAATTTTCAATTAACCCCACAACTTGCAAGGAGACATGAAATTAGGCAAACAAAGTACAATTCGGAACAAATTGGGGTTCCACTTATTGATTTCAAAACTTAATCAAGTACTTATTTATTATATAAATAAATATTAGAGTGCATATAAGGTCAATATTTGTTCTGGGTCTCACAGGATCACCTGCTCCCACAAGGGAGTGATCATGCCTCCTTGAGAAGTATTTTTTGCTCGTTCAACATCACAGGCTCACCTGCTCCCCGCACAGGGGCGCTGCCCCTGTGTACCCCACATAATCTATGTGGGAGTCAAAATTTTATTTAATGGGGAATGACCCATATTAAAAGGACTGCAATTTTAATATGTATATGTAGATATACCTATAATATCATACACGTAGCCTTAAAAATCTATTTTATGTGGTGAATGCATGCACGGTTCTGGCCTAGAATCTCCTTTTATAGATGTTGTGAATGAATGTGGTTGTGAATATTGTGAGCATGTTTGTTTGAGAATGCTATGGATGTATAATGGTTGTACGTGGATATTTTATATAAAGTATTTGGCTTGCATTCCGAGCCTCATCTCTTATTTCAAAGTGTAATTAATTCTTTCCCTTCATATTTGTACTCATATGATGTAATAGAGATAGGATCAGTTTTAGTATTTGTAAACTTGATGTAAGGAGGCCACTTGAAGATCCAACTCCAAGGAGCATCCATGGAGTATCACCATGAAGATCCAATTCTAAGAAGCAACCTGAAGATCCAACTCCAAGGAGCGTCCATGAAGAAGAAACAAGAAGATCCAATTCTAAGAAGCAACTTGAAGTTCCAACCTCACGGAGCATCCATGAAGTTTTTCATTGTAATGTTGATCCTTACAAGTTGATTCACAGGTGTTGTTGAATGAGATGCATAAGACTATAGGTGGACTGTAATTCTTTGTTGCTCCAAAGGATTACAATAGTATGGCCATAACCGATGTATATGTTTTTGTGATTGCATGTCTATCATTTGTGGTTGTAGATATAGTAGTATATGATACATACTATAAGTATGTGGTGTTTGGATATGTATATGTATTAATAAAACCGTATATGTATTAATAAAACCCCTCAATTAATAATACTAACTTTTAGTTGCCTTCCATAAAGCAACACACATGAAAAGCTTGATCGACTATGTGTGGGCACGCCTCTGTGTGGTACATTGTCTATCTCGTGGAAGTGTGATGGTGGGTGTGTGGGTCTGCCTCCGTAGGGTGCACACTCATCGTGTTGACTTATGGGTTGGACTTAACTAGGGAACCTTGATAAGATCAAGTACCTAGAGGCACACATATGCATCATGGTAAGGAGTTGTGCATGATCATCTATCCGAGAGTTGCATATGATATAATTGGAAAAAGTTGCCTGCCTTAGTATTTGGTCTTTAACGTTGGCGTTGGCTGGGCATTGATCCAATTATTTTGGATCTTGGCTCACTATAAGGTTGTACGCTACAATCTTCCAAGTTGATAGTGAGGGCTATCAATTTTAATAAAATAGTGGGAGAGTAATTAATTAAAGGCCTAATTAATCTCATTTATCAAATCTTTATAAGTGAAAATGTTTTGAACTAAATGCAAACTTTTTCTTTTGTAGAAATCAAATGGAAAACAACACACACTTTCTCATTGCGATCGGTCCTTGAGAAGGACAAACTTACCAGAACCAACATTCAAAACTGGTTTACGACGCTGAGAATTGTTCTCACACATGAGCGTAAGCTCTATGTCCTTGAAACACCAGAGCCACAGGAACCTGCCTCAAATGCACCCAATGCTGAAAAGGATGCTTACAAGAAGCACCTTGATGATGTCGTGGATGTCAAGTGCCTGATATTGTGCTCAATGAACTATGAGTTGCAAGAGCAGCATGAGAACATGAATGTCATGGAGATAGTAACACATCTCAAGAACATGTATTAGCATCAAGAAAGATAGGAGAGATATGATGTCTCTAAGGCTTTGTTTAGGATCAAGATGAAAGAGGGAGACTCAATTGGCACCCATATACTCACTTTGATTGGGTACGTGGAAATCCTATCCATGTTGGGCTTTCCCCTAGGTCAAGAATTGGCCACTGATGTAATTTTGCAATCGTTTCCTGAATCATATAGTCATTTTGACATGAACTACAACATGAACAATATTGAAAAGTCAAGAGTTGGCCACTGATGTGATTCTGCAATCGTTTCTTGAATCATATAGTCATTTTGTCATGAACTACAACATGAACATTCTTGACAAGCCATTGTCAGAATTGTTGGGCATGTTGAGGACAGCTGAAGCACAGATGAAGAAAGACAAGCCCAAGTCTGTGATGATGATCATCAAGACAAAGGGAAAGTCAAAAGGCAAAGGCGAGGCTAAGAAAGGTTCTAAAGTTGGGCAGAAGCCAAAGTCATCCGTGCTCAAAGCTAAAGGCGGGATCTCCAAAGAAGGAAGTTGTCACCATTGTCACCAGGCTGGACATTGGAAAAGAAACCGTCCTCTCAACCTGGAGGAACTGAGGAAGAAGAAGCAAGGGATATAGATCTCCACTTTAGGCATATATGTTATTGAGATAAACTTAAATACTTCTTCATCATGGGTACTAGATACTGGATGTGGATCTCACATATGTTCAAATATGCAGGATCTGATAATAAGTAAGCCTTTATGAAAAGGCCAAGTCGAGCTGCGGGTTGCTAATGGAGCAAGAGTTGCTGCCACCGCAGTTGGAGTTATTAGTTTATATTTTCCTACGGGCCTTGTAATAGAATTAGAGAATTGCTATTATGTACCTTCCATTAATAGAAATATTATTTCTATATCTTGTATGGATAAGAGTGGGTTTGAATTTCACATTAAGAATGAAATGATTTCTATTTCTAAAGATGAGATCTTTTATTGCAATGCCCCTATGTCTTATGGTATCTACTTGTTAGAACTTGAGACTAGCATATACAACATAAATACTAAAAGGCTAAAACTTGACAATTCAAACAAAACATACTTATGGCATTGTCGTCTTGGGAACATAAATGAGAAGCGTATATCTAGACTCCATAAGGATGGTTATCTAGACTCTTTTTATTTTGAATCATTAGAGACATGTGATGCATGTTTATTAGCAAAGATGACCAAGACTCCATTCACTGGACATAGTGAGAGAGCCAATGATCTACTAGGACTCATACATACTGATGTATGTGGACTTTTTAGATCAAATTCTAGAGGAGGCTATCAATACTTCATTACCTCCACTGATGACCTCAGTAGGTATGGCTATGTATATCTCATGAAATACAAGTCAGAAACTCTTGAAATGTTCAAGACTTTCATGAATGAAGTAGAGAAGCAACTTGGTAAGAGTATTAAAGCACTCTATTCAGATTGAGGTGGTGAATACTTAAGCCAAGAGTTTGAGGACCTTCTGAGAGACTGTGGTATTGTATCACAATGGACTCCACCTGGTACACCATAACATAATGGTGTGTCAGAAAGAAGGAATCGTACATTATTAGACATGGTACGATCAATGATGAGTTCATCCGGACTTCCAATATCGTTCTGGGGATATGCTCTTGAAACGGTAGTGTTTACACTTAACCATGTACCTTCCAAATCAGTTCAAAAGACACCATATGAGATATGGAATGGGAATCGTCCCAATTTGTCTATGTTAAAGATTTGGGGATGTGAAGCTTATGTTTGGAAATAATTTCCTAAAAATCTTGGACCCAAATTTGAAAAATGCTATTTTGTTGGATACCCCCAAGGAAACGCGGGGATACTACTTCTACACACCAACTGAAAACAAATTGTTTGTTTCTAGGACTGCGGTATTTCTTGTAAAGGAATTTATTTCCAAAGGAATCAGTGGGAGGAATGTAGAGCTCAAAGAAGTTCAAGATCAACAAGAAAGCAGAGAACCTGAAGAGGTACATAAGGAACATGAAGACTCACAAACTGTTGTGGAATTTCAAGTTCTCCAACTGTAACATAGGAACATCATAGGTCTAATAGGACACGACTTGAGCCTGAGAGATTTGGATTTCTTGTGACTCGAGACAATGACGAATTGGGCATAGCAGATGAGTCAACTTCCTATCTAGAAGATACTAAGGGACCAAAATATGAGAAATGGCTCGAAGCCATGAGATCTGAGATGGAATCCATGTACACCAATAAGGTGTGGACCTTGGTGGATCCACCCAAAGGGGTAAAACCCATAGGGTGCAAGTGGGTCTTCAAGAAGAAGACTGACATGGATGGAAATGTTCAAACCTATAAAGGTAGATTGGTTGCGAAAGGATTCTGTCAAATTCAAGGTGTTGATTATGATGAGACCTTCTCACCAGTTGCCATGGTTAGATCCATCAGGATCATGCTTGCCATTGTAGCTTATCATAACTATGAGATTTTTTAGATGGATGTTAAAACAACATTCCTTAATGAGAATTTACTCGAGGTTGTGTACATGATACAACCTGAGGGTTTTATTGATCCAAAGGAAGCCAATAAAGTTTATAAGCTACAAAGGTCAATCTATGGATTGAAGCAAGCATCTTAGAGCTGTAATCTATGTTTTGACGAAGTAGTCAAAAATTTTGGCTTTAGTCAAAATGAAGATGAACCTTGTGTTTACAAAAAGGTTAGTGGGAGCACAGTCGTATTTCTCATATTGTATGTGGATGACATACTGTTGATGGGAAATGACATCTCTACTCTTTAGACAGTAAAAGGATGGCTGGGGAAGACCTTCTCTATGAAGGATTTAGGCGAAGCATCCTATATATTAGGAATCAAGATCTATAGAGATAGATCTAGAAGGCTTCTAGGCCTAAGCCAGAGCACATACATTGACAATGTGCTAAAGAGGTTTACATGGAGGGTTCTAAGAGAGGTAACTTGCCCATGTCCCATGGGGTTATGATATCTAAAGCCCAATGTCCTAGTTCATGTGATGAATGGGCACACATGAGTACGATTCCATATGCATCAACAATTGGATCTATCATGTACACGATGTTATGCACTCATCCCGATGTGTCGTATGCTTTGAGAATGACGAGACGGTATCAGTCAGATCTAGGTGAATGTCACTAGACAACCATAAAAAACATCCTAAAGTACTTGATAAGGACTACAGATCAATTCTTAGTATACGATGGTGAGGAAGATCTCATGGTAAAGGGTTACACCAATGCTAGCTTTCAAACTGACAAAGATGACTATAGATTACAATCTGGATTTGTGATTTTCCTGAACAACGTAGCTGTGAGTTGGAAGAATTCTAAGCAAGAGACGGTTGCAGATTCTACAATAGAGGCTGAATATATTGCCACATCTAATGTTGTAAAGGAATCTTTGTGGATCAAGAAGTTTATTTTTGAACTTGGAGTGGTTCCAAGCGCTAGTGATACAATTGAGTTGTTTTGTGACAACAACGGAGCAATTGCACATGCTAAAGAGCCAAGATCGCACCAACGTTCCAAACATATTCTACGGCAGTTCCATCTCATACGAGAGATCGTACAACAAGGAGATGTGAAGATTTGTAGAGTACCTACAGAAAGCAATGTGGCTGACCCGCTCACAAAAGCACTTTCACAGTAAAAACATGACGGACATGTTCGATCACTTGGATTGAGATTCATGAGTGATTGGGTATAAGTGCAAGTGGGAATCTGTTGGTATGTATGCCCATAGAGACTATCATTTGATGATTGTAATGGGATACTATGTAAACGATTTGTAATACTATATTGATCATATCAATAAAGGCAAGTTTCCAATCTATATGTTTGTGTTTTATATTGTGAGATGACCACAAAACTTATAGATGTCTACAGAATAATATACTCTATTACATATGTCTTCGGGTTGATGACCTGAACAGTCAGATCATATGTATGCTAAGAGTATGTATTCTTGCTTTGTCCCTAATTGGTTGTTATTGTGGAAATATCCATAGACATAAATAGCACATAAGATTAGAATGTATATTGGTTGATGGAAGAATCTCATTATCCATGATATGGAGATATCAAAACAAATACATAGATAATTGTTAGAGAACAGTGTATCAGACAGACCCACCTTGAGAGTGACACATGGATACCATGATTGGTAGTTAGAGTCAGATCTCATAATGATGGTGGTGATTGTGGTTCTTAGACCTGAAGTCACTACACTTATCACACATCGTTCGGATTACTTTGACATCATCCACCGGGGTCCTGAATAAGGATTGCCATAAAGATGGTGCTTGGGTGCACTGTGACACATGGGGATGAATATGAGTGATATAGATGGAATTTTTCCTTCCTAGGGGAGTTTCATATTCTGGCCACTTGATAAGAGAGACTGAGAAATACATGGCCATGCTGATGTGAGTCAATATGTGATATTGAGCTTACATATATCTCAGACAGTCTGCTCTAGTTCAAGGAACATGGATTGAACGTTGAAAAGGATAACATTTCAATGACTTGAGTTCAATCTGGATATCAGTGACAAAGGAACTATACAATCACTGTAACACCAATCATGAATGATAGGTTAAGTTGTTCTCCAACTTCTCCAATTACTTGGGTGGCAATGAAGTCTTGCTAGATACCAATCATTGCTTGTGAAATCATAATATGATTATGGATATCACTACCAACGTAATTTGGAGCCTACTGGGTCACACGAATAGGATGTGTTGGAATAGGAGTATAATTGTGGATTTGATTGGAATTGCTCCGAATCACATTGATTACTAAAATGTTTATGTAATCCATTAGAATAATATTAGAGTGACTGGATCTAAGTGCAAGTGGGAGTCTATTGGTATATATGCCCATAGAGCCATCCCAAGTGATTGTATGGAGTCAAATATTAATTAATCAATTAATACAACTATTTGGTTAATTAATTAATTCCATAATATTCTAATTAATCTACGAGCATTTTAATTAACGCAGTGTTTCTGTTTACCGATGGGTTTAGGAACCCTACTTTCTTTTGTCTCCTATTTAAAGGGGCTTGACGGCCGATATCTATATAAGATATAGAGAGAGTCTTTTCAGTTTACTCTCACGTACATAAACCCTAGCCATCACCGTCCTTAGGAGAAAAAGGAGAGCATCACGATGCTAGCACGTCGCCGCATTGAGAGACTCCTTCCTGCCGGATTAGGAAGCACCGGCATGGAGTTCCAGTCCATTTGTGTGGACGAAGTAGAGGCGCAGACACTGAGCCGCCTACGTTTGGAGGATGTCAACAACCATCCATACACACTACGAGCGGTGTACATCACCGCACGAAAGGAGTACCACCGAAACTTCCTGCAATGCACTCAGTGAACATGAGAGAAGTTCTGTCTGTATAGGCCAGCAACGTTGCACACCATTGTGCAGCGGGACATCGATGAACTTGCTCCGCGATAAGGTATATCCCACAAACACTCTTTCCGAATACACTGTTGTCGACGAGATCCTATTTTGGGTTGCGTGGAATTTTATTTTTTTTGTTGCTTCCGCCGCACATGTTTTCTCCACAAAACCCAACATGCTCACCTGCTCCCACAAGGGAGTGATAATACCTCCTTGAGAAGTATTTTTTGCTCGTTCAACATCAAAAAAATTTAAATACATCGAACTCTCCTTTTCCAACTAAAGTAAATACCCATCAAATATTTTGAGTTAAGTAAAAAAAATTAGAGATAAAAGAAAATAGCTTTGATATCATAAAAATGTAAGTGAATTACCCAAATTTTCAAAAAGCAAAGAAAAATATATGGAAGCATAATATCAATCTTTGGATGACTAAAGTCTAATGATATCATGTAACATGCAAAATACTCATTTCATGTACTATAAATAACAAATGACGTTCAACCGTATAACAAGATGCCATTAGCTCCTAAATCTGATATAGAATCCATCCAAGGTCCCAAATAAAAGCTTTTGAACATAAATCCTAAACGAAATGTCATAAATAACATACTCATAAATAAATCCTTGAATTTACATAATATCTTTATAACAATATTTGGAAACTAATATGCAAGTCTGAGATTCGTAACATACTCATAACTCTAGATAACACAAAGATGACCCTATGAAAATGAGATCATCATGAATGTATACAATATTAGGGTCCATGCATACAGTGATGATTTGGAATTTAGTGATATAGTTAAATATATAATTTTTAGTTGAACACCAATAAACTTAGTCCAATGTAGTTAGACAAGTAATAGGGAGGATACATGATTATACAAGCTATATCCTAAAGTGGATATAATTATGATTGATAAAGAATCTGATGTTGGGTAAAGTGACTTTATATTAACACAAATATGATCAAGTTAGATGATGAATCAGACTATGGGTTACGATAACTCCAAACATGCTTGTGGAAATTATCTTCTTGATATGTACTTAGTCCACTCACTTTAGTTGCTTTGTAACGTCTACTGAATTAGATAAGTTACTTATTAACATCTTGATAGAGATTCATATATGATATTGCTTGCTTGTATATATGAATCATTTGCATTATAAAGTATGAGTTACGTTATGATTTTTATAATTGAGAACATAATTCAAAAATTCCCCTATATTGTAACATGTAGTGCGCTCCTTGGTATTTCCATGATGACTTACACCACCCTCTAAGGTACACGAGGTTGTGAGGTCTAACTGGCTCTAATACCTTTAAGTAGATTGTATACTTTTTTTGCTAAGTAGTTTACTTTCCAGTTTAATAATTATGCATAAAGCATCACATACTCAATAAATTTATGTTGGCAACTTTTTTTTTTTACATTTAAGGTCCAAATAACAATTGAGTTATAAATCAACATGGGTACATGTGATCCTATTATCAAGAAGATCCTATAATATCTGCATATGCAGAGGTTCATCATTTAATATGTAATGTCACTTTTGTCATAATATATTTTATAATTTTATGTTGAATGGTGAGCTCGTTCTTTGTGGATCTTATTATTGTTCATGTGCATGTACTACTTATATTTCTACATTACTAAGTATTCATGATACAACTTTCTCTCTTTTGAACAAATGTGCAATTTTTGAGATTGGGCTTCAAATTGAGACGGGAAAAAAAATCCAAAGATGACATAAGGACCATAGGCCATGCTGCCTCCAACTTTGTGTGTGGGATAGAGAGAGACATTGCGATGTGATGTATAATGTATGTGCATGTGTATGTTTTTCTATGTGTGAGAGCGAGGGGGTAATATCATGTAGAATGTATTAAAAATTCCATCCATAATGAGAACTATCTATACAAGTCCTCCTTCTTAAGTGAGATGCTCCGAGTTGAAGGAGAGAATGCACTTTTCAAATAAATTAATTGTCATTTAATGTCCCACTTAACATTTTTTATGAATCTGAGCAGAAGATGACCTCTCACCTAGGGTTCTCCCGAGTCGGCGGCCGTGGGCGAAGCCTCGGCAGTGGTCGGGGGCATGGTCACACTAATTGTCTGCCTGATCATAGCAAGGACAACAGGAGGGAGTGGCTTCTGCTCACAGAACTACTAGGACCGTCAATGAAGTTGTCCATACCACTCGACCAATGGTGCAGTAATGGATACGGATACAAGTTTGTACGTCGGTAATGGCGCAAGACCTTCATACTCCGAGACGGTCTCTAGACGTCCACTTGGCATGCTAACCTATGAGAACCCGGTCTCGCCTGACATGCTGTGGGAGTCTGACATCAACGTGGACCTCAATGGGATCCTCCCGTCCTTCTCGATCTGCAATGAGGATTTGCAACCCCTGCTTGAGCCATGGAAGTTTGTATCATAGCCAAAGCTATTGGGATCAACGTTGGTTTCAAAGCCTTGATCAATAAGATGTACTCTATCTGGGAACTAAAATAAGAATTTAGAGTTATCAATCTAGAGAACTGAGATGACCCGATACCAATCCGATAAATAAATATTTACAATTATTACGGAAGAAAACATTAGCAACAGATTAACAAAAATCACTAAAAATTAAAACCTTTTTACAAAGAGATCCTTCTCCAGGAAACTCTGATAATAAGAATCAAAGTAATATATATACATTCTGATTTACATTGTACATACCATGTACTTTCTCATCTTGAGGAATATATACAACAATTGCTCTGTTAAGTCTGCACATAAGCAACATAAAACCTCGAGGCATTCAATGCCAAAATCTCAGATTGATCATAAAAGCACTAACTACTAACTCCTAGGACCTGAGAGTACAGAGACGACTCATATGACTCATATTTACAAGACACGACAGTCAGTATCTCCACCTGAGATGTTACTGTTGTCCCTATGCTGTTATCCTTCCTCTATTGTATGGTTTCTACCTCCTCATCCTCGTCCACCTAAAAAGGTTGGATCCCACGGGGGTGAGACAATTGAAAACTGTCCCAGCGAGAGATATAACTCCTTGCCAGAAACATTATTATTGCAGGTAAACAATAATAAACTGAGCAGAGTAATATTTATTAAATAGCAAGATTAAATAATGATTAAGCATAATAGAGCAATATCATCTATTCATTTTAATAAGAAATATGAACAACATGTATAATATTTATCCACTTTAGGATACAATAAGCAAAGTAACATCAACCAATGATTTCCGTGATTCGTCCTTAAGAAAATATGCTACGCGACTGATTACATTTTACAATCATTCTTATGCCTTGAGGAAGTGAGTCGTACCGCTCAAATCCAACCTTCGGTTGCGAAACCCAAAACTGGTGCCATACAAGATCAAAGGAGGAGTCGGACTCCTCGATCTCATCTGTCTCGGTCAGTGCGAGACCACAAGCAGGACTGCATTCTTTTGCTTAAGTGACCTCAGTCACAGGGTTAGCTATCATAGGCTACCCATCCTCTAGCCCGCCTTGGTACAGGTCCCGACGCTAGTAAATTTGAGCCACGAGCCAGTTCACCGTGCTCTCTGAGCCATGAACGCATTCAAGCTCTATCACACTCAGCCATGGGCCTGTTTACCATGCTCTTATAAACATCTTGAGTCTACAACTGAAGTTGCACTCTAATCCTCCTATTTTCGGCTAGGAGTAACCTTGCATATTCAACAATATACGCTCTGGATTAACCAACAGGTAAACTCGTTTCACCATCACCAGCTACTGACGATGATGGATCTATGGCCAGGGCTCTACATGATAATATTCCACTTGATTATTTAAGTATATTACCATATTCTTTTAGCATCAGTCAAGTTTTCAAACAAAAACTATTATGACCAATGCTACAAAGAAACAATACTCCTTTCAAGTACTTTTCAAAACTTTATAAAGCATTGGGATCTCAATCCCTCGTCTCATTGCTGGGAATTCACATCCCTCAACATCACCATTATCATATTTGCTGGATCTGGGTATTCAAACCCTTAGTTCATCACTGAACATGGTTACCACTATCAGGTAACTATTACCTCCAGGTCATCTGACCAAGGTATTCATGATACTTGTTGCACAAGCATCTCACATAGTTCACCAGACATATTCAACTTCTTGTCACCTCTTACTAGGAAACAAATAAAATAATGGCTCACAAGGCCCATTAACATAATAACTCATACCTGGTTATGCTCATCATCTCATGATACCTGCATGGTTAGTATACTTGATAACAACCATATCAATTACATATCAACAATATGCAATACAAAGATAACATCACTATTCCCTCATTAGGGTTAGGGTTTCCCATATTTATCAATTAGGGTTTCACATCACATCACCATTTATTAGAGTTTCACATAACATCACCCTATATTAGGGTTTCACATAACATCACCCTATATTAGGGTTAGGGTTCCTTATTCCATTTCAATTAGGGTTTCTCATCTTTATCAAATAGGGTTTCATGATCACATTATCAAAGATCAAACCCTAATTCAAAACTCCATGCACCTTGGAGAATGCATTGTTATTACAATTAATTTCCAAAACCTAACTCATTGTTCCACATGTCTAGAATTACATAATACCTTAATAAATATTCAAATAAACTTATGAATTGTAATTTTCTTTATTTGTTAGGGTTTCCATTCTCCATTGATTAGGGTTTTATGATTACTTCATTAATCCAAACCCTAAGTTAGTACTTCCACATATCTTGGAGCACATAGCATTATTTAAGTATTAAATCATACTTATCATTGTTCCATATACTAGGAACACACATCATCATCATACCTTAATAAGTTGACTTAACCTTTCACTAAGTGTATACACCTATGCCTGTCATAGTGTATTGAGTTTATTACTTTCATAGGCACCAAGTGATAATCACTCTAATTATACTAATCACCTAAGTGCTTTAGAAGTGCTTCCATTTGAAACAACCTTGAGATACTCTTCAAGCACTTATGGGGTTATCAGTAATTACATGGTTGAACCAATTAGACCTTCAAACGGTCTTGGAACAAACCTTCAAACGGTCTTGGACCAAACCTCCAAACGGACTGAGACCATTTAGACCTTCAAACGGTCTTGCCCAAAATCTTCAAACGGTTTGAGACCGTTTAGACCTCCAAACGGTCTTGGTCTTAAACCCTCAAATGGTCTTGGACCAATTGAACATTCAAACGGTCTTGGACCAAACCTTCAAACAGTCTTGGACCAAACCTCCAAACGGTCTTGAGGTCACTTGACCTTCAAATGGTATTGGTCCTTGTCTTCAAATGGTTTGAGACCGTTAGACCATCAAACGGTCTTGGTCTACACCTTCAAATGGTTTGAGACCATTATACCATCAAATAGTCTTGGTCTCAAAATCCCTAAATAGTCTAAAGACCGTTAGACCTTAAACGATTTTGATTCCTAACACATCAAACGGTTTGAAGACCGTTTGGTCAAATCAGAATTGAAACCGATTGAATCTAAATTAGGGTTTTGACATCAATTGATCTAGGGTTTTGAAGCCAATTGAACTAGGGTTCTGAAATCAGTTGAATTTGATTATTTGAAGTCATTAGGTCATAAGATCAATTGATCCTTGAATCCATTAAAATAGTTTTGGTCTCTAAAGGTTTAAGACCGTTTGACCTCTATCGGTTTTGAAACTGATTGGTCACCAAACGGTTTGAGACCTTTTGGTCTCTAACGGTTTGAAATCGTTTGACCAACCAAATGAAACTGTTTGCTTCTAATTTTCTTGAGGTGTGTGCTAAGATGATGACATCGTCATCGACCTTCAGACCTCTGAATTCTACTGCCATTTATATGATTAATTCAGCAATTATTCAAGAAGAAATTAAAGATCAACATATGATGAAAAATTGAAATCAATAACAACATTGATGGGTTCAAGTTATATAAAAGTAGCTTCAAAGCTTCAATCTTCACGTATCTAATGGTGAAAGAAGCTCCTTCAACTAGCCAAGGCTCGTTTCTAACTCTTTGGATGCAAAAGATAGCCAAGGTTGAGCATTGGATGGAAAAGAGAAGAAAATCAATGTTGAAATCCGATTTCAACCATCAATTCAAGGTTGAAGATGATCATGGAAATTACCTTCAGCTTGGGGAACAATTTTCTCCTGCTCCTAAGCTCCTTGGTCATCAGCCAAAGCAAAGAAATAAAGTGGTTTGCAAAATGGCCTTTCAAGTAAGGATAAAATCAAGTATGTGTAATTGATTTTCTAGGAGAGAGAAAGTAGAAGAAAATCCATCCACTTTCTTTGCCACATGCCCCCTTCCTTCCTTGCCTCCGAAGCCAACTCCCTTTTCCCTAAATATCCTTTCATTTATCCTAGAATTAAAAGCAACCACTTAAGCACCTTAATTAATATAATACTATTATCTATTTTTAGTGGACATTACTTTTTAATTAACAAATGTGAGTGGGTTTCTTCACCTACTTAGGATATTTCGATGCAACTCAAGGCATTTGGACGTCCTTGCACTATAGGATTTCAACTACAGCCTTTTTAGTTGATGGGCACTTCAATTAATATATTTATTTTTGCTACAAAATAATTTAGAGTTTCAATCATGCTTAAATCTTGATTATTTTATTATCAAGATTATCTCTCCTCAAAAGTAGTTCAAACAAGACGCCCCTTTCTTTTTCTTTTCTCTAAATGATACCAAGAAACAATAGGGACATAATAGAGGTGGTATTTTACATATCCAACCCTATATTTTGGGTAATTTACAAATTACACCAAAACTAGCATTCAATTCACAAACATTATTCAAACAAGCTCATTTTTGGAACTTAGGCTTGTGAAAGCCATACCTCAGCATCATTCTCATTCTTATGACGCTATAACACTTTAGGAACATTTATCATGTAACATTTGCAAGGTAACCCCTTAAATTGGGCAAATTGCACTTTAGTCCAAAATAAGCAAATATTGCATCAACATTATTCAAATAGGACCAAAATTGAAACATAATCCCTCCTTTAGTCTTAAATACTTCTCAAAAGATAAAGACAAGAATCTAAATGACTTACTTTAGCAAAAATTCTAGAGATAAGCCTTAACCCAAGTCAGGGATGTTACAATTATCCACCCCTAACATGGATTTCGTCCCCAAAATCATCAAGAGAAAAGAGAAGGGTACTTCCTCCTCATCTCTTCCTCTAGTTCCCACGTAGCTTCTTCAACACCACGATGATTCCAAAGAACTTTTACAAGAACTATGTCTTTCTTTTTCAACTTTTTGATTCTCCTATCAAGAATCAACACCGGTCCTTCTACGTAGGATATATCTTCATTTAACTCTACCTTCACAGGTTGCAATACTAACTCCGTATTAGGATGACACTTTCTCAGCATGGATATATGGAATACTGGATGCAATCTGTGTAGTTCAGGTGGCAACTCCAACTTATAGGCTACCTTTTCAATCCGTCCAATGATTGGATAAGGCCCCATAAATCTAGGAGCTAACTTACCCTTTTTCCCAAATCTAAGAACACCTTTCCAATGTGAGACTTTGAGATATACTCTACCTCCAACTTGGAATTCTAAAGGTCTTCTCCATTTATTAGCGTATGACTTCTATCTATCATGTGCAACTTTTAACTGTTGTTGTATTACTTTAATCTTTTCAGTTGTCTGTTGTACTAATTCAGGGCCCAAAAGTTGATATTCCCCTATTTCATACCAGCATACTGGAGATCTACAACGTCTACCATATAATGCTTCATATGGTGCCATATCAATACTGTGTTGATAACTATTGTTGTAAGTGAATTCTATCAAGCTCAAGTGTATATCCCAACTTCCTACAAACTAAAGGACACATGCCCTAAGCAAATCCTCCAAAGTTTGTATAGTCCTCTCAGATTGTCCATCCATCTGTGGGTGAAAGGTGGTACTGAATCTTAACTGCGTACCCAAAGCTTTATGTAGTTTTTCCCAAAAATGACTCGTGAACTGGGGACCTCTATCAGAAACAATTGTAGATGGAACCCCATATAAACGTACTATCTCATCTATATAGATCTGTGCAAGTTTCTCAGTAGTATAGGTTGTTTTGACAGGAAGAAAATGTGTTGACTTAGTCAACCTATCAACTATCACCCAAATGGAATCATGACTTTTGGTTGTTCTTGGCAAACCAACCACAAAGTCCATGGTTACATGATCCCATTTCCACTGTGGTATAGGTAAAGGTTGCATTGTTCCTGCGGGCTTCTGATGTTCAGCTTTAACCTGCTGACATACTGGACACCACATAACAAACTCAACTACATCTTTCTTTAAACCAAGCCACCAATACATATCTTTCAAGTTATGATACATTTTGGTGCTCTCTGGATGCATTGCATACATGGATGAATGAGCTTCCTCCATGACTAACTTCCTTAAGTCATTGGCATCTGGTACTACCATCCTACCATGGTAACAGACTACCTCATCATCTGACTCATGAAACCCATCCTGTTTCTCACTAACGTACTCTAACCTAACCTGTTGAATCACAGTATCAGCCTGTTGTGCCTCTTTGATTTGTTGTTTCATAGTAGGTTTTATGTGCACCTCAACTAACAGTCCAGCTAACAAGGATACTTTAAGTTGTACATTGTTTTGCCTTAAAGAGACAAACATGTATTGTTTAAAGCACACTAAAGAGTTCAACTGTGCCTTGTCTGTGTTTGGTGATGATGATTTTCTACTTAGTGCATCAGCCACTACATTAGCCTTTCCCGGATGATAATCAATTGTACAATCGTAGTCCTTTATTAACTCCATCCAGCAATGTTGTCTCATATTCAACTCATGCTGTGAAAAGATGTATTTTAGGTTCTTATGGTCTGTAAAAATCTGGAATGTCTCTCCATAGAGATAATGTCTCCAGATCTTCAACGCATGAACCACTACAACCAATTCTAGATCATGTGTCAGATAATTTTCCTCGTGTTTCTTAAGTTATTGAGAAGCAAAAGAAATCACTTGTTTATCCTGCATCAACACACATCCTAGACCATTCTTAGAAGCATCACAGAAAACAATATACCCCTTTCCCTACTTAGTTAACACTAACACATGTGCACTGGTCAACCTTTCTTTCAACAACTGGAAAGATGTTGACACTTGTCATTCCAGACAAAAGGAACGTCCTTCCTGGTCAACTTGGTTAAGGGTAAAGCTATAGAATTGAAGTTCTTAATGAACCTCCTATAGTAGCCTGCCAGTCCTAGAAAACTACGTATCTCCGTTGGTGTCTTTGGTTGTTCCCACTCCAATATAGATTCTACCTTTTTAGGATCAACACGGATACCTGAGGCAAATATTACATGTCCAAGAAAAGAAACTTCTGATAACCAGCATTCACACTTACGGAATTTGGCATATAGCTTGTGCTCTCTCAGTAAAGTTAGGGCCTAACAAAGGTGTTGCTCATGTTGTTGAGCATCTTTACTATAAACCAGGATGTCATCTATAAAGACTACTATGAATTGATCAAGGAATGGTCGGAAGATTCTATTCATGAGTTCTATGAATGTAGATGGTGCATTAGTTAGTCCAAACGACATAACTATGAACTCATAGTGACCATACCTTGTTCTGAAAGCTGATTTAGGCATGTTACTCTCCTTGATACGTAACTAATGGTATCCTGACCTCAGATCTACTTTAGAAATGATAGTTGCCCACGCAACTGATCAAACAAATCATCTATCCTTGGCAGAGGATATTTGTTCTTCATGGTTAATTTATTTATCTATCTATAGTCGATGCATAATCACATAGACCCGTCCTTCTTTTTCACAAAGAGAACCTAAGCACCCCATGTTGAAGTACTTGGTCGAATGAAACCCTTTTCAAGCAACTCATGTAACTGTTTCTTGAGTTCTGCCATTTTAGTAGGTGCCATTCTATAAGGTGTTTGAGCTATTGGTTGTGTACCCAGGATTAGATTAATCTCGAAATCAATCTCTCGGGGTGGAGGAACACCTAGAAGTTCCTCAGAAAACACATCCTCAAACTCCTAACAATCATAACTTCAGAAAGACTAGGACTCTCTGCTCTGGTATCTATCACATGTGCCAAGAATGCGAAGCATCCTTGTCTCATCAACTTCTCAGCTACCATAGCTGACACTAGACATGTTGGAAGAATATTTCTATCCCCCTGAAAGATCCATGTTACACCATTGTCTGTGAACATAGCCTGCTTGGAACCGCAATCCAAGACAACCTTATACTTTTCTAGGGTGTCCATCCCAAGTATTATGTCGAACCCATGCATATCAAGCGATATAAGATCCATCTAAATGTTATGTTCTGAAAAGGAAAGAACACAGGGAGAATACACCTCCCGCAACACTGTAGATCCAACTAATGGAGTTTCTAATAATAGATTATATGCTCTATGACTAACAGTCATATTGCAGTCATGAATCACTTCTCGAGTGATAAAGGAATGCGTAGCACCTGGATCAATCAAAATAGATACAAAGCAGGATGAAGACATATCAGAATGAAATAATTCCATCTAACCTATCACAACTCATGCATTAACCACTACTTCCGGCTTATTCATAGCATAGAATCTTGTCATTGCTAGTTGTCGACCACTTGCCCTGTTGTTGGATGTGGATGAGCCAGCTTGGGACACCTGTCCACATCCTCAAGTACCACTACTAAATTGCCATCTCTGAGAGCCTTGTTGACTCTGCCTCGATAGTTGGGTTACACTCACATTTCTAACTAGACAATCTTTCATCAAATGCCCCACTTTCCCACATTTATAACAACTTTTGTTCTCCCACTGTGGCCTGGATGGTCCTGTTACTGACATTGATACTGAGTTGTGAGCTCTCTCTGGTGGTAAACTACATCCTCTATCCTTGTTGGATGTCCATTGTGTTTGATTATTAAACCTCAGTGGTGCTGTTGGTGCAGAAAACCTTGGTTTCTTAAAACTTTCAGACCTCTGTCCCTGGAATTGGGTATATACTTTCTTACTATTGTCCTGATGCTTCTCAGTCACGGACCTTTCTATCCTCCTAACGGACTCCACAAAGGTGGCAAACCTCTCTCTATTCTCTAGAGCAGACACAAGTGTTGTTAAATCAGCATTCAAACCCTTCTTAAAATGTTGAATCCTCTCCTCATCTGTAGCGGCCATGTGTGGACAAAACCATAGAAGCTCCATGAACTTAGCTTCATACTCACTAATGTTCATTGGTCCTTACCTTATCTGCTCAAACTGAGAGATTTTCTCATCCAGGTAAGTCTTGGGAAAATATCTACTAATGTATTCACATTGGAATTCTTCCCATTCGATTTCGACACCTGTCCTTTTGCCTTCTTCTATGGCCCACCAATGGACATCACTCCCCTTCAACAGGTACACCGCATGTCTAACCTTCTCAGTTTCTGGGATATTAAGAATTCTAAAGGCCTTTTCCAGCTCATTCAGCCACAAGTCTACATCTGATGGGTCAGTTGTACCAGCATAATCAGTGGCTCCTACCCGTCGAAGCCATTCAAAAGTCTTGCCAGCTCCATATCCCTCATTGTGATCTGGTGCCCTAGGTGCAGGTGGTGGCATCCTATCAGCCATGTGTGTCATAGTCGCCATGAACTGCCCAAACAGAGCATGGAAAGCTGTGTTTTCTAGTATAGCTTGGTCAAGCTGGGGATATTCATGTACTAGTTCTTCTCTATCCTGATCCCTTGCACCTCCTCCTGGTACAACAACACTACTTTCAGCAGCATGTTCTTTGTGTGATCCAGCCATCTTCAAGCTTTACTTCTTCTCCTGAGAGCAGAAGTCACTATCAGATAAACTAAAAGACACTAGAACAGACTCAATGACCTTAATCCTATGTCTCGATAGACTCAGCGAACCTTAAGATCTGATACCACTTAAATTGAGACGACCCGATACCAATCTGATAAACAAATCATTACAATTAATGCGGAAGAAAACATTAACAACAGATTAAAAAAAATAACTAAAAATTAAAACCTTTTTACAAAGAGATCCTTCTCTAGGAAACTCTGATAATAAGAACCAAGGTAACATATATACATTCTGATTTACATTGTACATACCATGTACCTTCTCATCTCAAGGAATATATACAACAGTTGCTCTGTTAAGTCTACACATAAGCAACATAAAACTTCGAGGCTTTCAATGCCAAAATCTCAGATCAATCATAAAAGCACTACCTACTAACTCCTAGGACCTGAGAGTACAGAGACAACTTATAGGACTCATATTTACAAGACACGACAGTCGGTATCTCCACCTGAGATGTTACTGTTGTCCTTCCCCTATTGTATGGTTTCTACCTCTTCATCCTTGTCCACCTAAAAAGGTTGGATCCCACGGGGTGAGACAATTGAAAATTGTCCCAGCGAGAGATATAACTCTCTGCCAGAAACATTATTATTACTGGTAAACAGTAATAAACTGAGCAGAGTAATCTTTATTAAACATCAGGATTAAATCATTATTAAGCAGAATAGAGCAATATCATCTATTCATTTTAATAAGGAATATGAAAAACATATATAATATTTATCTTCTTTAGGATACAATAAGCAAAGTAACATCAACCAATGATTTCCGTGATTCGTCCTTAAGCAAATATGCTACACGACTGATTACATTTTACAATCATTCTTATGCCCTGAGGAAGTGAGTCGTACCGCTCAAATCCAACCTTCGGTTGCGAAACCCCAAACGGGTGCCATACAAGATCAAAGGAAGAGTCAGACTCCTCGATCTCATCTGTCTCAGTTAGTGCGAGACCACAAGCAAGACCACAGTCTCTTGCTTAAGTGACCTCAGTCACAGGGTTAGCTCTCATAGGCTACCCATCCTCTAGCCCACCTTGGTACAGGTCCCAACGCTAGTAAATTTGAGCCACGGGCTAGTTCACTGTGCTCTCTAAGCCATGAACGCATTCAAGCTCTATCACACTCAGCCATGGGCCTGTTCACCATGCTCTTATAAACATCTTGAGTCTACAACCGAAGTTGCACTCTAATCCTCCTATTTTCGGCTAGGAGTAACCCTGCATATTCAACAATATACGGTCCGGATTAACCAACAGGTAAACCCGTTTCACCATCACCAGCTACCGACGATGATGGATCTATGGCCAGGGCTCTACATGATAATATTCCACTTGATTATTTAAGTATATTACCATATTCTTTTAACATCAGTCAAGTTTTCAAACAAAAATTATTATGACCAATGCTACAAAGAAACAATACTCCTTTCAAGTACTTTTCAAAACTTTATAAAGCATTGGGATCTCAATCCCTCATCTCATTGCTGGGAATTGACATCCCTCAACATCACCATTATCATATTTGCTGGATCTGGGTATTCAAACCCTTAGTTCATCACTGAACATGTTTACCACTATCAGGTAACTATTACCTCCAAGTCGTCTGACCAAGGTATTCATGATACTTGTTGCACAAGCATCTCACATAGTTCACCAGGCATATTCAACTTCTTGTCACCTCTTATTAGGAAACAAATAAAATAATGGCTCACAAGGCCCATTAAAATCACAACTCATACCTGGTTATGCTCATCATCTCATGATACCTGCATGGTTAGTATACTTGATAACAACCATATCAATTACATATCAACAATATGCAATACAAAGATAACATCACTATTCCCTCATTAGGGTTAGGGTTTCCCATCTTTATGAATTAGGGTTTCACATCACATCACCATTTATTAGAGTTTCACAATTCATCACCCTATATTAGTGTTTCACATAACATCACCCTATATTAGGGTTTCACATAACATCACCCTATATTAGGGTTAGGGTTCCTTATTCCATTTCAATTAGGGTTTCTCATCTTTATCAATTAGGGTTTCATGATCACATTATCAAAGATCAAACCCTAATTCAAAACTCCATGCACCTTGGAGAATGCATTGTTATTACAATTAATTTCCAAAACCTAACTCATTGTTCCACATGTCTAGAATTACATAATACCTTCATAAGTATTCAAATAAACTTATGAATTGTAATTTTCTTTATTTGTTAGGGTTTCCATTCTCCATTGATTAGGGTTTTATGATTACTTCATTAATCCAAACCCTAAGTTAGTGCTTCCACATATCTTGGAGCACATAGCATTATTTAAGTATTAAATCATACTTATCATTGTTCCATATACTAGGAACACACATCATCATCATACCTTAATAAGTTGACTTAACCTTTCACTAAGTGTATACACCTATGCCTATCATAGTGTATTGAGTATATTACTTTCATAGGCACCAAGTGATAATCACTCTAATTATACTAATCACCTAAGTGCTTTAGAATTGCTTCCATTTGAAACAACCTTGAGATACTCTTCAACCACTTATGGGGTTATCAGTAATTACATGGTTGAACCAATTAGACCTTCAAACGGTCTTGGACCAAACCTTCAAACGGTCTTGGACCAAACCTCCAAACAGACTGAGACCATTTAGACCTTCAAACGGTCTTGCCCAAATTCTTCAAACGGTTTGAGACCGTTTAGACCTCCAAACGGTCTTGGTCTTAAACCCTCAAACGGTCTTGGACCAATTGAACATTCAAACGGTCTTGGACCAAACCTTCAAACGATCTTGGACCAAACCTCCAAACGGTCTGAGACCATTTAGACCTTCAAACAATCTTGAGGTCACTTGACCTTCAAATGGTCTTGATCCTTGTCTTGAAATGGTTTGAGACCATTAGACCATCAAATGGTCTTGGTCTACACCTTCAAACGGTTTGAGACCATTAGACCATCAAACAGTCTTGGTCTCAAAATCCCTAAACGGTCTGAAGACCGTTAGACCTTAAACGGTCTTGATCCCTAACACCTCAAAAGGTTTGAAGACCGTTTGGTCAAATCAGAATTGAAACGGATTGAACCTAAATTAGGGTTTTGACATCAATTGATCTAGGGTTTTGAAGCCAATTAAACTAGGGTTCTGAAATCAATTGAATTTGATTATTTGAAGTCATTAGGTCATAAGATCAATTGATCCTTGAATCCATTGAAACAGTTTTGGTCTCTAACGGTTTAAGACTGTTTGACCTCTATAGGTTTTATTACCGATTGGTCACCAAACGGTTTGAGACCGTTTGGTCTCTAACAGTTTGAAACTGTTTGACCAACCAAATGAAACTGTTGTTGGTATGTATTCCCTGAGAGCCAATCATGGGATGATTGGTGGGATACATTAAGATTGATTTGATAAACATCAAAGGCAAGCTTCCAATTCTTTCTGGTTCAGTCATATGAGATAGTGATAGAACAGATTGAATGTCTAAAGAATGACAGTACTCAATGACGTATGCTTTCAGGTTGAGGACCTGAACGATGAGATCATACAGATGTTAAGAGTTTGTACGTTCTTGTTATGTCCCTAGTCAGATGTCATTGTGGAAGGTAGATAGACATCAATGACACACAAGACTAGATTGTGGTGTTGGTTGATGACAGAATCTCATTAGTCATGATATAGAGATATCAAACCAAACACATAGGTACTTTTTAGAGAACAAGTGTACCAGACATACCCACCATGAGTTTGACACATGGAACCATGACATGGTAGTCACAGTCAGTACTCACAGTGATGGTGGTGAGTGTGATTCTTTGACCTGAAATCACTACACTCAATACATGTCGTTGGGCACACTTTGACATCATCAAACGCAGTCCTAAAACATGGGTTGTTATAAAGGTGATGATTGGGTGGCTTTGACACATGGGGCTTTTGAGGGGTGAGTGATAGATATGGGATTTGTTCCTCTTGAGGGAGTATGGTATCCATGGCCACTTGATGAGTAGGATTGAGAAAGGCGTGCACACATGTGTGAATCAATATGTGATATTGATGTCATACATATCTCTTCCAATCTACTCTGAGATCAAGAAAGTGAATGAACGTTGACAGGATGACTGTTCCATGCCTCGAGTTCATTCGGGTTATCAATGACAAAGGAATTATACATTCACTATAACACCATTCACGGATTGTAGGATTGAAAGTTGTTCTCCAACTTTCTA
This sequence comes from Alisma plantago-aquatica, assembly GCA_963693085.1. Classification (NCBI taxonomy): domain Eukaryota; kingdom Viridiplantae; phylum Streptophyta; class Magnoliopsida; order Alismatales; family Alismataceae; genus Alisma; species Alisma plantago-aquatica. The sequence continues at coordinate 1,221,674,325 of OY856411.1, forward strand.
TTTCACTTGGGTAGCACTGATGTGTGACTAGGCACCGCTCTTTGCTTGTGAAGTCATAAGTGTTGTGGACTTTCACTACCAAAGTGAAAAGGACCCGCAGGGTCACACACATAGGATTTAACCTGGAAGAGGAGTTTTGTCCACAAACAATGTTTAGATTGATTACTAAAGAAGTTTAGTAGTTCAATTAAATACTCAATTAATTGATAGCTCAATGTCATAATGTTCAAGGTGTTGGACACATTGATTGGAGTATCAGATTGATTGAAACTGCAACTGACTGATTCTGCACAATCTGCACTCCCAACCGATCGGCTCATGTGATGAACTGATCGGCTGAGCTTTGCGAACCGATCGGCTCAGATGGTGAGTCGATCGGCTGATGGACAGGGTGAAACAATCGCTTCAAATGTTGAAACGACCGGTTCAACTGGTTCAACCAAGCAAGTTGGGAAAGTCAGGTTGGTGAGAAATTTTTTTTCGTTTCACTTGCCCAATTTGATTGGAACAAGGATTGGTATTTGGTACCAATTCGAAACAAAAGAGGAAAAGTCAATCGGGAACTGACCAGGACCACAAACCGACCAGTTCAGAAGTGAACCGACCATTTCATGGGTCCCAACCGATCGATTGAGGTGTCAACCGACCGACTCAGGTCCCCAACTGACCATTTCAGAAATGAAATGATCGGTTCAGGTTGCGCAGTAGGTTGTTTTTTGTGGAAAATCTCGAACCCTTCTACTCCTGCTTTAGTCCCACATTGCCCGGGATAGAGAACCCTATCCCATGACCCTCCTATATTTAGGGGTATTGGGGGCTTCTCAAAGTACAACTCAGTACAACCAGTTGCTCTGTAAAGTTGTCGTTATCTCTGGTTTTGGTAACCGAGAGAGCCCGAGCAAGTGCTACCCAATAAGGGAGGCACAACAAGGGAAAGACAACTGTAGAAAGCGACTAGTGGTAGGAGAGTGTGTCAGTGACTAGTACACTGACAGGAGGGTGTGACTCCTTCCAATTCCTTATGGGATAAGGAGATTGGAGTTCCAGGTGGTCCGTGTGGACTACTTCAGAGGTGGGAGATTTCTGCCGCTCGGAGGATAGCTATCAATCTCGACAGTCCTAGTGAGACCAGGATTCATCAGTCCCGGTGCGTCCAGGAGCTGCACAGACACCATCCAAGATCGGAGGTGAAGACCGTACAAGCCGTGAGGTATTGTCACCGAGCAAGCCTCGGGACAAGGTATGATTCCACAAACCATCCCTTCCTATTGTATAGACGTTGATGCGTTTCCTTATTCTGGGTTTGGGGAGGAGAAAATTTTTGTTTCCGCTGCTTTCTCTGCCTCCCCTAAAACCCAACAGTGGTATCAGAGCCACGTCAACTGCTCTATACTTTAGGATTATCGATGTGATCGATTTTGGTTTGTCACCTTTATTTATTGCATACGATGCGAATAAAATTGGCTTTATGCATGTCCAATCCTAAATCCACAAATCTCAATATACATATATGATATGTAATATGAATGCACTCGATACACGTCGCCCATAAATGAGTTTTGTGGTGGATGTATAGCATGGTTATGGCCAATAAACCCTATTTGTGTATGGTTGTATGTGGTTGCTTGCATCTCAGTCTGCGCACCGATCTTCCTTCTCCTATTCCTGATGTAACTCGAAATAATTCGAGATTTCTTTCCTACCTTTGCTCCCCTCAAATGTAACTCGAGGTTTCTCTTTTTACATTGTAAAATAGGATAGAATTTTATTTCCTGTTATGTTAAAGAATGGAGGATATCCTGACGACAGCTGAGATGATCGGTTCAAGGCGTGAACCGATCGGTTGATGTTTGAGACGATCGGTTCAAGGAGTGAGCCGATCAGTTGATGACCGGTTCGGGGAGCGAGACGAGCGGGTGGTGGCCATGATGAGATGCATGACGACCAGGCGAATCGATCAGTTGGAGGAGCCAATTGATTGGCTGGTGGCACCCAGCCGACCGGCCTGATGGCGAGCCGATCAGTCATGTGATGAGTTGATCTAACCTAGAAAGGCAAAGCACATAGTTCATCTTGTACAGGTTGCATGTGATGTAGACCTAGATGACCGTGATTCCTCTTGGCTCGAGGAAGCACATTAGGATGGCCATAATCATCGATTTTATCGTTTCACATGTTTTATGTGGGATATAGCATGTATATGATACGTACTATATATTGTGGTGATTGGATATGTATATGTATATAAAAACCAAATACCTCATTAAATATTAAGTTTTAGATGCCTTCCAAATGTGACACATATGAAAAGCTTGATCGACCAAGTGTGGGCACACCCTAGCGTGGTGCACCGTCTATCTCATGGAAGCGTGAAGGATGGATATGTGGGTCTGCCCTAGCAGGGTGCATATTCATCGTGTTTGCTTTGGGTCGGACTTAACAAGGTGATATAGATGGGATCTAGTACCTTGAGGCATGGAGATGATCATGACAAGGAGTTGCATATGCCATCTTATCAAGAGTTGCATATGATGCAATTGGAAAGAGTTGCCTACCTGAGAGATCTAAGTTGTGGGTGACAGCCCAAGCTGGTCCATGACTTAGAGGATTTCAGGATCTTGCCCACTTGAAGGTTGTACGCTGCAATCTTCTGAATTGATGGTGAGGGCTATCAATTTGAACTAAAATAGTGGGAGCGATAATTAATTAAAGGCCTAATTATATCGTCAACTTTTCAAATCAATCAAATAAGTCAAAAATGAGTTTTTGGACTAAAATTGCATATTTCCTTTTGTAGTACAAATGAAAACAAACAACAATCACTTTTCTTTGCGATCGGTCCTTGAAAAGGACAAGTTAAATGGGACAAACTTCCACGGCTGGTATAGGACATTGAGAATTGTTCTCACTCAAGAGCGAAAGCTCTTTGTCCTGGATACTCCAATTCCAGAGGAACCTGCTCCTAATGCACCAAAGGCAGAAAGGGATGCTTACAAGAAGCATTCTGATGATGCCATTGATGCAAAGTGCTTGATGTTGTGCTCTATGAACCATGAGTTGTAGAGACAACATGAGAACATGGGTGTCATTGAGATGATTTAGCATCTCAGGAACATGTATGAAGATCAAGCACGACAAGAGAGATACGATGTCTCAAGGGCACTGTTCAAGTGTGTCATGACAGAAGGAGATCCAGTTGGTCCTCACACACTCAAGATGATTGGGTATGTGGAGAACCTGACAAGACTGGGATTTCCACTGAGCCAAGAGTTGGCTACTGACGTGATACTGCAATCGTTGCTAGAATCCTACAGTCAGTTTGTGATGAACTACAACATGAATAACTTTGATAGGCCAATGTCAGAGTTGTTGGGCATGTTGAGGACAGCCGAGACACAGATGAAGAAGGACAAGCCTAAGTTTGTGATGGTGATCACAGGCAAGAAAGGCAAGTCCAAGCGCAAGGGTAAGGGAAAAGCTGAGAAAGGTTCTGATGCTAGCCAGGAGCCCAAGTCGTCTTCAGCTCTCAAGGCCAAGGGAGGCGTGACCAAGAAAGGCAATTGCCACCATTGTCAAAAGCCAGGACATTGGAAAAGGAATTGTCCTCTTTATCTGGAAGAATAAAAGAAGAAGGAGGCGACAAACGTCTCTACTTAAAGGTGTCATGAAAGTAAACTTGTAACACTTTTGAGGTATATGATACCAAGATGTAAAGTGTAAATCATTCAATAAATGGGGGCAGGTGTTGCCGCCATAGATAGGAGTACTTTAGTTTATTTTCAGCCTAAAAGGCATGTAATATAGTTATGAACTGCTATTTCATATTTGCCAATAGATAGAAACACTTTATTTTTGCATATTGTATGACAATGATGGAAATCAATAAAGAGATGTTTCAATTTCTAAAGATATGATCTTTGTGGCAATGCCTTGTTTATCTTGTGGTATTTGATATGCATAAGATAAAATGATACCTAAAAGTTATAGATAACTCAAACAATCAAATTAGCATCAATCATGAGAAATTCATTTCTAGTTTCCATGTTATGGATAAATCTAGACTCTTTTGGTTAGAGAACCAGTAAGAGACATGAATATCTTGGACATGATTAATCAATCTTCACTAAAGGTAGTGGGAGAATTGTTATCCTATTAGGTAAGATACATGTGATGTATTTACATACCTATTGGAACAAATGCTAATACTTCAAATGGTGTTTAGAGAAATACCAATATGAATATCTTGAAGTGTTCAAGATTATCATAGATGAAGTGCAAATTTGGTAAAGTGTTAATTCTTGATGGGATCAATGAATGAAATACTTGGACCAAATGTTTGAGATCCTTATGAGTGATTATGATAGTGTATCATAGTGAACTCATGATTAAGGCATGGTGATGTATAAATCAAGAAGGAATCATACTCTAAGGAGTTAGAGAATGATTATCAAATAATTGAATTATTCTTAATAAAAGAATACCCCACACTAATAAAGGACATTAAGAATCACAAGGAGTTGTGAGTTCTTATATCCTTAACAGATACACCTCAATTATCTATGTGATGAGTTGTTCATGTGATGAGTCAACTATCCAGATGAATATGAGGAACTGAATCTTGAGTTATGGTTTATGACCATTACATCCTAATGACTTCCATGTGAACCATAAGGTATGGCCTTGATGGTAGCACCCATTGGAATAAAATCCATAAGTGCAAATAAGTCTTAAGTGTTAAGACACATGGATAACATTTTGAGAAGGATGATGCTTGTTGATTGCAACTTAATGACTAAGACATTTGGCATATCGATACTAAAACCACATTCCTATGAGGAATAAAACAAGGATGTGTATGTGACACAACCTATAAGGTTTATGAATCCACTAATGCAAATGAAGTCTATAAGTTACAATGGACTAATCAATGTGATTGATTGAGTACAAGCAACTCATAATTGGATCTTTACTTTGATGATATAGTCAAAGGGGTTTGACTGATATGTCAAAGATAAAGAAGGATTTGTGATTTAGTGGGAGCGTATTCACATTCCACATGTTGATATGAAATGGAAACGTTCTAGAATGGAAATCCAAAAGTGGAAATTATCTTTAAGGAAGATAGAGATGTTTCCTATGTGATAGGAATAGAGATCTATAGAGATAGTTCTCGAAAACCTCTTGACTTGAAAAGAGAAAGCATACATTGGCAATCTGTACTGAAGGGTTCAGTATGCACAGATTTAATGGGAGAAAAGTTGTCCATGTTACATGGAGATAGTATCCCAAGGCCAATTGTCCAATTCTGATGAAGAATGGGAACACTAAGAATAGATATGGATCTATCATGTATGTAATCATCCCATTATCTTGCATGTATTGACATGGCAAGAACAAAATGCATTCATCATCTTGTATGTGGGACATGGCAATATGATGTGCTCATCCTGATAACTCGTATGTGGTACATGACGAGTGGATGTCTGTCTACTTCCAGTAAGGGTTACTGGAATACCATGAGAACTTGATAAGTACTTGAGAAGTACTAGTTCTATGGAGATAAGGAAGAGTTCAATGTAAAGAGTTACATTGATGCGAACTTCCGAAAGGATAGAAAATTAATCGCAAAATATATATAGGATATATAAAAGTGAAAGTTTGTTGATAATTGGAAGTGTTCCAATAAAACCATTTAAAGGGAAATGCCAAGTATCTATGTGTTGGAGAACAACAGTGGATACTATATTGATCTGGAATTTCATGAGATGAACTTATAGATATTCCGCTCATTGATGACAAGTATGGAATCCTTGATCATGCAATGTGGCTAAAGGTTAGCAAAGGAATACTAGATCACATATTACGGTAACTCCATCTCATACGTGTGACGTACATCGAAGAGATGTGAGACATGCAATTTATACTGACTTTGGCAAGGTGTTGCCATTACTCACTATGATCGCACTAGAGAAGAGTAACATGTGGGACATGTTTGAAGATCACTATGAATATGATTCAAGTGTAATTGGCTCGTAGTGCAAGTGGGAGTCTGTTGGTATGTATGCCCTGAGAGCCAATCATGGGATGATTGGTGGGATACATTAAGATTGATTTAATAAACATCAAAGGCAAGCTTCCAATTCTTTTTGGTTCAGTCATATGAGATAGTGATAGAACAGATTGAATGTCTAGAGAATGACAGTACTCAATGAAGTATGCTTTCAGGTTGAGGACCTGAACGATGAGATCATACGGATGTTAAGAGTTTGTACATTCTTATTATGTCCCTAGTCGAATGTCATTGTGGAAGGTAGATAGACAACAATGACACACAAGACTAGATTGTGGTGTTGGTTGATGATAGAATCTCATTAGTCATGATATAGAGATATCAAACCAAACACATAGGTACTTGTTAGAGAACAAGTGTACCGGACAGACCCACCGTGAGTTTGACACATGGAACCATGACATGGTAGTCACATTCAGTACTCACAGTGATGGTGGTGAGTGTGATTTTTTGACCTAAAATCACTACACTCAACACATGTCGTTGGGCACACTTTGACATCATCAAACACAGTCATGAAACATGGGTTGTTATAAAGGTGATGATTGGGTGGCTTTGACACATGGGGCTTTTGAGGGGTGAGTGATAGATATGGGATTTGTCCCTCCTAAGGGAGTATGATATCCATGGCCACTTGATGAGTAGGATTGAGAAAGGCGTGCACGCATGTGTGAATCAGTATGTGATATTGATGTCATACATATCTCTTCCAATCTACTCTGAGATCAAGAAAGTGAATGAACGTTGACAGGATGACTGTTCCATGCCTCGAGTTCATTCGGGATATCAGTGATAAAGGAATTATACATTCACTGTAACACCATTCACAGATTGTAGGATTGAAAGTTGTTCTCCAACTTTCTATTTCACTTGGGTAGCACTGATGTGTGACTAGGCACCACTCTTTGCTTGTGAAGTCATAAGTGTTATGGACTTTCACTGCCAACGTGAAAAGGACCTGCAGGGTCACACACATAGGATTTAACCTGGAAGAGGAGTTTTGTCCACAAACAATGTTTAGATTGATTACTAAAGGAGTTTAGTAGTTCAATTAAACACTCAATTAATTGATAGATCAATGTCATAATGTTCAAGGTGTTGGACACATTGATTGGAGTATCAGATTGATTGAAACTGCAATTGACTGATTCTACACAATCTGCACTCCCAACCGATTGGCTCATGTGATGAACTGATCGGCTAAGCTTGGTGAACCGATCGGCTCAGATGGTGAGTCGATCGGCTGATGGACAGGGTGAAACAATCACTTCAAATGTTGAAACGATCGGTTCAACTGGTCCAACCAAGCAAGTTGGGAAAGTCAGGTTGGTGAGAAATTTCTTTTCATTTCACTTTCCCAATTTGATTGGAACAAGGATTGGTATTTGGTACCAATTCAAAACAAAAGAGGAAAAGTCAATCGGGAACTGACCAGGACCACGAACTGACCGGTTCAAAAGTGAACTGACCGTTTCATGGGTCCCAACCGATCGGTTGAGGTGTCAACCGACCGGCTCAGGTCCCCAACCGACCGTTTCAGAAATGAAACGATCAGTTTAGGTTGCGCAGTTGGTTGTTTTTTGTGGAAAATCTCGAACCCTTCTACTCCTACTTTAGTACTACATTGCCCGGGATAGAGAACCCTGTACCATGACCCTCCTATATATATAGGGGTATTGGGGGCTTCTCAAAGTACAACTCACTGCAACTAGTTGCTCTGTAAAGTTGTCGTTCTCTCTGGTTTTGGTAACCGAGAGAGCCCGAGCAAGTGCTACCCGATAAGGGAGGAACAACAAGGGAAAGACAACTGTAGAAAGCGACTGGTGGCAGGAGAGTGTGTCAGTGACTAGTACACTGACAGGAGGGTGCGACTCCTTCCAATTCCTTGTGTACAAGGAGATTGGAGTTCCAGGTGGTCCGTGTGGACTACTTCAGAGGTGGGAGATTTTTGCCGCTCGTAGGACAGCTGTCAATCCCGACAGTCCCGGTGAGACCAGGAGTCGTCAGTCCCGCTGCGACAAGGAGCTGCACAGACACCGTCCAAGACCGGAGGTGAAGACCATGCAAGACGCGAGGTATTGTCTCTGAGCAAGCATCGGAATAAGGTATGATTCCACAAACCATCCCTTCCTATTGTATAGACGTTGACGCGTTTCCTTGTTCTGGGTTTGGGGAGGAGAACATTTTTGTTTCTGCTGCCTTCTCTGCCTCCCCTAAAACCCAACAACTATTTGCTTATAATTTTCTTGAGGTGTGTGCTAAGATGATGTCATCATCATCAAGCTTCAGACCTCTAAATTCTACTACCATTTGTATGATTAATTCAACAATTATTCAAGAAGAAATTAAAGATCAACATATGATGAAAAATTGAAATCAATAACAACATTGATGGGTTCAAGTTATATAACCCACCTTCAAAGTAGATTCAAAGCTTCAAGCTTCACATCTCTAATGGTGAAAGAAGCTCCTTCAACTAACCAAGGCTCGTTTCCAACTCTTTGGATGCAAAAGATAGCCAAGGTTGAGCATTGGATGGAAAAGAGAAGAAAATCAATGTTGAAATCCAATTTCAACCATAAATTCAAGGTTGAAGATGATCATGGAGCTTATCTTCAGCTTGGGGAACATTTTTCTCATTCTCCTAAGCTCCTTGGTCATCGGCCAAAGCAAATAAAGAAAGTGGTTGGCAAAATGGCCTTTCAAGTAAGGAGAAAATCTAATATATGTAATTGATTTTCTAGGAGAGAGAAAGTAGAAGAAAATCTATCCACTTTCTTTGCCACATGCCCCCTCCCTTCCTTTCCTCCGAAGACAACTCCTTTTTCCCTCAATATCCTTTCGTTTATCCTAGAATTAAAAGCAACCACATAAGCACCTTAATTAATATAATACTATTATTTATTTTTAGTGGACATTACTTTTTAATTAACAAATGTGAGTGGGTTTCTTCACCTACTTAGGATATTTCGATGAAACTCAAGGCATTTGGACGTCCTTGCACTATATGATTTCAACTACAACCTTTTTAGTTGATGGGTACTTCAATTAATATATTTATTTTTGCTACAAAATAATTTAGAGTTTCAATTATGCTTAAATCTTGATTATTTTATTATCAAGATTATCTCTCCTCAAAAGTAGTTCAAACAAGACACCCCTTTCTTTTTATTTTCTCTAAATGATACCAAGAAACAATAGGGACATAATAGAGGTGGTATTTTACATATCCAACCCTAGATTTTGGGTAATTTACAAATTACACCAAAACTAGCATTCAATGCACAAACATTATTCAAACAAGCTCATTTTTGGAACTTAGGATTGTGAAAGCCATACCTCAGCATCATTCTCATTCTTATGATGCTATAACACTTGAGGAACATTTATCATGTAACATTTACAAGGTAACCCCTTAAATTGGGCAAATTGCACTTTAGTCCAAAACAAGCAAATATTGCATCAACATTATTCAAATAGGACCAAAATTGAAACATAAGCTCTCCTTTAGTCTTAAATACTTTTCAAAAGACAAAGACAAGAATCTAAATGACTTACTTAAGCAAAACTTCTAGGGCTAAGCCTTAACCCAGGTCAGGGATGTTACAAGAACGACTACTATATCATTCAGTTCTCTGGACAGGACGACTACTTGAATGCCATGATCGGCGGGCCATGGATGATTTTTGGCAACTATCTTTCCATTCAGTCATGGTTTCCAACCTTCCATCCATCGGATCCAATTCCAAGAAAGCTAGTCGTCTGGGTGAGAGTCCCAGAGTTACATTTCTTCCTTTTCCAAAACCAGTTGCTAACCTCCATAGGTAACTCAATTGGGAAGACAATCAAGGTAGATGCTCATACTCTCCAGGGACATCGAGGGAAGTTTGCACGGATCGTTGTTGAAGTGGAAACTTCCAAGCCCCTTCTGTCGGCAATTTTTTATCAATGGGGAGCATTTTTCTCCTGAATATGAGAACCTTCCTGTGGTATGCATGAAGTGTGGGCGAGTCGGTCATGCAGACACGGACTGCAAACAGGCAGTATGTGCTGAGACCAGTGAAGCAACTTCATCCACACCGATTCCCTTACCTGGTGTCACATATACCATGGCAATCCATTCCAAGCGACCAGAGCTGAGAAAACAAGCGCAAAAGAAACCTGCCACTAAGAAGACTTCACAGTAGATGTAGTGCAACCAATCCACACCTCAGACTCTAAAGTTTAGGTAGACGAGGAGGGTTTCACTAAGGTGATAAGCAAGAAACAAAAATAGAAAAATAGGAAAGTGGTTGGTGCTTCATCCGGCCAAGCTGCATCCATACCCAAGGCGGTTGACGAATCAATCATTAACTTGGTTGGAAATGAAACCAGCACTGGTCGCCCCCATCAAGTTGATGCGAGACAGACCTTTTAGTTTCAATCATCTTCATTTTCCCAAGCAAAGAATCCTCGCAAGCCCTTCAATAAATAAGGGAGGGACAATGGCAGTGGCTTCATCATTCTAAGGAATCGCAAGGTGGTCTACCAAGCTGTGGTTAGCCCATACCGGGTCTGAAAGAAAGGCAGAACGAATATCATCGAGACTGAACCACCAGATGAGGCATTTGAAGCTAGCTCCGGAGAACACCATGTTAAAAAAGCCCTTGAGTTTGGTGATGAACAAACCAACAATGACACTGATATTCATATGCAAGTAAGTCATGATGGGCAATATGAAGGATTGCTTGCTGCTATCTAACGCAACACCCTTCCTTCCCTCGCGTCCTTTATGTTTTGTTGCTGGAACATTCAAGGCGCTTGCCAAGATAAGAAGATTTGTCATATTAAGGAGATGAAACACTCTCATAACTTACAATTTCTAGCTATAATTGAACATTGTTGCAGTGGTGAGACTGCCTCTAACATCATTCGCTAATTGGGTTTCTCCTCTTCTCATAGAGTTGAAGCAATCGGCTTCTTAGGCGACATTCAGATCCTTTGGGATCAACGTAAATGTGATGTTGAGGTCCTTCTCAATCACAGGCAGTTTATTCACTTGAATATAGAGAAGAGTTGGTTCCTAACTATCATTTATGGCAGCCACAATTCGACAGTTAGGAAGCACCTCTGCGATCATCTCGAAGATCTCTCCACCACCATTAACTCCAGCTGGGTAGTCATGGGTGATTTCAACACCATGCTACATATCTCTGAGAAGAAGGGAGGAAAACATTTTGATAAAAGATCATGTGCTCATTTTAACGACATTTTAATGAACACTGGGCTCTCTGGTCTACGAACACAAGGCAACCTTTTCACTTTCAGATGAGGCAATCTTCTTGAGAGACTCGACCGAGCTATAGCTAATAATGACTGGCTCAACCGATTCAGTGAGGCCACATTGATCACCCTCCCTAGGCTACTCTCTGACCACAACCCGCTCTTACTGTGCGTCAATGGTCCTAAAAAGCAACACTGCAACTACTTCAAGACGAAGGCCAGTTGGTCTCTTAATTCTGAATTCCATTTTTCTGTCATGGCTCACTATGATTCATCATCATCCTTCCAGGATGCTCTAAGTGCATTCCAAAGGCCCGCCTCAAAATGGGATCATAATCGTATGAGAGCACAAAGTAAAGAAAAGGATAGGCTTCTTGCTTGCATCAGCCGCATCCAGGTACAAGCTGAACTGAATCATGTTGGTCCTATTAATCTATCTAAAATCGAGTTGCAGGAAAAATATAATCAACTTCTCCTTAGTCCTTAGTGAAGAGATTGATTGGAAACAAAGAGCACATGTAGATTGGCTTCACCATGGTGACAGTAATACAAAGTTCTTCCAATCCTTTGTTAAGGAACACATTCATCACAATAGGATTACACAGCTAAAAGATGGTTCGGGGGCATGGATCACGGAACCATATGCCCTCTGCAAGCATGTCTGTGATTTCTTTGTAGGACTCATGTCCTGTTCCTTCCATGCCAATCCTATGAATATAGCCCGGTACCTTAGGGTGTTCAAGCATCTCACTAAGGAGGAGCTCGCTCGCATTTAACTGATTCCTAGTTCACAAGAAATCCATGATGTTATGTTCATGATGGCACCATCCAAGGCGCCTGGTCCTGATGGTGTGTATAACGACTTCATATAGAATAACTGGGCCAAGGTTGGTCCCTCTCTGATTAAGACGATCACAGACACATTTGCCTCAGGTGTAATTGATGCTACTACTGCAAACTCACATTTAGTGCTCATTCCTAAGATCAAAGCACTTATTACTTGTAGTGACTTGAGGCCCATATCCCTAAATAATGGTTGCTTCAAATTGCTATCAAAGATCATTGTGGAATACATCAAGCCATACCTGAATGATTGGGTCTCACCTCACCAGTCTAGCTTCATTCCTGGCCGCAAGATCAGTGACAATGTCCTTCTTGTGTAGGAGATCATACATTCAATGAAAGCAAAAACAACCAAGAAGAAGTGGGTGTGTATCAAGTTAAATCTTGCTAAAGCATTCGATAGAATGAAATGGAGTTTTGTGGAGGATACTCTAATGAAAATGGGGCTCCCACACAAACTTATCAATATCATTATGCAGATTATTACTACTGGGGAAACATCCATCCTTTGGGGTGGTCAGCCACTGCAACCTTTCAAAGCATCCCATGGAGTCCGCCAAGGTGACCCTATAAGTCCTTACTTATTCGTTCTTTGCATGGAGCACCTAACCCAAGCCATCACCAATGCAGTAGGGAATGGTTCCTGGAAACTGATCATGCTCACTCGAGGAGGAACACCAGTGTTAAACGTCTGCTTTGCTGATGATATACTGCTATTTGCAGAAGCCTTTATCAGCCAGGCTCAAAGTATCAACATGATCCCTTTTTTTTAGGGAAGTCAGAGGGTAATTTTATTCATCTCGCCCCTCTCATGCAAGCTAATTCAACAGGGTCATTACAACTAGTATTATTGGACAGAGAAACAAACCTGGTAGTACTACTACCATTACATGCATCACTGTTTATTAAATCAACAAGGTGTGTAGGTGGACTCCTATAGTAATAAAAGTCACTTTTGTTTTTAATATGAGATTTTGCTAACTGATCTGCTACCACATTCCCCTCTCTCTTAATATGTGAAATGTGCCAGCCTAGCTGGATCAACTTCTTCGTAGATGTAATCCATCTAGCTAATTTTGGGTAGTATGATGCCTCGCCTGTTAGGGCCTTCACCGCATTCATGGAGTCAGTCTCAATACAGATTGTGTTGCCATTCAATCATTCAGATCATGTCCAACCTCCACAGCTAGTTCGATGGCTCGCAATTCTGCCTCCAGGGTGCTATCCGCCTTGATGATTTTTCCCCATCCCCCTCACCAAAGTCCCCTATCATCTCGGAAAACTACGGCAATCAAAGCGTGGTGGTTAGTTGTGCTGAAAGTAGCATTAGTGTTCAGCTTTAGGCATCCACGTTGATGCTTGTTCCAGCAAGTGTGATGTTCTTCTTTGTTGGCGTTCTCCTTCTTAGCTGACCAAGCCTTCATATTAAGGACTACCTCCTTGGTTACAAGAGCACGTATGTGGTTAAGGGATAATTTTTTTGTTCAAAGACCTGTAGGTTTCTGTGCTTCCACAGTCTGAAGTCTTAGGCCAAATTGTCTCTAAGGAGAAATCTAAATGCTACTTCTCTAGCAATGTTACTAGCTCTAAACGCAGGCTGGTGAGTGACAAACTGGGATTCCCTTGGACGTCCGACCTTGGGAAATACCTTGGGATTCCTATCCTTCACTATAGATTAAACATGCATACACATGGCCACATCACGTCACTGGTAAAAAAATCGGCTCAATAGATGGGTGATGCGTCACCTTTCTATGGCTGGGCGCATCACGCTAGCCAAAAGCACCCTTCAGGCACTGCCTGCATATACTATGCAAACTGTTAAGATATCACCGGCACTATGTGATGACATCAATAGACATGTCCGTACCTTCATCTAGTCAGGTTCAGGCAGCATGAAGACTTCTTTGGTCACGTGGAGAAAGCTTACGACAACCAAAGATAAGGGAGGCCTAGGTATCAAGGATGCCCGAGATCATAACATTTTGCTAATGATGAAGAATGTATGGTCTTTCCTAAATGAACCCGAAAAACTTTGGGTTAAGATTCTCAAGGAAAAGTACACTGTCAATGACACATTCCTGAAGAAACCTTGCTCACCTACCTAGAGTTTCATCAAGAATAGGTTATGTGATATCCAACATCTATGCGGTAAAATTATCAACAATGGCCAATCTACTCATGTGTGGTATGACAGGTGGTTAAACAATCATTCGATCATGGACATTGTTCCCACCTGGACCTTTCCTTCTTCCCTGGACACACTACAAGCATGTTCTATGGTCCTAGACAATGGTGAATGGGATTGGAGCTTCATCAAAGCTTTTCTCCCAAGCATGACTTGGCAAATGATAGAGACTATCCCGCCACCATGCCCTACTGGTGGTGAGGATCAATGGTCGTGGCCCCTGGAAACCTCGGGCGTGTTGAGTAGCCATTCTTCTTATCAATGGTTACGATATGATACTGAATGCAATACACCCGGCAATTGGAATCTCATCTGGAAAGCTAGGATTTCGGAACATATCTGTGCCTTCCTTTGGCTTTTACAACACAAAGCCCTACTTATAAACGTTGAACGAGCCCGTCGACACATGGAAGTGGATCTCCTCTACCCCGTGTGTAATAATGACAATGAAACTCTTCTCCATGCCCTCCGAGACTGCCCGGAGTGCAAGAAGACCTAGAAGGATCTCGCCATAGATAAATCACATTTTGATTTGTCTGAGGATGACTGAATCACCTTCTGCCTATCTTCCTCATTGAGAGATACACTAGATGCAAACCTTATTGTGGTCACCTGTTGGTACAATTGGAATCTGAGAAACAGATTCATCCATGAGAACCTTGTTGTTCCTCTTGCCTACCGAGTTAAGTTCATCCAGGAATGATCCCGATCAATTTAGAAAGCTTGGACCATCACACTCCCGCCAAGACATTCACAAGAAAGTCATGTTATTCTTCTACACAGATACCTTGTTATGGTAGATGCTGCCTTCTAGACACATTATGGTCATGCAGGCCTGGGTACTTCATCTGCGACAATATGGGATACAACACTTTTTTTGCAGGTCTTCCTTCTGCAACCTGCTCCAGCTTGGAAGCTGAGATCCATGCGATCATTCAAGCCTTCCTCATGTGTGCCTCGAAGGATATATGAAACTACATTATTCTATCAGATTCCAAGCACATCGTGGAATGCTTGACAGGAAGAGCTGATGGTGCTGGCAGATTTAAACCCCTACTCAGAAGGTACCGGGACCTCAAAAGAAATAATAGGGGCATGCTTCATTATATTCCTAGAAACAAAAATGTCATTACAAATGGCATAGCAAAGAATGTATTAAGAACTAGGCATTCCTTTTCTACTTCTCTGCATCCTTCCTGGCTCAGTTGTAATGTCCAAGCGACAATTACTTTGCTTTCTTCCTGTTCTAGGGCACATGATCAATAAAAAAAATAGCCTTATTTGGGAAAAAATATCCCACTTAACGTATGACATACGATCAAACTATATTTAGTAATTTTTAGGGAGAGAAATAATAAATAGTATTTCTTACACTAAGCGATCTGTGAACCATACATATAGGTACTAATTGTCCTAATGAGAGTATGCTTCATAAAATTATTTGAAATATGCAATTTTGAATCATTTTTTGATAAATGGATGAGGAGTTTGTAATAAAAAAAAGTACTAGCAACATATTTTGTTGTCACTTGACTTCAATGTAGATCATTCTCCAATAATTGGATGAGGAGTTTGGCACTCTCCTACTTTGACACTTTTCCATGCCACATTTAGAATATCCACCTTCAAGTATTGTTTAATTAATTACAATTTAAATAAGTCTTTGGTTTTATGCTATTTAATTATTTCTAACAGGCTCACACTTTTAAAATGTTTTTTTTATTTTCCTTTTGGGTATTTCAGCGAGATCGCTGATTTTATCAAACATTTACAATTTTAACAGGTCCTTAACAAGGTATATTTTAAACATATTCTTACTTTGTCTATTTTCTTTTTCTTTTCTTCTTCTTGTTTTATTAATTTTCAGTCAGTTAATAGCCAGCAAATGAATACATATCTTCTCAAATCCTAAAAATGTGTTTTGGGAAACATGTGTGATAAATGTCATGCTTGATGCTTTGGCGGTAGTTGATTAAGGTTAATCTTCATGTGGAATTCTTGCTGATGAATCCGGTTTCTAGAGTATCACCCGTTAGAGGCCTTTCTCGATTGCTGTTGACCTATCATTTCTATCCATTGAGACATGTTGTTATAAGTGCCATCCGGAACATTATATCATCTAATTTTTTTTCTAACTTTCGTTATGCTATGAACATTCAATAACACACTTTTGGTGATGTTATTTAGTGTCGCATGTACTAGCTATGTTTGCAAATGTACTTCTGATTCCAAACCTTTTATTTTATATTTTTGGACTTTATATAAAAATAAACTATGTGAATTCAAAAACATGACCGTTGCAAGAGGGCGCTGCCCCGACCTAACCTATAATCTCGCCCGACTAACCGGCGCACTTTTTCGCTATATATTGAGAAACACAAACAAAACCACCGGGTTCCGATTCACAGACGTTGAAGAGATGAGCCGAAGACCGCCACTGCCGCTGTCCCCTCGGCGGCTACGCCCGCGCCGCGTTCTGTTGCCGGAGGAATCCGGTCGAACGACTCCAGGTAAGTGAACATTAGCAACAACTTTGCTAAGCCCTAACTTCGCACTGATTGACCCATTCTATTCCTTTGTCCAGCCGGATCGGCGAGGAAAGTAACACCTAGTGATCGTTCCCTTGCGACGGCGAACCACCCCCATCTACATCAGCCTGGATACGACATGATCTCGACGGAGCTGCTCGCGCTGGCCAGGAGGGTGTCGGGCGAGTTCGGAACTGGGAGCGGTGGCAGTCCGCTCGCGCCGCTGTCTCCCGATCATCTCGCAGAGCCCGACATCTGCCCGATGTTCCACAGGGGAAGGATGTACGAGCTCTACTCGGCTCGGCGGAACGAGCGGCTGAGGCGGAGGAGGGATGAGCAGAAGGACTGGGACCTCGGCGTCACCGGCGGGTCTGAAGTCGCCAAACGACGGGTCATCGCAAAGAAACCGCCCGCAGCCGCCGCCACAGCCACAAAGATCGCCAGGAAGCCCTTAGCTGCCGCTGACGCCTCAGCCAATCGGGCAACCTACAGCCTGAGGTCATCCATGAAGAAAGCACCCACCTTATCGTATTCGTCATCAGCCTCTATTGCAACAGCAAAAGCCATGCCGAGGACCATCACTGGCGCTTCCGCTCTCATTACTCCGAGGAGGTCAGTTGGGGTTGTGGAGAAGAGGGCCGGGGCCCGATCCTATCGTAGGAATTAGATAAGAAGCTCGTCTTGCTTCTATGCTCATTTGCAATGTTTTTGTTTGCTGTGTTCTATCTATGCTAACACCATGGGTGTTTGCCGTCTAATGGTTAGAGTGACCGATCATTCTATTGGTTTGTTCAACTTCGATGTTGTTATGAAGAAATTTTGTCTCGGCGACTGTAAAAGTGTCAGTCGATTGCAATTTCTTGGGGCAATCATGTTCTTGTGATTTGCAATTGGGTGTATAATAGTTTGTTATCATCTTTTTGGGTTCAGAATGATAGTTTATCATCTGTTAAAATTTGATTAGTTCTTTTCTGCCTTCACGGGATGACTGTTACATTGTGGAGCCTGTCACTTGAGATTTACTCCATCAGATGTACACAAAATAGAAATTCATATCGGCAATTGATGTTGCCTTAGTCATAAAATAGAAATGATTATGCTTGTATGGTGGTGTAGTTCATATCGGCAATTTGATATTGTCACCCCCATGATGACTGTTGGTTTGTTCAACTTCGATGTTGTTATGAAGAAATTTTGTCTCGGCGACTGTAAAAGTGTCAGTCGACTGCAATTTCTTGGGGCAATCATGTTCTTGTGATTTGCAATTGGGTGTATCATAGTTTGTTATCATCTTTTTGGGTTCAGAATTTTAGTATATCATCTGTTGAAATTTGCTTAGTTCTTTTCTGCCTTCACGGGATGACTGTTACATTGTGGAGCCTGTCACTTGAGATTTACTCCATCGGATGTACACAAAATAGAAATTCATATCGGCAATTGATGTTGCCTTAGTCATAAAATAGAAATGATTATGCTTGTATGGTGGTGTAGTTCATATCGGCAATTTGATATTGTCACCCCCATGATGACTGTCGTCAGCAGCTATAGATGCTATATGCCACAAAAAGCACAATCTGAATTATACAATTGCAAATGTTGTGGGTAATGGGTGTTAGAATTGCAAATATTGTGGGTAATGTATACATCCCTGCATGTATGATGTATACAGAACCAATACCAAATCACGGATGCGATAGTTGACACGGAAAGACAACAATTTTGATTATAAAATTGCCGAAGAGGAGCGAGCAACACATCGATACATCCTCGCATGTATATGTTCCATTGGAGTTGTTTATTCTTTTTTCGCTCAATTATATCTGAAAAGAACAGTATCTAATATAAATTAGCAAGACAGGCGTTTACCAATTCTATTTTGGAAGTCACATTTTATTAAAAACTCCAAACTCCAAAGAAACTTATCGATAACTGATAAACTCCAAAGTCACATTTTATCTTTGTACAACCAAAATCCATAACCAATTGAATCAAGGAAAAATGTATAGAAAAGTTTGTTGGAGAAAAAGGATAAAGACCCCAAATGAAGGGGGGTCTCCACTCTCAATTCTGTTGAAATTTGTTTAGTAATTTGCTATATTACTTTGATGTCTTAAATTAATGAGTATTTAGTAAAAGAATGTATGATTCAATTTCATTAAATATGTTTGAATTAATTAATAATTATGTCATACCATTTGTCTTCACTCACCAGGGAGAGAATGGAAACCCCTTAATTTGGCATCTCCATTCTCTCTCCCAACTCAACCCCTCTTTTACACATTCTTTATTTACGTTTCTTTCACTATTATTTGCCTTTTTTGTTAACTCTTTCGTTCTCTTTGAATTTGTTTAGCACAATTTTTACTATATTATTTAGATGTCTTAAATTAGTGAATGTTTATTAAACAAATATATGTTTTAATTTCATAAAGATGTTTGGATTAATTAAATATAATATTATAACGTGTGTAATATATAATTTGTATTTTATTGTTCTTTAGATAGAATTTTTGAATTCGACTTTTTGTCTTCTTTATTACATAAACAATCAAACCAATAGCATATCTGGGAAGCATTATTATTAATTATGTGCAGCTTTAAATGTAAAATCATCTAAATGGGAGGGGTAAGGAAACAATATATCAAGGGAGGGAATAAGCCCCTTCTATTCTCTTATTTATCTCTCTATGAATAATTGTACTATCTCTCCTCATTCCAATCACATTTTTACATGTAAGCTCTAAAGGGAAGGAAATAAATAACAAATAACTAGAGATCAATTAAACCAACCCTTGAGAGAGAGAGAGAGCACTTCAAATATTTACATAGGATGTTGGAAGATAGAGAGAGAGCACTTCAAATATTTACATAGAATGTTGGAAGATAGAATTGATGGCGGAGGGAGATTTAGTTAATTATAGATGGCTGGAGAAAATAGTAATACATAGTTGGATATATTCCTTCCTTTCAAAAGAAGAAAGGGAGGAGTGGCAAACCAACACAATACTAATAAAATATAAATATGCTGTAAAAATAATATGTACTTCAATATTCATTTATGTTTCTATTTGTTTTATCTTCACAAAGAAGGGAAGATGGAAACTTTGATTAGAATTTTGTGAAGCCAACACTTACCCAAGATAGAGACAACAATAAGAGAGAGAGAGAACATAATATTTACATAAGAGGGAGGGAGTTAAAAGTAATAGTGGAAGAAGGGAGCGATAGTTGGGATTAAGAGAAAAAACTTCTCTCCCACCCCAAAGCCTACGGTTGGTTGTCAAAACATAGTTAATTATGGAGAGTGGATGTACATATACTCCCTCTTAAGACGCATACAATATATCACAAATAAGAATGTGATGATGCCATCATTTACTTCTATAGATTTAGTCTTTAGATCATTTGGATTTTTCATACAAAAAGGATTGACAACCCAATTTGTATTTCGGGCCTCTACGAAGGCGTTTATTTAGAGAATTATTTCATCAATATATCCTGATTATATCCTATACAAAAGAAAAAGAAGTAATGCTGAGACATCACGAATTTTGAACAATACTAATAAAAATTCGAATAAATAATACATCTATATTTTGTTATAGAAGAATAAATGCTTTCTTCAATGCATTTTTGTTTCTCTCTTCTTTATATCTTTGAGAAGAAGGAAGGGATAAATAGAATCTAATGCAATTAACAATTGATAAGAGAGACACAAAGGTAGAGAGAAGTATAATATTTATTGTAATCACATAGGAGAGGAGAGACAAAATCGATTGTGAAAGGACTGACATTGAATTTTGTTACGCCAGCTCCCAATCCTTTTTGTGTTCCCTTCAACCTCTCTTAGAAATACTACGGTGTGTGCATCCATGGGGTTAGGTGAGAAAGATTTCTTCCCCTTCTTTCTTTTCGCATAGCCCGTGGCAAAGGACAAACACTAAAAATTGTCGTAGATCCAGAAATATTTGTCTGTGTGGTTCAAAATTTAGTCTCTTTATTGGTAACCATTAGAATTGCCAACTTTGTTATTCCACATTGTTATATCTCATTAATATGGTGTATGCATCCATGTTGACAATGTATGTCGTTGAGATAAAAGAGACACTCTAAAGCGTCACACCACCACCAACACCTCGTCAATTTAGCAAAGCCAATCTAAATTCCCAGATCTACTAACATCAACTCCCTTGCAGTTGATGTGGTGAACTCTCTTGCTTTTCGTCGAGACTTTGATATGAAACATTAGACTCCCACAAGAGTAGCCTTAGAATGACAACCTTTACAAGTCATGTACAACATCACTAGTTTCATTGGCACTCCTTCAGATCATGTCTCATGGGTCCATCATCACCCTTTATTTCTTGCCACCATTGACTTTACTCTAGTCATCGAGATGAACTAGAAGTCTGCCATCCAGTTCTGTCATCCCTCCTGCAATCCTATTTCTCCTTCTTCACCACTATTCAACAACCCTTCTTCAAATGGCCTCCTGCTCGAATGTGGTGTCAAGGTCAAGTCCACCCTCGGGCCACAACTAACTCCCAAGCCTCCTACCAACCTCAAGTAGATAATGATGAAAATGGGTGATATATGACACGATCATGTAAACAAAATAGAGTCCGACCAATATCAAAATCTTGATGCGAGGAGATAGAACTTTTTTACAAGATAATTATGTAGATGATGTTGTAGAGTCCAACAAATAAAGAAAGAGGACTGGCATGTGGAATACAATATTGACCTTTAGAATGATAGAATAGTAGGTTCATGGTTATTAGATACATTTCTTGAGCTCATATACCCTAATATAGTATATATTTTTATATCTATGCATATCAGTGTATTAGTATCAATATATGATGAATATAAAATGTGGCTAATCTAAATAACTTGATCAATTATTTTACTAGGCATTACATACATCACAACATATATATACATACCACTAAATGGTTGTTTCTAAAACTTCAATATTTTATACTAAATCTATCATAAGTATAAGCGTTATTATTAGGGATAAAAAACTAATAACATAGTGTAATTTTTATTTTCAAAAATATTATATAAGCTAATGTAACATATTGTCTTAAACTGGCCTATATTGAGAGGTATATGTATTTTGATCAAGGTTAGACTTTGTTAATTCAGATGAATTATCACAGTAATAAGATGTAAAAAGTATGGAATTTTGATCTATATTGGTGTTACTTCCTATCCTGCATCTAAAGAATTACTAATTACATACTTGCATTATATACATATGTGAGGCATATATATCAATATTGAGTATTCATTTCTGTATATATACTTTTGTTGGTTGGATTTAAAACCTAGGTCAAAGAGTACATTGATATTATGGTAACAGGAAGTAATATTCCAACTTAGGGTCAATTACATGACTATATGACATTAAGATGGTATACATATTTATGAGACTTTGATTATGTATGACATAATTAAAACCATATAAAATATTACAACGGGAAAGTGAAAGATTATTACCATAAATGGAAAACCCTAGTCATCTAAACATATAAATGAACAAACATAAGTAAACAACACATGATTCCAAGCCAATTGTGAAAAATATTTCTCTACATATGTAGATTTTTCATTGACTAATTGATGGATTTCAATAATTGGAATCCTTTCATTTTGAATACTTTTGATTCAAATATAAAAAAATCAATATTTCTATTGGAAAGTAATTTCCCTAGTTGAATGCATGCATGATAAGACAGGTTGGTTGGCATAAAGTTGATTTTTTTAACTTAACCTTCCTTTTGAAAGGACACCAACATTTATATCTAGGAAATAGCAGCAGAATGTTTGAACATCGAGAAGGGCATACTGATGTCCACTAGTTTTAGTATAGTTACGGTTCCATGACTCAATATAGAGAAAACATGAGGTCCCTTACTATATCAAAAAACACAATTGGAGTGTTTTCATTCTCCATATAGAGAGAACACATGGTTTCCCTTACAGAATACACATTGACTCATGCTATCTGTTGATGTCTTAAACTCCTACTTTGGAATTTTAAATTTAATTGAATCTTTTTCATATTGCTAATGCTTGTTTACTACTTGATACTTCCATATATGTTATATTCTTTGCATATTTCATTGAAATCTCATAGTAGTTAGTAGCATATTTTTGTTTATTTTTAAGTGATAAGTTTTGTGCCAGTCCTTGTGACTAATGCCTATTGTCTTATGGTTCATGCATGAATATATTTTCTTAAGGGAAATACATGCACATGTCATGTATTCCAATATGATTTAGAAGAGACAATATGAGAAATGTTGGGGATGTCCTTTGTTGGAGACAAGACTAGATAAGTGTTGAAATTTATATGCTAGTTCTTATGTATGAAAATTTCAAGCTAATGTGTAGTTTGATGTAATGTGGTATGTAAAGACTTTTGTATTTGCTTCAAATTAAAATATTGTTAATATTTTGGTCTTATGAAGATCAAAGTTATTCACATGATGGTATCAAAGAAATAAGATGCATGTCTTATGGAAATGTATGAGTAGATACAAGTAGAATAATAGAACCTAGTCAAGTAGTCGACAACAGACCCTAGAATCCCTTGACCAACCTACAGTGTCGAGTAAGAATACAAGTAAAAATTGCTAGAAACCTAGGTGTTCATATGCGTACCCTAGTCGATCGATGTGTGGAACTTCTAGATCTCATCTATGAACCATTTGTCTTCTTTGACAAGGACTTTTGCACATCTATACATAGATTTTTGTGGCTATCAAGCTTCTCCATTGGATTTATAGACTCCTAGTTGAAATTGGACTTTTAGACGAGATTTTTTGGCATGTTCACAACATTCTTTATGTAATGGAGTTCTTATTATGAAACTCTTATTTATGATGAACTTATTTGGAGATGTATTTATTAGGCATGTGTTTGTGATTAATATGATACCACTTTTCCTATCATAGGTATACATGATAGATGGAGTACCAAAACCTCCTGCATGTTTGGGGCACTCATAATTAATACTGGTGTATAAGGATACACATATATTAAATCAATGCCAAGTTACATGATTCATGTATATATCATCATCTTAAAATAATTGATAAATGTCACTACTACAGAAATGGCTTATAACATTACTTTTAATGGTGTCGGTTGTAATAATACACCGACACCTAAACTATACAGTTTCGTTGTATAAAATAAGCCGACATCAATCTGTGAAGGGAGACCAGACACGGGTATCGCTTTTATTCAGTGTCGGTTCCTTAATAAGAAACCGACGCCTAAAAGTAACCGCCAAAACCAAAATTTCCAGTGAAAAAAATTACCTCTAAAAATTAACATACATTGTCGGTTTTTAAAACAGAAACCGACGACTAAAGGTTTTCTACGAGACAGAAATTTGCTCACTTTTTATCGTCGGTTTTGTGACAATAATTGACGCCATTGTGTTTTTGCACACATAACCGTGAAAATTTTTACCTCCCTTTAGTGTCGGTGTTTTGTTTCAAACCGACACTTATAGTTTTTATTGTCGGTTGTTGTTAACAACTGACACCTATTGTTAACTTAACAGCATGAGGCAGACTGTTCCTCTTCTATTTCATTCATTTCCATTGAGGGTTTGCTCCGACGATTCCTCTGCTCTGACGATTCTGCTGCTGCTCTACCTCCGCCTCCACCTCTGCCGCCATTTGCTGGCCGTGCTTTGGTCTCCGACACCTTCGCCACTCGTCGCCGCTGATCTGCCGCCACACCTCTTCTGCCTCCGCCACCTCTGCTTCCGCCAGCCGCTGCCGGCGACCACAGCTCTCCGCCCGACCACAGCTCTCCACCCAACGACCTTCTGCCCGACGCCGGTGACCAGCTCGACGACCAGCCCTCCGCCCACTGCCTGGACGCTTCCCTCTTCTCACAGGCACGCCCATTATCAGGTTTTCCCCTAACCTTCCCCCTATTCTTGCTTTTCATGTATCACAGGCACGCCCATTAATCCTATGGCTGTGGCTGTGTGCAATTTTTCTTCAATGTTATTGTGGTGCAGAGTTGCTATGCGATTTATTTATTTGAACAACATTATTTGAGGTGCACTGCCTTCTTGTTTATTAGACACCCATTCTTATTGTGGCTCTCCAGTTTGCAAACATGTCTCTGATTCACATTAATATTACCATGTTGTATATGGTTTTGATCAGAAAAATGCGTAGATTGTGAATAAAATATACTTAAAGCTCTATTATTCTTCTTGTTATAAAGGTATAGTTAGTACACGAATATTAGATGATATTCAAGAAAACCCTAGTTTGATGAGCATGTTGTTAATCATGTTAATTATGATTCTTTTATTTATTCTGATGTCAGTATATAATTATGCGATCCCAACATCTTAAATTGAATTAGAACGATTTCAATGAATTATAGGGTTTTAAAGTTGATAATCATGTACAAACATGCGGAAATAGGGTTATTAAACCAATAGTTATAACATAGTATGATCTTAATCTGATCTGTATGTTAATAATAATGTAGTGTGTTAAATATGATGATTAGGGATATATATATAATGCCTAGTAAAGATTCCTAGACTTTTTGTCATTAGGGTAATTTTTTTAAGGTTAGTCTGTCTACTAGAGATTGCATGTTTGAAACTATTTATTTCTAGATTTATTATTTAATAATGTTCTATAGATTAGGATTAACCATGTTTCCTGTAGTTTATATACATTTATTATATATAAGAATGACAACACATGAATTTATTGGCCTAGAAACCCGTCCAAGATTTACTCATTAGGAGTAAATCTTGGATAGTCCCCAGTTTGGGACTGTTCTTGAACACCTAATCTCACTTAGGATGTAAGTGTATAATGTGTATTGGATTTTCAAGAAAATTTTGGTAGCATTTCCCTATTTGTTCTCTAAGCACATATGTACTTAAAGAACAGTGGGGAAATGCTGCCGAAATTTTCTTGAAAACCCAATACACATTATACACTTACTAGTGAGATTAGGTGTTCAAGAATGGGATAGGTGGTACACATTTATTATATATAAGAATGACAACACATGGGATGTCCATTCGCAATCGTTGCACCCCTGTGAATGTGTACTTTACAATGTGAACTTTAAAATTAGTGTTACTTTACAATGTGAAATTTATAATTTGAATGTGAACTTTCAGATGGCTGATGAGGACCATGTTGATGATCGATGTGAGGGTGAGGACGTGCTTGCACCGCCTGACAATGTAAGTTTTAAGAATATATCCCTGAGGTTTCTATCTATATGTTCATTTATAATTATATTATGTAAGTGTATTTTTTATCAAATTTTAGGTTGGTGATGTACCCCCTGAAGAAATTACAGCACTTGATGAGCATCAAAAGAAAATTGAGAAAGTGAGGGGCATCACAATGATGAACAAGTTAATACAGCAAAGGGGCAATGGACCCAAATTGGCTGTAGATTTCGATCAGGCAGGAAATCCATATGGAGTGAACCACAACTCATTTGTTTCATATCTTGGGGTTCTTACTCGCAGCCATTGTAGTCCTATCCTAGAATCATGGCATAAAGTTCCTAAGGGGAAGAAAGACCACATATGGAAGGAACTATGTGTGAGTTATTATTATTTGTAATTCTATTTGTGTAGATTACTAATTTTTAGGATACTAGTTAATAGCAATTCTATTTAATTTGCAGAGCATATTTGATCTGGATGAAAAGCTGCATCGTAAATGTGTGATGCAACGTTGTGGGAGGGTCCTAAGGAACTATAGGACCAATCTCACCCGAGATTACATACGCGATGCTGAGAATAGGTTCTTGATTGATTCCAATTCTAGACATTGTTCAATATTTCACTAACTCTACACTAATAATTTTTGTTTGTATTCTCTTTGAAAAATAAATATAGGAAGAAGGAAGCCACACAACAATGGAACTACTTGGACCCCAAAGAATGGGAGGAGTTCGTTACCCAAAGAAAAATAGATAAATTCAAGGTATTAAGCGCCACTCCCAATTTAATTAATATACATTTTTATGTATTCACCTATTCAAGATTAACCTTTAGTGTTACTAACCAAATCAATGTGCTAACTAACTAGGCTATCAACGATGCTCAACGAGCAAGGCGTGCACTGAATGTGCACGACCACACAATGGGTCCAAGAGGATATGCAGGCGTTCACCAAAGACTACAGGCTGAGTCTACTCAGCCTACTGCTACTCAGGAGACTGCATGGTCCTCTACTGCTGCTCCCGCACCTCTGCCTCATCATGCTATGTGGATAGCTGGGAGGCAAAACAAGAAGGGAGAGATATTGAAGCCCGCAACCGCTGAGGTGGATGCAAAAATGGTAAAAATCAAACTCTTAGAGCAATCTATCGATATTGATTATTGTTATGTTTACTTATGAATTTTTGTTGATGGTGCTTAGAGGGAGCTGCACGAGAAGAGGAAGGAAGGCAAGTTCATCCCTGAGGGCATAAGGGATGAACTGACAGTTGCTTTGGGTAACCCAGAGCATCCTAGACGTGTAAGGGGTGTAGGCGCTGGTGTGGGCATCAAAGCGTTCTTTGGTCCATCCCAGCGTAAACCTGTCCCAAAAGTGGGACTTTCACAAGCTGAGGTAACTTATTCTTATTTTAGAATGTTATTGTGAAAGGGAATTCAATAATCAGAAACTAGCATTTCTTTTATCCATGTATAGGTAGATTCCTTAATTGATAGGAGAGTCGAGGAAGCAGTTGATAAAAGACTCCATGAAGCATTTCACAAGTGGCAGGCGTCTCAGACTGTCACTCAGACAGTACATGTGGCGAACCTCTCTTCTCCTACTCCTCGTACTGCAGAGGTTGGGAGTAATCCTATAGACCCACCTAGCACGTCCTCTATAAGTATTTTTATGGCATATATAATAGATAGTCTGTTCAAGATGATATGTTTGTGTATATATGCATATAACATTCTTTACGTAAATTTGTAGGGGTTGAAGCCATGCCGACTACAAAGTGAAGGATATATCGTTGCAGATGCATCGGCTTACCCACCCCTTAAAGGGTGCATGTTTCGTGGGAGTCCAGTACCAGATGGCATGGTACATGTGAGCCCCATACATATACTCGCTGGTTGGACGAATCTTGCACTGCCTCATGCACACCCAGATACTGAAACACTTGGTGAGGTAGTAGGCGGAGTGATACTGTGGCCCGAAGCGGATGTCCTCTATACTGATATTGTATGATAAATTTTCATTACTTTACTTTTTTAGTGCGTATATATATATGAGTCAATTGATATGAAATTATATATATAGGTCAAAAAGATGAGACCCGCTACATCTTGGCCTCCGCCTCCTCGACTACTAAGTTGGCTTCCAGGGGACCTACACGCCTCGATAGGTCCTAATTGTAGGAGTGTGGCAGTATGGATCGACGAACATAATCCAAATTGCCCTATAAGTGTTACTATTCCGGAGAATGTTGCAGGTAAATCATACGATAACAATCTATTTATACAATTTTAGCATACATATTAATGCATACGTAATAGAAGTTCTGGATACGTATTAATGCAGGTAAAACATTCAGAAACAACATATTTATACAAGATATTTTAGAGTTGTTTAAGTATGAATGGCTGAACACATCTATGATAGAGCTGTGGATATGGTGAGATTAATGCATACGGCAATCTAGTTTATACATCCATATACCTTGTTTTATATACGACAATCCGCTTTCTTATATATTAATGCATACGTAATACATGTTTTGCAGCCACTTATACAAGACATGTACAGATTTTGGGTTTTCTCATGTGGGATTTTTGGTTCCATCTTTGATTAGTCTTGTAGATACAGACCCTTCTTCATTTACTTCATACTGCTGTGATGCTTTTGAATATTTTGGTAAAAATAATAAGACGGTGATAATAGCTCCATTCAATGTCAAGTTTACTTTGCTTGTAATTTGGACTTAAGCAAATTACATTTTTATTGCGGATATTGAGTTATTAATTTTCTACTTTCTTACCTGTAGTTCTAAGCATTGGGAGTTATTAGTTGTTGTCCCCAAGATATTCACCATCTATTATCTAGATCCTGCGGGGAGTGAGTTGGATGTATTATATGGACATGCAATTAAAAGGCCATTATTCTCGTGAGAAATATTTTATGTTTTTATATCTTTTAACATATGTTATTGCATTACTATTTAATTATGAAATTTAATGTGTTACATTAACATATATAGGGCTTTACAAGAGTACAAAAAAGCTGGGGGAAAGGTCCCTAGGAAAAAAAAGCTGACACTCATTTGGAAGAATGTGAAAGTAATTTCCTGACTCCAATGTATATATTATTTATGTGAACTGTGCTTATTTGTATTTTTGAATATTTTGTATGTTTCAATTTATAGTGTGCTACACAAGACAACGGCTGGGCATGTGCCTACTATGTGATGTGATTTATGGACCTAATCATCAAACATGCTGTATTGAAAATCGATAACATACAACAGGTATTATACATAGTCTCGTTAGATAATATGAAATATATGAATCTTATTATATATTATTATAATTATGTATGTACGTCATTCTCTTTGTAGGTCTTTAAAACTGAGGACTTCAACGCAGGTGCAAAGTGTTTCGATGTACATGCTCCCTATACGAGAGATGAATTAGATGTTGTAAGAGAAGATTGGGCAAAAGCCCTACAAAGAGTGGGAATTTTTCAATATGATTTTGATGACAATGATGATGATGAATAAAGAATAACTTTGTTCTCATAATTAATTTTGTGTGAATGTGAATGGATTTTTATGAATTGTCATATGTGTGTCGGTTGCTACTGGTTTCTACATGCGTGTGATGAAAAAATAATATGAATTAAAGGTTCTTATACATGAGTGTGAATCACATATATATAATTTGTCAATCATGTTAATTTTGCAGGTTTGTGGCCTGTTGTTGGCTGATTGACATGATTTTTACCGTGCGTATAACGCAAGTGCACGCGTCAATATAGTATAGGCCTTTGTGAGGCCCGAGTCGAACTCAGGGACACTGAACTATCGGTAGACTACTACTAATTGTTTGCGATCAGCTAAACCGATTAAAAGAGTTTGAGAGTTGTTGTAAAAATAAAAGAAAATAAAATAACATAAAGCAATCGATTAAGGGTTTAGTTTAATCAATTCAAGTGGAGATCTTTAGGATTGCGGTTTCATCGTGGGTTTTCATTGTATGAATTTCCATATAATAGTTCAGGTTCATCTCTCAATCCGGGTAGTGGCCTGTAGTCAGAATTGCCCACTGTCGTGGTACAATTCACTACCTATGTCTAGGTCAGTTCCACCATCGTAGTAACCTATACCCTAAACTAGGTGCATTAGTATCGACCTTTGGGTGTCCACCATTAACCGTACATCACCTTATTCAAGGGATTTGTTAATTAATGTGAATTTTGTCTCTTTTCAACCGTTAATTCTTCTTTCAAAGTAATTAAAGGCATTAGATTATCATTATGGTGATCAAGCATAACAATATAATTGAGAAAAAAAAATCATACCAGGGATTTAAGAGATAAATGATGAATTACTATGATAAAAATGTCATACAATGCTTCCCCGAGCTACTCCCGATCCTAAAGATAAAGGGGATTATCCCCGCATGTTCATCTCAGAGCAAAACATGGTAGAGAAAAGGGGAAACATGGAGAAAAATATGAATAAGTAATGAAACCCCTGAACGGAGAAGATCCAAGTGTTCCTCGGTGTAGAATGCGCGATCTACAACCTTTCGGCGGTGGAAAACGTCTTCTTCGGCTTCCGGAACGGCTGGGGCGTGCTTCTGGGCTCCGTTCTTCTCTCCACCCCTTCTCGAGACGTGTGCAGCGGCTAATGACGTGATGATCCGCTCTTCGCCGCCGTCATTAGGTATAATCACCGAATTAGGTTGCAAAAATATCACAGTCATCAGATTTAGATCAATCTGAAACAGACTTGCATCTGACGGTGTCGATACCATCGACACGGGTCGATGGTATCGACACTGTGCGATATCGGCAAGTTTTCTTTTCTTTTCTTCGTTGCGCCTGATGCTGACTCGATACCATCAATGAGGGTCGATGGTATCGACACTCTTAGGCATCAGTTTTACCCCTTTTCCATCGCTGAATCTTCAGGTGTGGATAGTATCGACTTTAGGGTCGATAGTATCGACTATCTACTCGCCAGCAACCTGAAGGAATGTCGCTACCATCGACTTCCCTGTCGATGGTATTGACTCTGTGCTGCTCCTTGCGGCTGGCAACCTGTGGCTGTATCGATAGTATCGACAGCTGTCGATGGTATCGACAGCTGCAAATATGTGTTTTCCCTGAAATTGCAACACAAAACTACATAAGCCGAAATAAAACATATTATTGTAATCATTTATGCTCAAAACAATAAATAAGGGAGAATTGATGCTGAGAAGGATCATAGACTAAAGTAAGTGAATTATGCAATATTAACCACCAAAATGACCAATAAACGCATAAAACGCGAGTGAAACAAGTCTATAAATGCGACTCAAAATCATCGCATCACTGATATCAATGGATGTCGTAAAACCTGTAGTTCATAACTGAACTGCAGGGTTCTCATCCTATGACCAGCCACAGCAGGTCTGCAGACTGACAGAAAAAAAATCAAATCATAGGCGTCGGTTATTTGTATAAAACCGACGACATACGATTACAGTGGCAGTTGCCATACTAGTAACCGGCGTCGATTTCTCTAATGAGGCCAGACACCACGGCCGTGCTGGCCAGCACGGCCGTGGCAGCGGACCAGACATAAAATAGGTGTCGGATATCTGTATAAAACCGACGATATATGGTTACAGTGTCGGTTGCCATACTAGTAACCGACGTCGATTTCCCTAATGAGACCAGATACCACGGTCGTGCTGGCCAGCACGGCCGTGTAAGCGGGTGAGATGGCGTCAGTTTCTAAGCTGATAACTGACGCCTATACCCCCTGCTGGTGCATTTTCGGTGCATTTTTGGTGGTGCGCGAAGGGTTGTGGCATCGGTTTGAGAACCGACGCGTAACAGCTGGGCTTTTAGCGGCGCCCACATAGGTGTCGCTTAAAAACTGACACTAAAGGCCTTAAATAACCGACACTAAAGGTCGGTTATGTACTAGTGTGTTTATTCAAATCTTAAAAATAATTTTTGAAAATGATGGAGTCAGGTGATAACCATCTTACATAAAAATTTCTAACTATATCATATAATACCGGGTGGTCAAGGATAAACCATTACCTTAGAAGTGGATATGAGTTGAGGTGCCTAAGGATGGAAATCTTAGTAAAGGTTTTTACATAATTGCTTCCCATCCATTAAGGTTGTGGTGGGCTTCCTCACTTTATAAATCGACATGGCCAAAGACATTTTAACTACTTGAGAAAACCTAAGCCTTAGATTAGGTCACCAACTAGATTAGGATGTGTGGAAATTATGAGTAGGTAAAATATTGTAAATTGATTGATCTCCCATATAAAAACATCATAGTAAATTGCTTTAGTAACTAGAAAATTTTGACCACCATCTATAAGGAGGAAGAAACTATGCCATAAGACATATGGTTTAGGAAACCCTTACCATATACACTTAGTGGCTTGATAAAAGAAAATTTAAGTCCATGGACTTACTAGTTTAAGTATAGTTCTCATGATTCTACCTTTTTTATTATACATAAGTTCCCCAACATAACTTTGACATGGGTACCCTTGAGAATATTCAGTTGGATATTTTATGGTTAAAAAATAATAAATAGCTAAAAGATGTATGGACATCTTATTAGCACAAAAACCAAATTCCACCTAAAAAATGCACTATTAGATGTTATATATAAAAATTATAGTTGATGATTGTAGACAAAAGAAATTTATAAGATCTGGAATTCTAGCTTGATGATGATCTCGACAGCTACAATTATGTAATAAATTTGTAGAATAATGTAATATGTTGATGATAGTTTCAAAACCTCTCAAATTAAAACACTCAAGCTCCATATTAATTTATAATTTTAGGAAACAATGTTACATTGATCATGGATAGTGCGTCATAGAAGTCTAAATTTGAAACAAATCCAAAAATATGCCTAACTAAATATTTCATAAGGAGGATGAGAGAAAAATATGGATTCACCTTTACTGAAACATAGGTTAGTGGCACTAAATTTATAAATCCCAATTTCACATTATAGATTAATAAAGTAGAAGTTGTACAACAAAGGTGATATGAATCAAATTCTTGCAAGGAAAAGCTTTGTTAAGAAAGACCTAATTTTAGGGACAAAATTATTTTCAAGGGATAAAACCAATCTAGTCTAGTTGAGTCTATTTAAAATCAATCCCTCAATAAAATATACTTTTATCATTTTTGTAAGTTCTCATAAATTTGATACTATTTAATCCACATTAAAATCACTTATGCATGAATCAATTATTTGTCTTCGTTTGACAAAATATTATCATCTAGCACATCATTTGAACTACACATGCTAGATCTCATCTGTCATATGAGTGTATTGACACCATTTTAGAAATGAAACATGTAATATAGTCTCAATATTATCTTGGACTTGTAATTACCATATGTATCGTTATGGAAATGTGCAAATTCTGAATGAATAAACATAGTGTGGATTTATAAAAAAAAAGTCATGTTCTTGAGAATTTTTTGTTTTAGAATTAAGTTTGAATGAAACTGGGCACAGTCAAAATTTTAGAATCCTTGTACTTGTAATTTAAGGGTTATAAAATTTATAAGGGAGTCAAATAAGACCACTATAATAGTTAAGAACGCAAGCAATGTGAACATGATATGCATGACTTGTTGCCGACAATCACGAACTTTCAACTTTTCTAATGAACTTAAAGTCAAAGATACCAATCTCTCTCCATCCCTTTATCCTCATTACCTATACATATATTAGTCTTTTGACTAGTGTTGCGCACATACATGCCAATCAGTAGTCGACCAATTTTTATGTGACATATGTAGTAGAAATATGGTTGTCATCATTTATCATTCTCTAGTCAGAAAAAAAGTGACATTGTAAGAAGTGATTGAACCTCCTCACAACCATTCAACTCCTTCATTACCATTGCTATTACTCCACTTAATTGTAAGACGCCCAAAATCTATATCACAACCCCATCATTCTATTTGTAAGAACATTGTCATAAGGATATGCAATATGACTAAAGCATCATTTAGCCAAGCTTCCTCAAAGTAAAATACAACCCCTACTTAAGTCCCTAAAGCCTCACACCACCACTAGTACTCTAAATCTAGAGATTCCAATCAGATTCCCCAAATTTACCAACATTGAGAAGGTCAGAAAGTTCAAACTCCCATATAGTTGATCCTCGATGAGCCTTCTTGCTTACCATAAAGGCTTGATATAAAGTAGTGGACTCTGATAAGAGTAGCTTGAGATTGACAATCTCTTCAAGCAATGTTATCCATCACCTTCCTCAACATCACCACCTTTACTTTGACTCATCTACATAATGTTTCCCTCTAGCATGTCTAACATCACCCTTTGTTTCTTGCCACCTTTAGCTTTAGTCTAGACATTGAGATGAGTTAAAAACCTAACATCAAATTTCCATTGTCCCTCCTCATGAAATCCTACTTCTCCTCCTTCCCCACTGTTCAAGCACCATTCTCCGACTGTTCTCTTGGTTAAGTGCGGTGTCGAGATCAGGTTCACCATCAATAGTCGCACATAACTCCCAAGCCTCCTACCAACCTCAATGCCTCATGTTGCACCCTCACAAAACTCTAGGAGCTAGAAATCTAGAAAACTCCTTGTGATGACCCAGATTCATCTTAGCCATCTAACTAGGATTTTACTTGGATAATTATTTACTTAACCTTAAGTGATCATTATTTAAAATTGATTAAAAATGAGATGTATAAAATATTCTAAACCTAGTGAGGATCTCTAAAATATTTTTATCTTGATCAATTAGGTTTGAGAAGTGTTAACCCAAGTTGGTCAAAATTACTGCAAGTTCGAATTCAGGATTGAGAAAGAAATCAGTAAAGTGCAGCTGGAGCTTAATTTATTATAGGAGGTGTCTTCTTAGGGTTTTGATAGTGTATGAATACAAAATTTGATAAATATACTGGTGTAGTAATTTATTTTTATTATTTAAAATTAACTTGTATTTATTTGAAATGGAATAAAATTTGATAACTAAATTATGTTGCTAGTGAAAAATTTATGTTATTTGCATTTGTTAATCGGGGGAATTACAATTCGACTAATTGTGTTGCAGACTACAGTACAGTAGTGTAGTCTTGCTTTTTTATTATTCATTGGTAATTTTAAATGACCTAAATTTTTTCCTATAACTATACAACTTTATATAAGATAAAATCTAACTTTCATAATTTTTGAAGAATTTTTTCCGATTCAGATAACATTATCAGTAAAAGTTTTATGATGGAAAATTCTACTAAAATAAAATACAATGTAATGTGGGACTTATTTGTAATTGTCCCAAGTCCCTTAATTGCTCTATATGAGTATATAACACACTAGAAGCTCCCACATTTCTTGATTCATTCCAGAGAAACAAAATCCTAGAGAGAGATAGAGAAGTTAGATTTTAGTGAGGAAGGGGATGGTGATGTCAATGGACATCTAGGGTTTATATTCTGAGGAGTGCTGAAAGCAAGTAAGTTTACCTTCTTTAGATAGGTTTTCATGGTGAATCATCTCTTTCATGTCTAGATTCCATCCCTCCTTTGATTTGTTTCAAGATGTTATCAGATCACTCTCTTTTCTCATTCTTTTGTTTAGGATTCTCTATTCCTAAGGTTTTTGAGTTGGAAGGAAGAACACAACTACAAATTGCTTGAAGTTTGATTGATATTCAAGAATCTCAATTGTTGGGTTGTGTATTTAAGGTGTTTTACACCTAAGATGATTGGGTACTTACATTTAATAGTAGACTACTATAAAATGGATTGAGTCTAATAAAGTCTTCAGTTCTTTCTATATGTGACAATAAACCCTAAATTTTCCTTTTACTTCTAGCTTTTACAAGATGATTTAGAAATGGATTAGTCCCTTACATGATGAATTTTATATTATGGAATCATATTATAAGAATATACAGATCATTTAGAACATAATCCTAAAGTCATTGCAAAAGTTAGAAGGAAATTCCAAAATGTAGACAGAATGGGAGTTTGTGATTAGACACAATTGAAGTCAGTATAAATGATTCATTTGAAGATTTTGGTTTTATTGAATAAGTTTATTCTTGATGTATGATATTTTAGTGAATGGTGTGGAAAGCCTAGTTTAGTTTCATACTAGGTTTTCATATACCTGTTTAGTTCTATGTGAGCTTGTGGAAATAGTACTCTTTTTACCAGTTAAAAATTTTGATACCATATATTTATTTTTATGAGTCATGTTATATGTGACTGAAGAAAATGAAACCCTAAGAAATGGGAATTAGGTAAATCAATTATATTCGTTCCAATGTTCCTCACTATGATAAATGGAGTAGCTCAAATTATAATATAGATTACAGAAATACTATGGAAAGAACTTAATGCAATGTTAAGTTAAGGAATATCAATTAGATAATTGTATAGTGAAATTAAAGAATGAATTAGACATTAGATGTCCTAAATGTCATAGATTCCCTACGGAGATCTACACTGTAGTGGAGGAAACAACTTACCAACTAGTAGTGTCCTGGAGAGGAAGTAGGAGTGTGTCGGTGGGGCATGAGGGCTTAAGACCAGGATGGATGACCTTTTGATTAATAATAGGGTTATCCAACATTAACTGGAGATTCTAGTGAAACCCAATAGTATATGACACTAAATGAATATCACAGTGGTACAAAGTTCAACACAATTTTAGTTATGTACTCAACATTTACCAAAGATCCCAATTCAGTTACTACTTCGTGAGTCAGTCCTTGCAGAACCACTAGACTACACAATTTTAACTAGAGTGATTTTAACTCTCCGCGCGAGTACATAAGTTTAGAGGAGGAATCCAGTTTTACTAACTAGTTGTTTCACCACAGAGACTAGATGTGAAGATGCCCGTTGTAGATTAGGTAGCTAGGTAGAAGACTTAGAGTCCCTGATCTATTCTAAGTCTTATACAGTGAGATCATATCATGATGTGATTCTTTCACATGTTGTGGTACACTTAGTATGTGTAACATCCCTGACCTGGGTTATGCTTTAACACTAGGTGTTTTAATAAAGAAAGATGATTATATGCTTAATCTTATCTTATGAAAAGTAATTAGGGCTCATGAGGAACTTATGTGTCAATTTTGGTCCTGTTAGAACAATGTTGAAGCAATGTTTGCTTATTTGGACTAAAGTGCAAATTACCCAAGTTAAGGGGCTAACTTACAAATGTTACATAATAATATGTTCCTATGATGTTGAGACATCATAAGAATGAATATGATGTAGTGGTATGGTTTCCACAAGCCTGGACACCAATATAGCTTGTTGGACAATGTTTGTGCATTAAAACCTAGTTTTGGTGTAAAGTGCAATTTACCCAAAACCTAAGGTTCAATATGCAAATTACCACTTCAATAAGGTCCCTAATGTTTCTTGAAATCATTTAGAGCAAATAAAATGAGAGGGGCGCCTCATTTTAATTAAGTTGAAGGAGAGAGAATCTTGATATTAAAATAATCAAGATTTAAGCCTAATTGGAACCCTAATTCAATTTAATGAAAAAATAAATAAAATAATTGAAGGGGGCTTCAACCAAAATTAAAATGGTTGGATTCATATATTTGTGGACGAGATTAAGCCTTGCAAAGGCACGAGCATATCCTAAGGAGGTGAAATTCCACTCACCATTATTATAAGAAAAAGAAATTCCACTCAAAAATGGATATTAATATTATAAGGGTTAAGGTGCTTAATTTCTTTTCCCTTTATTCTTGGATAATGAAGAGATTTTGCAAGAACATGAAGATGGCTTCGTGGACAAGAAATGGAGGGGGATTTGGTGGAAATTATTTTGGGAATTAAAGGAAATAATCCCATTTTCTCTCTCTCATTGGGATTTCCATATACATATCCCTTTTTCCACTCACTTAAGGACTTCTTTTTGGATTTCCTTTCTTTCTTTGCCTTGGCCGACCCCAATAGAAGCTCAGGAACAGGAGGAGAATGACCCCAACCTGTTGGTAAGGTTCTTGACCTCTTTTCCCCTTGATTTCATGGTGGAAATTGAAAGTAAATCATTGATTTCTTCTTAATTCGATCTCCTCTTCAACCCTAGACAAACTTTTCAACCAAAAGCTTGAGGACGAGCCTAGGGGGAGTTGCAAGAGCTTCATCCACCATTGTTTCCGTGAGCTTGGATCTTTGTAGCTCAATTGGAGGTGGTTTATATAACTTGAACCTTTAATATTGTTATTTCAATTAATTCCTTATCACTTGGTGATCCTTTTTACATTCCTGAAATTTGTTTTGGTTGATTGATGCAATCACCATGGAAACCACAACAGGTTTCATGAGTTCAGAGCTTGAAGATGATAAGAAAACACCTCTCCAAAATATCCAAGGCAAACAGTTTACTTTTGTTGCTCAAACGGTTTCCCAAACCGTTTGGGAGCAAACGGTTTCAAACCGTTTAGAAGCAAACGGTTTCACCAAACCGCATGAGACCAAACGGTTTCAGACCGTTTGGCAGTTTTGACCAGGGTTTACCATTTGTATATCTTTTGAAAATGATCTAGGTTAATGACCCATCAATTATGATTGATTTCTTCCAATTGGTTCATCAGTTGAAGGTCCAACAATCACCAAAACCCTAATCGGGTTAAGTGCTGATTTGTAATTTGATTAAGTTGGAAACTTGGGTTGATTGACCCAAACGGTTTCAAAACCATTTGGGGATCACCCAAACGGTCTCAAGACTGTTTGGGGGTCACCCAAGACTGTTTGGAGGTCTAGGGCTGAGTATGGTTAAGTGTTTTAAGATCCAAAGATATGGTATGAACCCTAATCGGCTAAGTGCTGATTTTGCAAGTGATTGAGATAATGTTTTGGGTTGATTGACCCAAACGGTTTCAAAACTGTTTGGGGATCACCCAAACGGTCTCAAGACCGTTTGGTGATCACCCAAGACTGTTTGGAGGTCTAGGGTTAAGTATGGTTGAGCAATTGAAGTTCCAAAGATATTAAGTTGATGTACAATCAATTGCTGATTCGGTGACCAATCCTAGGATCCAAACCTTAATTGAATGACATGGTTAATGATGATGTGATAGGAAAACGGTCTCAAGACCGTTTGTATGTCATCCAAATGATCCCAAGACCGTTTGGGGGTCACCCAAGACTGTTTGGAGGTCTAGGGTTGACTATGGTTAGGTGTTTGAAGATCTAAAGATACTAAGTTGAAGTGCAATCAAATGATGGTTTGGTGATCAATCCAATGATCCAAACCCTAATTGGATGACTTGGATTTGAGTGATGAGATGGGAAAATGGTCTCAAGACACTAGTACATAACCGGCCTTTAGTGTCGGTTTTTAAGCGACACCTATGTGGGCGCCGCTAAAAGCCCAACTGTTACGCGTCGGTTCTCAAACCGATGCCACAACCCTTCACGTGCCACCAAAAACACGCCAGCAGGGGGTATAGGCATCGGTTATTAGCTTTGCAACCGATGCCATATACCTTTGTGCCATAGAAAGGGCACCATCTGGGGCACTATCAGCGTCGGTTTAGTAGTGATAACTGACACCATCTCACCCGCTGCCACGGCCGTGCTGGCCGGCACGACTGTGGTGTCTGGCCCGCTAGCACGGCCGTGGTGTATGACCTCATTAGGAAAATCGACATCGGTTACTAGTAGGGCAACCGGCGCTGTTACCATTTGTCATCGGTTTTATACAAATAACCGACGCCGATTTTATGTTTTTTTTTCTATCAGTCTGCAGACCTACTGTGGCTGGTCACAGGATGAGAAACTTGCAATTCAGTTATGAACTACGGGTTTTACGACATCCATTGATATCAGCCAACAACAGGTCACAAACCTGCAAAATTAACAACATAAATGTTCACACATTTAGCAACCTACAGTTCCATTCAATTTTCACACATGTAGAAACATTCATGTAGAAATCTGTAGTTCCATTCATTTTCACATTCACACATGTAGAAACATTCATATAGCAACCAGCAGTTTCATTCATTTTCAATCAGACACATGTAGAAACATTCAGACATGTAGAAACATTCACACATATTATAATTCAGAAATTCATTTACAAAATATCATTCTTTAGTCATTATTCACTATCAACATCCCAATTATATGTTAAAACGCCCACTACTTGTATGGTTGTTGCCCATTCTTCTCTTACTTCATTTAATTCTCCCGTCATATAGGGAACATGTACATCTGGTAAGGCCTTTCCTATAGTGTGGTCAGTTTTAAACACCTGCAAAGAGAATGATGTATATATATAATTAATGAGCTATAAATAAGAATGATATATTTCATATTATCTAATGAGACTATATATAATACCTCAGGAATGGTATCGATGTCCACTGCGGCATATTTGATAATCATGTGCATAAATCACATCACATAGTATGCACATGCCCATCCGTTGTCTTGTGTAGCACACTATAAATTGAAACATACAAAATATTTAAAAATACAACTAATTAAGCACTGTTCACATAAATAATATATACATTGCAGTCGGGAACTTACTTCCACGTTTGTCCAAATTATTTGCTGGTTCTTTTTCCTGGGGACCTTTCCTCCAGCCTTTTTGAACTATCTAAACCCCTACATGTTAATGTAACACTATACATTGCATAATTAAATAGTAATGTAATAACATATGTTAACGGATATGAAAATGAAATATTTCTCACCGAAATAATGCCATTTTCATTTTGTGTCCATATCTTAAATTCAATTTAGTCCCCTTAGGATCTAGATAATAGACAGTGAAAGTCTCGGGGACAATAACTAGTAACTCCCAATGCATACCACTAGAGGTAAAAAAGTTAAAAATTAATAACTCAAAATCCACAATAAAAATGTAATTTTCTTAAGTCCAAATTATAAGCAAAGTAAACTTACTCCACATTGAATGGAGCTATTATCAACATCTTCTTATTTTGAGCAAAACTTCTAAAAGCATCACAACAATATTGTTGAACTGACGGAGGGTCTTTAGCTACTAGACTAATCAAAGATGGAATCAAAAATCCTACATGTTCGAATGAAAAATCTACACATATCTTGTCTAAGTAGCTGCAAAACATGTATTACGTATGTATTAATAAATAAGAAACCAGATCACCAGATCGTACACAAGGTATATGGATGTATAAAGAAGATCTCACCTTATCCATAGCTCTATCACAGATGTATTCAGCCAATCATATCGAAACAACTCCAAAATATCTTGTATAAATAGGTTGCTTTCGTATGATTGACCTACAACATCCGCATCTATAGAAACAGTTATAGGGAAATTTATATCATGTTTGCCTAACCATATTGCCATACCCCTACAATCAGGACCTAACGGGACAGGTAGGTCTTGTGGAACCCAACTTGGTAATGTAGGAGGTGGAGGTGGAGGCCTAGATGTTGTGGGTGTCTTCTTTTTAACCTATATATATATATATATATATATATATATATATATATATATATAATTTCAGATCAACTGACATCATATACACACACTAACAATTTAACGTAATGTAAATTTACCATACAGTTTCAGTATAGAGGACAGCCGCTTTTGGCCACAATATCACTCTGCCTTCTGCCTCATCAAGTGTTTCACAATCTGGGTGGGTATATGGCAATGGAAGATCCATCCAGTTGGGGAATATATGTAGTGGGCTCACACAAACCCAACCAGCTGGTAATGGAGACCCATGAAACATTTCCCCTGGTAGGGATGGGTAAGCTGACGTCTCTGCAATGACAAATTCTTTACTTTTTAGACGGCATGGCTTCAACCCCTACAAATTTTTGTGTAAAGAATGTTATATACATATATACATATCATCTTGAAAACATATCATCTTGAAAAGACTAGTTATTATGTCATAAAAATACTTACATTGGATATGCTAGGTGGTGGGTCTACAGGATTACTCCCAACCTCTGTAGTAGGAGTAGAGCGGGACACCATAGGTATTGTCTGCTGAGTGGCAGTCTGAGATGCCTTCCACTTGCTCAGTGCTTCTTCGAGTTTCCTATCAACTAGCTTATCTACCTATACATGGATAAAAGAAATGTTAGCTTCTGATTATTGAATTCTCTTTTACAGTAACATTATAAAGAAAGAATAGGTTACCTCTTCTTGTGAAAGTCCCGCTTTTGGGACATGTTTGTGCTGGGATGGCCCAAAGAACGCTTTGATGCCCACACCAGCGCCTGCAGCCCTAACACGTCTAGGATGCTCTAGGTTACCCAGAGCAACTGTCAATTCATCCCTTGTGCCCTCAGGGATGAACTTTCCTTGTTTCCTCAGCTCGTGTAGCTCCCGCTAATCGCCAAAACAAAAATTTGTAATTAAGTAAACACCACAAATAATCAATATTGGAACGATTGCTGTAAGAGTTGTATTTTACCATTTTTGTAGCCGTCTCAGCAGTTGCGGGCTTCCTTATTTCTCCCTTCTTATTTTGCCTCCCAGCTATCCAGACATCATGGCAAGGCAGAGGTGTGCTACCTATAGTAGAGGACTCATGAGTAGCAGCAGACTGAGCATTAGCCTCAGACTATAGTCTTTGGCGAATGCCTGCATACCCCTTTGGGCCCATTGTGTGGTCATGCACATTCAGTGCACGCCTTGCTTTTTGTGCCTCACTGAGGGCCTAGTTAGTATGCACATTAATGATTTGGTTAGTAACACTAAATGTTAATCTTGAATAGGTGAATACAACATATATTAATTAAATTGGGGGTGACGCCTAATACCTTGAATTCATCAGTTTGTCTTGAAGCAACAAATGCATCCCATTCTTCTTGGTCCAGGAAGTTCCACTGTTCTGTGGCTGTCTTCTTCCTCTTGTCACCTTCTTTTATGTATTCTCGGGTGAGATTTGTCCTATAGTTCCTTAGGACTCTCCCACAGCATTGCATCACACATTTACGATGCAACTTTTCATCCAATTCAAATATACTCTGCAAAATAGAATTGCTATTAACTAGTATCCAAAAAATTAGTAATCTAACAAATAGAATTGGAAATTAATAATAACTCACGCATAAATCCTTCCATATTACGTCTTTCTTCTCCTTAGGAAATTTATGCCAAGAATCTATCTTTCAACCGCAATGGCTATGAGTAACATACCCAAGATATGAAACAAACGAATTGTGATTCACTCCAAGTGCATTTCCTACATTATTAAAATCCACAACAAGTTTGGGTCCATTGCCCCTTTGCGCTATTAACTTCTTCATCATAGTGATGCCCCTTCTCTTGTCAACTTTTTGGTGCTACTGATCAAGTACCTCAAGTGCTTCAGAGGGTACATTTGCATCATCAACCTAAAATTTCACAAAATAAACACACTTACAGGATATAACTAGAAATGGACATATAGATATAAATATATGATATATATTTTTAAAACTTACATTGTGAGGCGGCACATTTATGTCCTCACCCTCACGGTAATCATCAACATGGTCATTAGGAGAATGCTCAGCCATCTAAAAGTTCACATTCACATTTTAAAGTT
Source organism: Alisma plantago-aquatica (assembly GCA_963693085.1). Lineage (NCBI taxonomy): Eukaryota > Viridiplantae > Streptophyta > Magnoliopsida > Alismatales > Alismataceae > Alisma > Alisma plantago-aquatica. Next base: position 1,221,718,043 of record OY856411.1, read on the forward strand.
CACATTGTAAAGTAATTCATATTGTAAAGCTCACATTGTAAAGTTCACATTCACATTGTAAAGTAATTCACATTGTAAAATTCACATTGTAAAGTTCACATTCACAGGCAATATTATAATTAACATTGTAAAGTTCACATTTAGAAAAATAAAACATATAAAAAAATATAAACATGCCTCTAATATTGTGATTTTTTATCAATTAACAATCCTTCATTGTGATCTTCGCGCACATACAAGTCATCATTAGCTTCAATATTTGCTGGTGTTGGCAACCCAACTGAGAATGGACTGGAGTCATCATACTTATCATAGTACTCGTCTACATCTATAGGATCTTCAATGAACTGTCTTTTACCATGAAGAACAACCGACCATTTATCATTTGCAGGATCATCGCTATAAAATACTTGTTTCGTTTGTGATGCCAATATGAATGGTTCACCCTTCTCGCCAATCTTTTCAAAATTCACTAAAGTGAAACCCAATTCATCCACTATAACTCCTTTGGTGTTATCAACCCAATTACATTTGAAGAGCGGAATTCTAAAATCTATGTAGTCAAACTCCCATATATCTTCAATGACACTGTAATATGACATTTTTGCTTCACGTAGACTCTTATCCTTTGCACTTGCAAAAAACATAGTCGACGCTTGAAGGGTGACCCCACTATTTTGGATGACACTCTTATCATCTTGGAGCTTTGTGTAATATGTGAATCCATTAATGTCATACCCTTCATAAGACATAACAGTCAATTTCGGTTTAAAGGCGAGGCATTTGATAGTTTCAGTAATATCATCTGGTGTTTGAGATAGTTGATGTAAGACTTTCTCTTCAAACCACTTAATAAATGTCTTGTTATGCTCTCTAGCAAGCCATATTGTATTGGCTCGAGGATATTATCTCTTGATGCAATTGATATGTTCCTCGATATAAACACTCACTTTGTCCATGTTGTGTAAAGTATACAAGTGACCTTGTTCCAACTACTCACGGCTGATTACTTTCACCCGTGATCCCAAAATTCCTGTGCCAAATTGCTCCTCAATATTCTTGTCATTACCAGGAGTGTCATTATCACTGAGAAAGTCATTACAAAAATCCATAACCTCTCTCGCCACATAACCCTCAATAATACTCCCTTTAGGCCGATAATGGTTTCGAACATCACTTTTAAAAATGCTCATGTATCGTTCAAAGGGATACATCCAATGCAAGAAAACTGGTCCCAACATTTTCACTTCACTAGTCAAGTGGACAACAAGATGTACCATGATATCAAAGAACGACGGAGGAAAATACATCTCAAGCTGACATAGGGTAACAACCACTTCTCTTTGCAAATTATCGAGAGTATCATGGTCAATAACTTTGCTGCACAGACTGTTGAAAAAGAAACAAAGTCTGGTGATTGCAAACCTTACATGCTTCGACAATATAGATCAAATTGCCACAGGCAATATTTGTTGCATTAGAGTGTGACAATCATGAGATTTAAGACCTATCAACTTTAGATCTTTCATTGATACCAATCTACGAATGTTGGATGAGTAACCCTGTGGCACCTTAACATTTACCAAACATTCACAAAAAGCTTTCTTCTCCTTTCTAGACAATGTGTAACAAGTGGGAGGTAAGTATGTTCTCTGATTTCCCATTTCACGTAATTCTGTTAATTTTGAACTTATTCCCATTTCACATAGGTCTAGTCTGGATTTTAGCCCATCTTTAGTCTTACCTGGTATATTCAACAAAGTACCAATGATGCTATCACAGACATTTTTCTCAACGTGCATGACATTGATACAATGCCTGATTGTCAAAGAACTCCAATAAGGAAGATCCCAAAATATTGACTTCTTCTTGAATAAATATTTGTCACTCCGTGTGGCCATAGTACATTGTGATCTCTTACCAAATTCATTGACAAAGTCTTTTACTCTTTCATAAACAACCTCCCCTGGTATAGGTTTAGGTGCACTCCGTTCCTCATTCAATCCATTGAATGCTTTGCGCTTCCTACGATACATATGGAATTTTGTAAGAAACCTTCGATGACCGAGATATACAGTCTTACCACCATGTTTTAGTCTTGTTGAATCAATGTTATCTTCATATAGGACACGCTTTAGCTCCTTTGACACTATATCCAGACAAATTCCCATATGCTGGAAAGTCATTTATAGTGCAAAACAACATAGCATGCAAATGAAATGTCTCTCTTCATGAAGCATCATATGTCATCACACATTCACCCCAGAGTTTCTTTAAGTCATCAATCAGAGGTTCAAGATAAACATTGATATCATTTCTAGGTTGTTTAGGGCCCGATATCAACAACGACAGCATTACGTACTTATTTTTCATACACAGCCAGGGAGGAAGATTGTATATAACAAGCATGACTGGCCAAGTGCTATGTTGGCTGCTCAATGTTCCGTACAAATTCATCCCATCTATACAAAGCCCAAGTCTTAGATTCCTGACTTCTTCACCAAATTCATGGTACAATAGATCAATCTTCTTCCACTGTGGGGAATCACACGCATGTCATAGGATTCCATCATTATTTTTCTTAACATCTGCATGCCACCTCAAATTCTTCACATCTATCAGATTGGCAAACAAGTGTTGAAACTGTGATATTATAGGTAGATACCACATCACCTTGGCAGGAGAACCAATTTTGGACTCCCCCGAAATCGTCAATTTATACCGTGACACACCACATTTTGGACAATCTTTCATATCCACATAGTCCTTTTGAAATAATACACAATCATTCGGGCATGTGTGTATCTTCTTGGCATCCATTCCCATTGGGCACAACAATTTCTTTACCTGGTATGTTGAGATTGGCAGCTCGTTTTCTTCAGGAAGCATTTCTTTCAACAAAGACAACAATGACGTGAAGCTTTTGTCGCTCCATCTATTGTTAGCTTTCAGCTTATACAATCTCAACACAATGCTAAGCTTCGTAATCTTAGTACAACCTATGTATAACGATATCTCAGCATCATGCACAATGTTTCTAAAAATGGGAGGTGGATCAGTGTGCTCTACCCCACAACTATCCAGCATCGCATCAACGATGTCTACTGGTTCATTCACATCTACGTCATCGGAGGCAATTTCTTCTTCCACACAAGCACTGCTATCGACATCCACTGGTTTTGAGTTTGAAATCTCTCCATGCCAGTGCCATTCTATATAGCCTTGTATAATCCCGTTGCACATGACATGACTTTTGATTTCGTCATCAGTGCTGACTTTCAAGTTGTTACCGCAATGCCTACATGGACAGTAGAACATATCTCCAGGTTGTTTCCTATGTTCCTCAGCAAATCTAATAAACTGGTCAAGACCAGATATAAACTCTGGGGTGCAGTGATTGCGAATGGACATCCATGATCTATCCATTCTATGATCAAAGAGAAAACAAGTATATATTACAACAAAATTAGGGTCTAGGGACATGTGTTGTCATTCTTATATATAATAAATGTGTACCACCTATCCCATTCTTAAACACCTAATCTCACTAGTAAGTGTATGATGTGTATTGGGTTTTCAAGAAAATTTCGGCAGCATTTCCCCGCTGTTCTCTAAGTACATATGTACTTAGAGAACAAACGGGAAAATGCTGCTGAAATTTTCTTGAAAACCAAATACACATTATACACTTACATCCTAAGTGAGATTAGGTGTTCAAGAACAGTCCCAAACCGGGGACTATCCAAGATTTACTCCTAATGAGTAAATCTTGGATGGGTTTCTAGGCCAACAAATACATGTGTTGTCATTCTATAACATTGATTTCAACATTTCGAGTGTCCATGCATGTTCATCATCAAGATAAATATTACACATAAATTACTATGACCTAGGGATGGTGAGATTCATAATTGATTTCAAAATTTCAAACTAGCTCATGCATTATCATCAATCTACATCATACAATAGGGATTCATGTAGATGTTAGGGTGACACATCACAATAAAATCAGAGATTTAACATTAGGGTTTTAATATCTTAAATAGATTGATCACAAGATTTCAACAATATAGTTAATTCAAGATTATGGTGAAATGTGTATTAGGGTTTTAATATCTTAATTCAACATGCATCAAAATTTACAGAATTAGGTCAAGAATTAGTATTCAATTGCAAATGTATCTTCTTCCTCCTGCTCCCTCTCCTTACCAAATGGCCATAAAAGCAAGGCCACGATCATGTGGGCTGGCCACGGCCGTGGCCAGCCCACATGGTCGTGGCCTTGCTTTTATGGCCATTTGGTAAGGAGAGGGAGCAGGAGGAAGATAAGGTGGAGGAAGAAGAAGGGCAGAGGCCTACCTGGGCAGGAGAGCAACGACTTGGAGAGCATGGACAGAAGAAGGGAGCAGGGGCAGGTGCCGGAGCAACGAAGCACGGCGCAGGAGAAGACAGGCGCCGGAGCAACGAACCACGGGTAGGAGAAGGCCAGCGAGAAGGGAGAAGGCCGGAGAGTAGGAGAAGGTTGGTGAGTAGGAGAAGGCCGGTGAGTAGGAGAGCAAGAGAAGGTCAGCGAGGAGAGCAGTAGTAGCAGCTACGTCACTGAGGAGAGCAGTAGCAACAGCAACAGCAGGAAGTGGGTGGCGACGCATGCAGCAGCAAATTCAATCGATGAAACAGAAGAAAGGGGAAGAGTCCGTTGTTGCGGGGCTATTAAGTTACTCAAAGGTGTCAGTTATCCATACAAACTGACACCTTTATTATTAAGCATAGGTTATCCAAGACAACCGACGTCCAATTGGACATTCCTTTATCCTATTTTTTTTGGCGCGGACGGCGCGTGCACCCTTATAACGTCGGTTATGCTAAGACAACTAACGATAAAATTGGCGCAAATTTATCTTCATTCAGTGTCGGTTATTAGGTAAAACACCGATGTTGTATCTGATACTTTGGCACAATTTTTTTTTGCTCGAAAAAATTGGATTTCACGGGCTACTTTAGGCGTCGGTTTGGTTTCTTCAACCGACACTGAACGAAAAGTGATACCCGTGTCTGGTTGGTCTTCAAATATAGACGTCGGATGTCCTTATTAACCGACGTTTAATGTTAACAACGTCAGTTTTACTAAAAAACTGAGGCATCTAAAAATGACGTTGAATGTTGTTTCTGTACCAGTGAGACCATTTGGAGGTCATCCAAATGACCTCAAGACCGTTTGGGGTCAGGTCATGTTCAATTTGGATGATGGTCCAATAGTTTTAAAGTAACTAGTTGCACATTGATTAATGTTGAAGGATCATTGATTCCAAACCCTAATTCAATTGATTCAAACCCTAATTGATGACCAATTGAGGGTCAATTGAGAGTCAAATCAGTTGAAGGATGACCTACTTAACTCAATCAAAGTATGGTGATAGGTCCAATTGATGATTAGTTACATGAATACAATGATTGATGGAATCAACATTGAGAACCCTAAACTGATTGGAGTAGTTGAGACCATCTTTGTGTTGGTATGTATGCCCTGAGAGCCAATCATGGGATGATTGGTGGGATACATTAAGATTGATTTGATAAACAACAAAGGCGAGCTTCCAATTCTTTCTGGTTCAGTCATATGAGATAGTGATAGAACAGATTGAATGTCTAAAGAATGACAGTACTCAATGACGTATGCCTTCAGGTTCATGACCTGAACGATGAGATCATACGGATGCTAAGAGTTTGTACATTCTTGTTATGTCCCTAGTCGGATGTCATTGTGGAAGGTAGATAGACAGCAATGACACACAAGACTAGATTGTGGTGTTGGTTGATGACAGAATCTCATTAGTCATGATATAGAGATATCAAACCAAACACATAGGTACTTGTTAGAGAACAAGTGTACCAGACAGACCCACTGTGAGTTTGACACATGGAACCATGACATGGTAGTCACAGTCAGTACTCACAGTGATGGTGGTGAGTGTGATTCTTTGACCTGAAATCACTGCACTCAACACATGTCGTTGGGCACACTTTGACATCATCAAACGCAGTCCTAAAACATGGGTTGTTATAAAGGTGATGATTGGGTGGCTTTGACACATGGGGCTTTTGAGGGGTGAGTGATAGATATGGGATTTGTCCCTCCTGAGGGAGTTTGATATCCATGGCCACTTGATGAGTAGGATTGAGAAAGGCGTGCACGCATGTGTGAGTCAGTATGTGATACTGATGTCATAACATATCTCTTCCAATCTACTCTGAGATCAAGAAAGTGAATGAACGTTGACATGATGATTGTTCCATGCCTCGAGTTCTTTCGGGATATCAGTGACAAAGGAATTATACATTCACTGTAACACCATTCACGGATTGTAGGATTGAAAGTTGTTCTCCAACTTTCTATTTCACTTGGGTAGCATTGATGTGTGACTAGGCACCGCTCTTTGCTTGTGAAGTCATAAGTGTTATGGACTTTCACTGCCAACGTGAAATGGACCTACAGGGTCACACACATAGGATTTAACCTGGAAGAGGAGTTTTGTCCACAAACATTGTTTAGATTGATTACTAAAGGAGTTTAGTAGTTCAATTAAACACTCAATTAATTGATAGCTCAATATCATAATGTTCGAGGTGTTGGACTGATTGATTAGAGTATCAGATTGATTGAAACCGCAATTGACTGATTCTGCACAATCTGCACTCCCAACTGATCGGCTCATGTGATGAACCGATCGGATGAGCTGGGTGAACCGGTCGGCTCAAGTGTTGAGTTGATCGGCTCATGGACAGGGTGAAACGATCAGTTCAGGTGTTGAAACGATCAGTTCAACTGGTGCAACTGAGCAAGTTGGGAAAGTAGGATTGGTGAGAATTTTCCTTACATTTCACTTGCCCAATTTGATTGGAACAAGGATTGGTATTCGATACCAATTAGAAACAAAAGAAGGAAAGTCAATCGGGAACTGACCATGACCACCAACCAACCGGTTCACTTGTGAACCGACCGGTTGAGGTGTCCCAACCGATCGGTTGAGTTGTCAACCGACCGGTTCAGTTCCCCAACCGACCGTGTCAGTTGTGAAACGATCAGTTCAGGTTGCGAGTTGGTTGTTTTTGTGGAAAATCTCGAACCCTTCTACTCCTGCTTTTAGTCCCGCATTGCCCGAGATGGAGAACCATGTCCCATGACCCTCCTATATATAGGGGTATTGGGGGCTTCTCAAGGAACAACTCAGTGCAACCAGTTGCTCTGCAAAGTTGTCGTTCTCTCTAGTTTTGGTAACCGAGAGAGAGCCCGAGCAAGTGCTACCCGATAAGGGAGGCACATCAAGGGAAAGACAACTGCAGTTGCGACTGGTGGCAGGAGAGTGTGTTGGCGACTAGTACGCTGACAGGAGGGTGTGAATCCTTCCAATTCCTTGTGGGACAAGGACATTGGAGTTCCAGGTGGTCCGTGTGGACTACTTCATAGGTGGGAGGTTTCTGCCGCTAGGAGGACATCCTTCAATCCTGTCAGTCCCGGTGCGACCAGGAGCTGCACATACACCATCCAAGACAAGAGGTGAAGACCGCACAAGGCACGAGGTATTATCGCCGAGAAAGCCTCAGGACAAGGTATGATTTCACAAACCATCCTTTCCTATTGTATAGACATTGACGCGTTTCCTTGTTCCGGGTTTGGGGGAGAAAATTTTTAGTTTCCGCTGCCTTCTCTGCCTCCCCTAAAACCCAACAGTGGTATCAGAGCCACGTCAACTGCTCTATATTTTAGGAATATCGATATGATCGATTTTGGTTTGTCACCTTTATTTATTGCATACGATGCGAATAAAATTGGCTTTATGCATGTCCAATCCTAAATCCACAAATCCCAAATTACATTTATTAAATATGTATTATTAATGCACTCGATACGCGTCGCCCTTAAACGAGTTTTATGGTGGATCTATAGTGTGATTATGGCCAATAAACCCTATCTGTGAATGGTTGTGTGTGGTTGTATGCATCTCGGTCTGCGCACCGATCTTCCTTCTCCTATTCCTGATGTAACTCGAAATAATTCGAGATTTCTTTCCTACCTTTGCTCCCCTCAAATGTAACTCGAGGTTTCTCTTTTACAATGTAAAATATGATAGATTTTATTTCCTGTTTTGTCAAAGAACGGAGGACATCGAGATGACAGCTGAAACGGTCGGTTCAAGGTGTGAACCGATCAGTTGACATTCCAGACGATCGGTTCAAGGAGTGAGTCGATCGGTTGATGACCAGTTCGAGGAGCAAGACGAGCGAGTGGCGACCATGATGAGATACACGACGACCAGGCGAACTCATCGGTTGGAGGAGCCAACCGATCGGCTGATGGCACCCAGACGACCGGCCAGAGAGAGCAGATCATTCATATGATGAGTTGATCAACTCGGAAGGCAAAGCACAGAGTTCATATTGTACAGGTTGCATGTGATGTTGACCTAGATGACCGTGATTCCTCTTGGCTCGAGGAATCACATTAGGATGGCCATAATCATCGCTTTTATCATTTTGCATGTTTTCTGTGGGATATAGCATGTATATGATACGTACTATGTATTGTGGTGATTGGATATGTATATGTATATAAAAACCAAATCCCTCATTAAATATTAAGTTTTAGATGCCTTCCAAATGTGACACATGTGAAAAGCTTGATCGACCAAGTGTGGGCACGCCCTAGTGTGGTGCACCGTCTATCTCGTGGAAGCGTGAAGGATGAATGTGTGGGTCTGCCCAAGCAGGGTGCATATTCATCGTGTTTGCTTTGGGTCAGACTTAACAAGATGACCTAGATAGGATCTAGCACCTTGAGGCATGGAGATGATCATGGCAAGGAGTTTCATATGACATCTTATCAAGAGTTGCATATGATGCAATTGGCAAGAGTTGCCTACCTGAAAGATCTAAGTTGTGGGTGACAGCCCTAGCTGGTCCATGACTTAGAGGATTTCAGGATCTTGCCCACTAGAAGGTTGTACGCTGCAATCTTCCGAATTGGTGGTGAGGGCTATCAATTTGAACTAAAATAGTGGGAGCGATAATCAATTAAAGGCCTAATTTTATCTTCAACCTTTCAAATCAATCAAATAAGTCAAAAATGAGTTTTTGGACTAAAATTGCATATTTCCTTTTGTAGTACAAATGGCAACAAACAACAATCACTTTTCTTTGTGATCGGTCCTTGAAAAGGACACACTAAATGGGATAAACTTCCACAACTGGTATCGGACATTGAGAATTGTTCTCACTCAAGAGCGTAAGCTCTATCTCCTGGATACTCCAATTCCAGAGGAACCTGCTCCTAATGCACCAAAGGTAGAAAGGGATGCTTACAAGAAGCATTCTGATGATGCCATTGATGCAAAGTGCTTGATGTTGTGCTCTATGAACCACGAGTTGCAGAGACAACATGAGAACATGGGTGTTATGGAGATGATTCAGCATCTCAGAAACATGTATGAAGATCAGGCACGACAAGAGAGAGACAATGTCTCAAGGGCACTATTCAAGTGCATCATGACAGAAGGAGATCCAGTTGGTCCTCACACACTCAAGATGATTGGGTATGTGGAGAACCTGTAAAGTCTGGGATTTCCACTGAGCCAAGAGTTGGCTACTGACGTGATACTGCAATCGTTTCCAGAATCCTACAGTCAGTTTGTGATGAACTACAACATGAACAACTTTGATAGGCCAATGTCAGAATTGTTGGGCATGTTGAGGACAACCGAGATACAGATGAAGAAGGACAAGCCTAAGCCTATGATGGTGATCACGAGCAAGAAAGGCAAGTCCTAGCGCAAGGGCAAGGGAAAAGCTAAGAAAGGTTCTGATGCTATCTAGGAGTCCAAGTCGTCTTCAGCTCTCAAGGCCAAGGGAGGCGTGACCAAGAAAGGAAATTTCCACCATTGTCAAAAGCCAGGACATTGGAAAAGGAATTGTCCTCTCTATCTGGAAGAACAAAAGAAGAAGGAGGCAACTGAAGTCTCCACTTGAAGGTGTCATGAAAGTAAACTTGTAACACTTTATGAGGTATATGATACCAAGATGTAAAGTGTAAAGCACTCATAATTGGGGCAAGTGTTGCCGCCATAGATAGGAGTACTTTAGTTTATTTTCAGCCTATAAGGCATGTAATACAGTTATGAACTGCTATTTCATATTTTCCAATAGATAGAAACACTTTATTTTTGCATATTGTATGACAATGATGACAAATAATAAAGAGATGTTTCAATTTATAAATATATGATCTTTGTGGAAATGCCTTTCAGTTGTGAAACGATCGGTTCAGGTTGTGAGTTGGTTGTTTTTGGGGAAAATCTCGAACCCTTCTACTCCTACTTTTAGTCCCGCATTGCCCGGGATGGAGAACCCTGTCCCATGACCCTCATATATATAGGGGTATTGGGGGCTTCTCAAGGAACAACTCAGTGCAACCAGTTGCTCTGCAAAGTTGTTGTTCTCTCTGGTTTTGGTAACCGAGAGAGAGCTCGAGCAAGTGCTACCCGATAAGGGAGGCACATCAAGGGAAAGACAACTGTAGTTGTGACTGGTGGCAGGAGAGTGTGTTGGTGACTAGTACACTGACAGGAGGGTGCGACTCCTTCCAATTCCTTGTGGGACAAGGACATTGGATTTCAAGGTGGTCCGTGTGGACTACTTCAGAGGCGGGAGGTTTCTGCCGCTAGGAGGACAACCTTCAATCATGTCACTCCTGGTGCGACCAGGAGCTGCACAAACACCGTCCAAGACAGGAGGTGAAGACCACGCAAGGCGCGGGGTATTGTCTCCGAGCAAGCCTCGGGACAAGGTATGATTCCACAAACCATCCTTTCCTATTGTATAGACGTTGACGCATTTCCTTGTTCCTGGTTTGGGGGAGAAAATTTTTAGTTTCCGCTGCCTTCTCTGCCTCCCCTAAAACCCAACACTTTGGTCCATGCGGTTTTGAGGAGGTTTGGACCAAACGGTCTCAAGACTGTTTGGGACCAAATGATCCCAAACCGGTTGAGTTCATGCAGTTTTAAAAAGGTACTTTAGCAAACGATCTTGAAGGTCACTTTTACCAAACGGTTTCAAACCGTTTGAACTTTGAAAGACCAAGACCATTTGGGGCCCAAGTAATCAAAATTGTTTGAGGATCAATATGGTTAATCCTTTTGGATACCTAATGTAATTGAGGACTCAATTGGTTAATCCACTTGGATACCTATTGTAATAGAAGATCTAATTGGTCAATTCATTTGGATACCTTATGTAATGGAAGAAACCCTAATTGATGGTGATGCCATGAGAAACCCTAATTGATGGTGATGCCATGAGAAACCCTAATTGAGGGTGATGTCATGAGAAACTCTAGTTGGGATGAATAGTAAGTGAAACCCCAAATCCCTAATAAAGGGTAAAGGTAGGTGACATTCTAAATGGAGTTATAATATTTAAAGCCCTAACCTTGTGCAATATGATGACAAACCATAACCCTAATAATAAAGCAGAGGGTGAAACCTTATAAAGGTGAAATACCTTAAAGGATTGAGTATAGGCAACCTTATTGTAGGCAATGCCTTAACCTAAAATGAGTCCATATCATTAAAGGTAGTTGGACCATTCTTGTGTGTGACTTATGCACTTCATGATGAGAGTGATAGGTCAATGGATGAAAGTATTAAGATGGGAAGTGCCTTAATACAAGATAAGCTGATAACTCAAGGAAGATAGAGGTGATGAGGAAAGTGATATACCTTGATGCATTTCAAATCCAATCTATTTGAGTAAGAAATATATGAAGTGTGTTATGTAAATTGTTACAATAAAATGTAATGAGTTTGATATACCTTGACAAGCATAGGCTAATATACCTTGAGAATAAGGGTAAGCCATACTAATGAGTATGATGTAATCATACCATGATAAGGATGAGGAATGAAATCATACCTTGTACTGAGAATCATTTAATGATAAATGTTAAGAGTAATGAACATGCCTGAATTCTAAAGATGTGTAATGGCCTTATGAGCCATATGGTTAGATGTTGTCTAGTGAGAGGTGACAAGGTGTTTCATGGGCCTTATGAGGTATGAGGATGGTTTTTGCCTAGTGAGAGGTAACAAAATGTTTTAAAGGTTACACAGGATTGACATAGTTCAATACCTGGAATAATATCACATGATTGATATAGTTCAATACCTAGAATAGATGCACATGATTGACATAGTTCAATATCTGGAATGATAACACAGGATTGGAAATAACCCAATACCTGGAATAATAACACAGGATTGGTTAAATCCCAATACCTGGAATAATGTCACAGGATTGACATAGTTCAATACCTGGAATGATAACACAGGATTGGTAATAACCCAATACCTGGAATAATAACACATGATTGGTTAAATCCCAATATCTGGAATAATGTCACAGGATTCACATAGTTCAATACCTGGAATGATAACACAGGATTGGTAATAACCCAATACCTGGAATAATAACACAGGATTGGTTAAATCCCAATACCTGGAATAATGTCACAGGATTGACATAGTTCAATACCTTGAATAATAACACAGGATTGGTAATAACCTAATACCTAGAATAATAACACAAGATTGGTAATAACCCAATACCTAGAATAGTTGCACAAGATTGACATAGTTCAATACTTGGAATGGTTACACAAGATTGACATAGTTCAATACTTGGAATGGTTACACAAGATTGACATAGTTCAATACTTAGAATGGTTACACAGGATTGACATAGTTCAATACTTGGAATGGATACACAGGAATAATACAAGTCTAATGCTTGTACTAGTTGCACAGGATTGGTGTAATCCAATGCCTAAAATATTTATAAAGGATTGGTATAGACCAATGCCTGAATAAGACATGATGATGTACACTCTCATGTCCAATATAACCAAAAATCTGTTTAGTAGATTGGCCAAGGCCAATAAGTTGAATTAAGAATGTCTCATGGGTGACATATCAAGATAATGAGTGGCACAAGAGAAGTTTGACATGATGGTATGATACGAAGGATAAATGATATACATGTTCCTCATTTTACTTATTAAGTGAATAGTTGATCTATTGTTTTATCATAAATAGTTACAATGCTTTAAGATGAGAATGCTTTAAACTGCATATCCTCTGTCCAGTTTTATATATTTAATTGCAATAATGATGTTTTGGCAGAGAGTTATATCTCCCGCTGGGACAATTTACAATTGTCTCACCCCCGTGGGATCCAATGTTTTTAGGTGGACGAGGACAAGGAGGCAGGAAAACTTTAGTAGAGAAAGAACAACAGCAGCATCAAGGATAACAGTAATATCTCAGGTGGAGATACTGCATGTCTAGTCTTATAATTAGAAAGTCATATGTGTCGTTTCTGTACTCTCAGGTCCTCGGAGTCAGTAGTCAGTGTTTTACTTTAATCGATCTGAGATTTTGGCTTGATGCCTCGAGGTTTTTATGTTGTCTGTATATAATGTTGAATAGGACATCTGATGTTGTAATCCTCGATAAGAGATAGTACAGGTTGTGTACTTATGGAACAGAATGTAAATATTATACTTTGGATCTTGATGAAAAAGATTTCCTATGTGTGGATCTCTTTGCAAAAAGTTTTAATGTTTAGTGATTTTTAGCAATCTGCTATAAAAGATTCGCTTCCGCTTAGTTAATCTCATGTATTATAAGTTGGATGCCACAATTTAGTGGTATCAGAGCTCTAGGTTCGCTGAGTCTACAAAGACATAGGACTAAGGTATCGAGTCTGTTCTAAGTGTACCTCAGTATATCTTATAGTGTCTTCTGCTTATGCAGAAGAAGATATATAACTTAAAGATGTCTGAAGGACGTGAAGAATACGTTGCTGAGAGCAATGTTGCTGCACCAGTGGGAGGTGCAAGGGATCAGGCAAGGGAGGAACCAGTGCCTGAAAATCTCCATGTTGGTGAAGTCATGAGAGGAAACCCAGATATTCATAATCTTTTTGGGCAGCTCATGACCACACTAAGGTATATGGCAGATCAGATGCCAACATCAACACCCAGAGCACCAACTCCCAATGAGGGATATGGGTCTGGTAAGACCTTTGAACGACTACGTCGTGTCAGAGCCATTGAATATGCTGGAACATCTGATCCAGAAGATGCTGATCTCTGGCTCACTGAGTTAGAAAAAGCCTTTAAGATCCTTAGTATCCTAGAGACTGACAAAGTTAAACATGCAGTGTACCTTTTGAAAGGTAGTGCTGGACACTGGTGGGATATAGAAGAAATAAAAAGGAATGATGAAGATGTTGGCTGGGAGGAATTCCATCGAGAATTCGTCAATAAGTATTTTCCAAAGACTTATTTAGATGAAAAGATCTCACAGTTTGAGAAAATACGACAGGGAGCCATGTCAATAAGTGAATATGAGGCTAAGTTCATGGAACTTTTATGATTTTACCCCCAGATGGCTGCTACTGAGGAGGAAAAGATTCAACGTTTTAAGAAAGGATTGAATGCTGAGATATCCATTCTGACATCTGCCCTAGAAAGTAGGGAGAGGTTTGCCATATTTGTGGAGTCTATACGGAGGATAGAAAGATCTATGATAAAGAAACATGAGACAAACCTCAAAAGAAAGTCTACACAGTCACAGGGACTAATGAGTAGTGGAAGAAGACAACCAAAATCTTCACCAGTCCAACCACAATATAGTGCACACATGCAGGGGTCATCAAGTTGGGGTCGAGCTTGTCATAAATGGGGACAACTAGGACATTTTAGACAACAATGTCCAAGTAGAAATAGTGAAATGACCCAGCAATCAAGGCATAATCTGCAAAACCCACAAGGACCTCAGTCCAGTGGAGCATATGATAGAGGACAAAGACAAGTGTCACAGTTTAGTCCATCTACTTCTGGTAGTAAAGGACAAAGGCAATAACAAATAACAACTAAGTCCATATTCTGGGTTAGATAAGATGCTAGTTATCTTGTAAAAGGTAGACTTGTCAAGATAGAACTTTCTATTTTGAGTTACCTTCTGTTTCCTACTATAAGAAAAGTAGTTGTTGTTTAGTTCATCTGTATAATCCTTTAAGGATATGAGGAAGAGATAGTAGTATGAAATTTGTGTTCAATTTAATATTCTTTTATATGTTTTGAAGTTTCTCTTTCTCCATCAAGAAAGGGAAGAGATGAAAAAGGAACTCAGAAGAAATCTGAGATATTAAATATACTAAATCTAAAGAGATGAAAAACATAAAATAAAGTAAGTGCATACTACTTGATCTCAGTATTTATATACCCTAGCCAGGTATACAACTATTGATGATAAAGTGAGTATGGAGACTCTTAGATTGTTATCTTTTTGATTGCCCTGATCAAGCAGTCATTCTGATACAATCTAATGAGTATCATGAAATAAGAAGTATGGAATGAATAAATGTGTCCTGTCCTAAGCATAAGAAAGAGAAATCTGAGATAACCTCAGATGAGCATGGTTGTATGAGGAATTAAAAGTATACTCCTCATAAGATAAGAATGAAAATAAGGGAGATGAATCTTATCCAATGAAGTTGTAAGTATTATAAAGATCCCTTCCATGATGTGGGAATGGAAAATGTGATGAGATCCTAAGATGATCATAAACATGTTAGATAATAATAAAGAAAAGAATAATGTTATGTGATCATCCTTATAGATTCCTGAGCTTAAGGTAAGGAACTTAGGATGAGATGAAGAGTAAATGGTTCATGAATAGTTGAAAACACATGAATAAATATGAGGAATATGAATCCTTGTTTTCTTTCCTTTCAAGGACATGGCAATCAAGTGGGTCATAGGACACTTGATGTGCATAATAAAAAGATGTTTATGTGATGGATACTTAGAAAGGTATCAGTTTATCTTGGGCTTTGGCTCCAAGATGAAGATATATGTAATAAGTAATGTTCCAAGATGAAAGGAAGATAAAGATGTCATGTGTCTTCAACACATGTGATAGGTACCAAGGTAAGAAATCCTGATATCTAAAGATATATCAGATGATTCATGTTGACTACTTGGTATGGTCAACCATGAAATCAAATTAAATATGTAAAATAATATGAACATCACATGTTAGGGGTTTATGTTTTTCATAAATATAAAAATTGAAGATATCCTTGAGAAAAGTTCTTGGTTGATATGTAACCTCTTCTTATGGTAAGAAAATGCACAACTAATGAGATAGTTAGTGCATGTAATAAGGAAAGCTTGTGTTGTGTCATCAGGTAAGGTGACACAATTAAAGCATAAAAAGACTTATAGTCCCAAGTGAATGACATAATATAATGGTGAATCTTGTATGAGAAAGGCTGAATTAATTAAGGAACATGGGAGTATATGTTCCATGTGAATCATTCCATGATAAACTTGTATGTAATAACTTTTTATTGATCAAAACTCTATGGTGTATCCATAATAATGAGGTGTTATGTGAGTACATGATGATATGATGCATGAATAATAACTGTTTTCCTTTATCTGGGATTTTGGGGACGAAATCCTTATGAGGGGTGGATAATTTGTAACATCCCTGACCTAGGTTATGCTTTAACCCTAGGTGTTTTAATAAAGAAAGATGACTATATGCTTAATCGTATCTTGTGAAAATTAATTAGGGCTCATGAGGAACTTATGTTTCAATTTTGGTCATGTTTGAACAATGTTGAAGCAATGTTTGCGTATTTGGACTAAAGTGCAAGTTACCCAAGTTAAGGGGCTAACTTACAAATGTTACATAATAATATGTTCCTATGATATTGAGACATCATAAGAATGAATATGATGTAGTGATATGGTATCCACAAGCATGGACATCAAGATAGCTTGTTGGACAATGTTTGTGCATTAAAACCTAGTTTTGGTGTAAAGTGCAATTTACCCAAAACCTAAGGTTCAATATGCAAATTACCACTTCAATAAGGTCCCTAATGTTTCTTGACATCATTTAGAGCAAATAAAATGAGTGGGCGCCTCATTTGAATTAAGTTGGAGGAGAGAGAATCTTGATATTAAAATAATCAAGATTTAAGCCTAATTGGAACCCTAATTCAATTTAATGCAAAAATAAATAAAGTAATTGAAGGGTCCTTCAACCAAAATTAAAATGGTTGGATTCATATGTGAGTGGACGAGCTTAAGCCTTGCAAAGGCACGAGCATATCCTAAGGAGGTGAAATTCCACTCACCATTATTATAAGAAAAAGAAATTTCACTCAAAAATGGATATTAATATTATAAGGGTTAAGGTGCTTAATTTCTTTTCCCTTTATTCTTGTATAATGAGGAGGTTTTTGCAAGAACATGAAGATGGATTCGTGGCCAAGAAATGGAGGGGTATTTGGTGGAAATTATTTTGGGAATTAAAGGAAATAATCCCATTTTCTCTCTCCTTGGGATTTCCTTATACATATCCCTTTTTCCACTCACTTAAGGAATTCTTTTTGGATTTCCTTTCTTTCTTTGCCTTGGATGACCCCAATAGAAGCTCAGGAACAGGAGGAGAACGACCCCAACCTGTTGGTAAGGTTCTTGACCTCTTTTCCCCTTGATTCCATGGTGGAAATTGAAAGTAAATCATTGATTTCTTCTTAATTCGATCTCCTCTTCAACCCTAGCCAAACTTTTCAACCAAAAGCTTGAGGACGAGCCTAGGGGGAGTTGCGAGAGCTTCATCTACCATTGTTTCTGTGCGCTTGGAGCTTTGGATCTCAATTGGAGGCAGGTTTTATAACTTGAACCCTTAATATTGTTATTTCAATTAATTCCTTATCACTTGGTGATCCTTTTTACATTCCCAAAATTTGTTTTGGTTGATTGATGCAATCACCATGGAAACCATAGCAGGTTTCATGAGTTTAGAGTTTGAATATGATAAGTACACACCTATCCAAAATATCCAAGGCAAACAGTTTACTTTTGTTGCTCAAACAGTTTCCCAAACCGTTTGGGAGCAAACGGTTTCAAACCGTTTAGAAGCAAACGGTTTCACCAAACCACATGAGACCAAACTGTTTGAGACCATTTGGTGGTGTTGATCAGGGTTGACCATTTTGATATCTGTTGAAAATGATCTAGGTTAATGACCCATCAATTATGATTGATTAGTTCCAATTGGTTCATGAGTTGAAGGTCCATCAATCACCAAAACCCTAATCGGGTTAAGTGATGATTTGTAATTTGATTAAGTTGGAAACTTGGGTTGATTGACCCAAACGGTTTCAAAACCATTTGGGGATCACCCAAACGGTCTCAAGACCGTTCGGGGGTCCCCCAAGACCATTTGGAGGTCTATGGTTGAGTATGGTTAAGTGTTTGAAGATCCAAATATATGGTATGAACCCTAATCAGCTAAGTGTTGATTTTGCAAGTGATTGAGATGATGTTTTGGGTTGATTGACCCAAACGGTTTCAAGACCATTTGGGGATCACCCAAACGGTCTCTAGACTGTTTGGTGATCACCCAAGACCATTTGGAGGTCTAGGGTTAAGTATGGTTGAGCAATTGAAGGTCCAAAGATATTAAGTTGATGTACAATCAATTGCTGATTCAGTGACCAATCCTAGGATCCAAACCTTAATTGAATGACATGGTTAATGATGATGTGATGGGTAAATGGTCTCAAGACCGTTTGGAGGTCATCCAAATGATCCCAAGACCGTTTGGGGGTCAACCAAGACCGTTTGGAGGACTAGGATTGACTATGGTTAGGTGTTTGAAGATCTAAAGATACTAAGTTGAAGTGCAATCAAATGTTGATTTGGTGATCAATCCAATGATCCAAACCCTAATTGGATGACTTGGATTTGAGTGATGAGATGGGAAAACGGTCTCAAGACTGTTTGGAGGTCATCCAAACGACCTCAAGACCATTTGGGGTCGGGTCATGTTCAATTTGGATGATGGTCCAATAGTTTTAAAGTAACTAGTTACACATTGGTTAATGTTGAAGGATCATCGATTCCAAACCCTAATCCAATTGATTCAAACCCTAATTGATGACCAATTGAGGGTCAATTGAGAGTCAAATCAGTTGAAGTATGACCTACTTAACTCAATCAAGGTATGGTGATAGGTCCAATTGATGATTAGTTACATGAATACAATGATTGATGGAATCAACATTGAGAACCCTAAACCTATTGGAGTAGTTGAGACCATCTTTAGTCCATGCGGTTTTGTGGAGGTTTGGACCAAATGGTCTCTAGACCATTTGGGACCAAACGATCCCAAACCAGTTGAGTTCATGTGGTTTCAAAAAGGTACTTTAGCAAACGATCTTGAAGGTCACTTTTACCAAACGATTTCAAACCGTTTGAACTTTGAAAGACCAAGACCGTTTGGGGCCCAAGTAATCAAAATTGTTTGAGGATCAATATGGTTAATCCTTTTGGATACCTAATGTAATTGAGGACTCAATTGGTTAATCCACTTGGATACCTATTGTAATAGAAGATCCAATTGGTCAATTCATTTGGATACCTTATGTAATGGAAGTCCAATGTGATTGAATCTCTTGAGAATTAATATGATGAATGATCCATTGATACAATGATGATTATTAAGGCTAGGTACAAAGGTTGAAACCCTAAAGTACCTAGATGATCAATACCTTTAGATTAATTAACCCTAAAAGGTTATGAGAGTAATGTCTTAGTACACTATGTTAACCATAGTTGTATGTACTTGATTGAAGGGTTGATGTGACCTAATCAAGTTGGGAGGAAGATAGAGAGGAATTCATATATGAGTATTGATCATGTGATGATTAGGTTATGATCCTTAATAAAGAGATCATGAAACCCTAATCCAGAAGGTTAATGAATCTTAACCCTAGATTAGGGTAACATCATGTAAAACCCCCAATTATGGGAATAAAGAGTGAAACCCTAATTGGGATGAGTATTCCCCATTGATAGGAAAGGAGAAACCCTAATTGATGGTGATGCCATGAGAAACCCTAATTCATGGTGATGCCATGAGAAACCTTAATTGATGGTGATGCCATGAGAAACCCTAATTGAGGGTGATGTCATGAGAAACCCTAGTTGGGATGAATAGTAAGTGAAACCCCAAAGCCCTAATAAAGGGTAAAGGTAGGTGATCAAAATTCTAAATGGAGTTATAATATTTAAAGCCCTAACCTTGTGCAAAATGATGAAAAACCAGAACCCTGATAATAAAGCAGAGGGTGAAACCTTATAAAGGTGAAATACCTTAAAGGATTGAGTATAGGCAACCTTATAGTAGGCAATGCCTTAACCTAAAATGAGTCCATATCATTAAAGGTAGTTGGACCATTCTTGTGTGTGACCTATGCACTTCATGATGAGAGTGATAGGTCAATGGATGAAAGTATTAAGATGGGAAGTGCCTTAATACAAGATAAGATGATAACTCAAGGAAGATAGAGGTGATGAGGAAAGTGATATACCTTGATGCATTTCAAATCCAATCTATTTGAGTAAGAAATATATGAAGTGTGTTATGTAAATTGTTACAATAAAATGTAATGAGTTTGATATACCTTAACAAGCATAGGCTAATATACCTTGAGAATAAGGGTAAGACAAACTAATGAGTATGATGTAATCATACCATGATAAGGATGAGGAATGAACTCATACCTTGTATTGAGAATCATTTAATGATAAATGTTAAGAGTAATGAACATACCTAAATTCTAAATATGTGTAATGGCCTTATGAGCCATATGGTTAGATGTTTCCTAGTGAGAGGTGACAAGGTGTTTTATGGGCCTTATGAGCTATGAGGATGGTTGTTGCCTAGTGAGAGGTAACACAATGTTTTAAAGGTTACACAGGATTGACATAGTTTAATACCTGGAATAATATCACAGGATTGATATAGTTCAATACCTGGAATAGATGCACAGGATTGACATAGTTCAATACCTGGAATGATAACACAGGATTGATAATAACCCAATACCTGGAATAATAACACAGGATTGGTTAAATACCAATACCTAGAATAATGTCACAGGATTGACATAGTTCAATACCTGGAATGATAACACAGGATTGGTAATAACCCAATACCTGGAATAATAACACAGGATTGGTTAAATCCTAATACCTGGAATAATGTCACAGGATTGACATAGTTCAATACCTGGAATGATAACACAAGATTGGTAATAACCCAGTACTTGGAATAATAACACATGATTGGTTAAATCCCAATACCTGGAATAATGTCACAGGATTGACATAGTTCAATACCTGGAATAATAACACAGGATTGGTAATAACCTAACACCTGGAATAATAACACAGGATTGGTAATAACCCAATACCTAGAATAGTTACACAAGATTGACATAGTTCAATACTTGGAATGGTTACACGAGATTGACAAAGTTCAATACTTGGAATGGTTACACAAGATTGACATAGTTCAATACTTAGAATGGTTACACAGGATTGACATAGTTCAATACTTGGAATGGATACACAGGAATAATACAAGTCTAATGCTTGTACTAGTTGCACAGGATTGGTGTAATCCAATGCCTGAAATATTTATAAAGGATTGGTATAGACCAATGCCTGAATAAGACATGATGATGTACACTCTCATGTCCAATATAACCAAAAATCTGTTTAGCAGATTGGCCAAGGCCAATAAGTTGAATTAAGAATGTCTCATGGGTGACATATCAAGATAATGAGTGTCACAAGAGAAGTTTGACATGATGGTATGATACGAAGGATAAATGATATACATGTTCTTCCTATTACTTATTAAGTGAATAGTTGATCTATTGTTCTATCATAAATAGTTATAATGCTTTAAGATGAGAATTCTTTAAACTACATATCCTCTGTCCAGTTTTATATATTTAATTGCAATAATGATGTTTTGGCGGAGAGTTATATCTCCCACTGGGACAATTTACAATTGTCTCACCCCCGTGGGATCCAATGTTTTTAGGTGGACGAGGACAAGGAGGCAGGAAAACTTTAGCAGAGAAAGAACAACAACAGCATCGAGGATAGCAGTAATATCTCAGGTGGAGATACTGCTTGGCTAGTCTTATAGTTAGAAAGTCCTATGTGTCGTCTCTGTACTCTCAGGTCCTCAGAGTCAGTAGTCAGTGTTTTTATTTAATCGATCTGAAATTTTGGCTTGATGCCTCGAGGTTTTTATGATGTCTATATATAATGTTGAATAGGACAGCTGATGTTGTAATCCTCGAGAAGAGATAGTACAGGTTGTGTACTTATGGAACAGAATGTAAATATTATACTTTGGATATTGATGAAAAAGATTTCCTATGTGTGGATCTCTTTGCAAAAAGTTTTAATTTTTAGTGATTTTTAGTAATCCGCTGCAAAAGATTCGCATCCGCTTAGTTAATCTCGTGTTTTATAAGTTGGATGCCACAATTTAGTGGTATCAGAGCTCTAGGTTTGCTGAGTCTGCAGAGACATAGGACTAAGGTATCGAGTCTGTTCTAAGTGTACCTCAGTATATCTTATAGTGTCTTCTGCTTATGCAGAAGAATATATATAACTTAAAGATGTCTAAAGGACGTGAAGAATATGTTGCTGAGAGCAATGTTGTTGCACCAGTGCGAGGTGCAAGGGATCAGGCAAGGCAGGAACCAGTGCCTAAAAATCTCCATGTTGGTGAAGTCATGAGAGGAAACCCAGATATTCATAATCTTTTTGGGCAGCTCATGACCACACTAAGGTATATGGCAGATCAGATGCCAACATCAACACCCAGGGCACCGACTCCCAATGAGGGATATGGGTCTGGTAAGACCTTTGAACGACTACGCCGTGTCGGAGCCATTGAATATGCTGGAACATCTGATACAGCAGATGCTGATCTCTGGCTCACTGAGTTAGAAAAAGCCTTTAAGATCCTTAGTATCCTAGAGGCTGACAAAGTTAAACATGCAGTGTACCTTTTGAAAGGTAGTGTTGGACACTGGTGGGCTATAGAAGAAATAAAAAGGAATGATGAAGAGGTTGGCTGGGAGGAATTCCGTCGAGAATTTGTCAATAAGTATTTTCCAAAGACTTATTTAGATGAAAAGATCTCACAGTTTGAGAAAATACGACAGAGAGCCATGTCAATAAGTGAATATGAGGTTAAGTTCATGGAACTTTTATGATTTTGCCCTCAGATGGCTGCTACTGAGGAGGAAAAGATTCGACATTTTGAGAAAGGATTGAATGATGAGATGTCCATTCCGGCATCTGCCCTAGAAATTAGGGAGAGGTTTGCCACATTTGTGGAGTCTATACGGAGGATAGAAAGATCTATGATAAATAAACATGAGACAAACCTCAAAAGAAAGTCTACACAGTCACAGGGACTAATGAGTAGTGGCAGTAGACAACCAAAATCTTCACCAGTCCAACCGCAATATAGTGCACATATGCAGGGGTCATCAAGTTGGGGTCGAGCTTGTCATAAATGTGGACAACTAGGACATTTTAGACAACAATGTCTAAGGAGAAACTGCGAAATGACCCAGCAGTCAAGGCATAATCTACAAAACCCACAAGGACCTCAGTCCAGTGGAGCATATAATAGAGGACAAAGACAAGTGTCACAATTTAGTCCATCTACTTCTGGTAGTAAAGGACAAAGGCAATAACAAATAACAACTAAGTCCATGTTCTGGGTTAGATAAGATGCTAGTTATCTATGCTATTTATCTTATAAAAGGTAGACTTGTCAAGATAGAACTTTCTATTTTGAGTTACCTTCTGTTTCCTACTATAAGAAAAGTAGTTGTTGTTTAGTTCATCTTTATAATCCTTTAAGGATATGAGGAAGAGATAGTAGTATGAAATTTGTGTTCAGTTTAATATTCTTTTATATGTTTTAAAGTTTCTCTTTCTCCATTAAGAAAGGGAAGAGATGAAATAGGAACTCAGAAGATATCTGAGATATTAAATATACTAAATCTAAAGAGATGAAAAACATAAAATAAAGTAAGTGCATACTACTTGATCTCAGTATTTATATACCCTAGCCAGGTATACAACTGTTGATGATAAAGTGGGTATGGAGACTCTTAGATTGTTATCTTTTTTATTGCCCTGATCAAGAAATCATTCTGATACAATCTAATGAGTATCATGAAATTAGAAGTATGGAATGAATAAATGTGTCCTGTCCTAAGCATAAGAAAGAGAAATATGAGTTAACCTCAGATGAGCATGGTTGTATGAGGAATTAAAAGTATACTCCTCATAAGATAAGAATGAAAATAAGGGAGATGAATCTTATCCAATAAAGTTGTAAGTATTATAAAGATCCCTTCCATGATGTGGGAATGGAAAATGTGATGAGATCCTAAGATGATCATAAACATGTTAGATAATAATATAGAAAAGAATAATGTTATGTGATCATCCTTATAGATTCATGAGCTTAGGGCAAGGAACTTAGGATGAGATGAAGAGTAAATGGTTCATGAATAGTTGAAAACACAGGAATAAATACGAGGAATATGAATCCTTGTTTTCTTTCCTTTCAAGGACATGGCAATCAAGTGGGTCATAGGACACTTGATGTGCATAATACAAAGATGTTTATGTGATGGATACTTAGAAAGGTATCAATTTATCTTGGGCTTTGGCTCCAAGATGAAGATATATGTAATAAGTAATGTTCCAAGATGAAAGGAAGATGAAGATGTCATGTGTCTTCAACACATGTGATAGGTACCAAGGTAAGAAATCCTGATATCTAAAGATATATCAGATGATTCATGTTGACTACTTGGTATGGTCAACCATGAAATCAAATTAAATATGTAAAATAATATGAACATCACATGTTAGGGGTTTATGATTTTCAAAAATATAACAATTGAAGATATCCTTGAGAAAAGTTCTTGGTTGATATGTAACCCCTTCTTATGGTAAGAAAATGCACAACTAATGAGATAGTTATTGCATGTAATAAGGAAAGCTTGTGTTGTGTCATCAGGTAATGTGACACAATTAAAGCATAAAAAGACTTCTAGTCCCAAGTGAATGACATAATATAATGGTGAATCTTGTATGAGAAAGGCTGAATTAATTAAGGAACATGGGAGTATATGTTCCATGTGAATCATTCCATGATAAACTTGTACGTAATAACTTTGTATTGATCAAAACTCTATGGTGTATCCATAATAATGAGGTGTTATGTGAGTACATGATGATATGATGCATGAATAATAACTGTTTTCCTTTATCTGGGATTTCAGGGACAAAATCCTTATGAGGGGTGGATAATTTGTAACATCCCTGACCTGGGTTATGCTTTAACCCTAGGTGTTTTAATAAAGAAAGATGATTATATGCTTAATCTTATCTTGTGAAAAGTAATTAGGGCTCATGAGGAACTTATGTATCAATTTTGGTCATGTTTGAACAATGTTGAAGCAATGTTTCCTTATTTGGACTAAAGTGCAAATTACCCAAGTTAAGGCGCTAACTTACAAATGTTACTTAATAATATGTTCCTATGATGTTGAGACATCATAATAATGAATATTATGTAGTTGTATGGTTTCCACAAGCCTGGACACCAAGATAGCTTGTTGGACAATGTTTGTGCATTAAAACCTAGTTTTGGTGTAAAGTGCAATTTACCCAAAACCTATGGTTCAATATGAAAATTACCACTTCAATAAGGTCCCTAATGTTTTTTGACATCATTTAGAGCAAATAAAATGAGAGGGGCGCCTAATTTGAATTAAGTTGGAGGAGGGAGAATCTTGATATTAAAATAATCAAGATTTAAGCCTAATTGGAACCCTAATTCAATTTAATGCAAAAATAAATAAAATAATTGAAGGGGCCTTCAAACAAAATTAAAATGGTTGGATTCAGATGTGTGTGGACGAGCTTAATCCTTGCAAAGGCACGAGCATATCCTAAGGAGGTGAAATTCCACTCACCATTATTATAAGAAAAAGAAATTCCACTCAAAATGGATATTAATATTATAAGGGTTAAGGTGCTTAATTTCTTTTCCCTTTATTCTTGGATAATGAAGAGGTTTTGCAAGAACATGAAGATGGATTCGTGGCCAATAAATGGAGGGGGATTTGGTGGAAATTATTTTGGGAATTAAAGGAAATAATCTCATTTTCTCTCTCATTGGGATTTCCTTATACATATCCCTTTTTCCACTCACTTAAGAACTTCTTTTTGAATTTCCTTTCTTTCTTTGCCTTGGCCGACCCCAATAGAAGCTCAGGAACAGGAGGAGAACGACCCCAACCTGTTGGGAAGGTTCTTGACCTCTTTTCCCCTTGATTCCATTGTGGAAAATGAAAGTAAATCATTGATTTCTTCTTAATTCGATCTCCTCTTCAACCCTAGCCAAACTTTTCAACCAAAAGCTTGAGGACGAGCCTAGGGGGAGTTTCAAGATATTCATCTACCATTGTTTCCGTGAGCTTGGAGCTTTGGATCTCAATTGGAGGCGGGTTTTATAACTTGAACCCTTAATATTGTTATTTCAATTAATTCCTTATCACTTGGTGATCCTTTTTACATTCCCAAAATTTGTTTTGGTTGATTGATGCAATCACCATGGAAACCATAGCAGGTTTCGTGAGTTTAGAGCTTGAAGATGATAAACACACACCTCTCCAAAATATCCGAGGCAAACGGTTTACTTTTGTTTCTCAAATGATTTCCCAAACTGTTTGGGAGCAAATGGTTTCAAACCGTTTAGAAGCAAACAGTTTCACCAAACTGCATGAGACCAAACGGTTTTAGACCATTTGGTGGTGTTGACTAGGGTTGACCGTTTGGATATCTATTGAAAATGATCTAGGTTAATGACCCATCAATTATGATTGATTAGTTCCAATTGGTTCATGAGTTCAAGGTCCATCAATCACCAAAACCCTAATCGGGTTAAGTGTTGATTTGTAATTTGATTAAGTTGGAAACTTGGGTTGATTGACCCAAACGGTTTCAAAACCATTTGGGGATCACCCAAACGGTCTCCATACCGTTTGGTGTAATCCAATGCCTGAAATATTTATAAAGGATTGTTATAGACCAATGACTGAATAAGACATGATGATGTACACTCTCATGTCCAATATAACCAAAAATTTGTTTAGGAGATTGGCCAAGGCCAATAAGTTGAATTAAGAATGTCTCATGGGTGACATATCAAGATAATGAGTGTCACAAGAGAAGTTTGACATGATGGTATGATACGAAGGATAAATGAGATACATGTTCTTCCTATTCCTTATTAAGTGAATAGTTGATCTATTGTTCTATCATAAATAGTTACAATGCTTTAAGATGAGAATGCTTTAAACTGCATATCCTCTGTCCAGTTTTATATATTTAATTGCAATAATGATGTTTTTTAGGAGAGTTATATCTCCCACTGGGACAATTTACAATTGTCTCACCCCCATGGGATCCAATGTTTTTAGGTGGACGAGGACAAGGAGGCAGGAAAACTTTAGCAGAGAAAGAATAGTAGCAGCATCGAGGACAACAGTAATATCTCAGGTGGAGATATTGCCTGTCTAGTCTTATAGTTAGAAAGTCCTATGTGTCGTATATGTACTCTCAGGTCCTCAGAGTCAGTAGTCAGTGTTTTTATTTAATCGATCTGAGATTTTGGCTTGATGCCTCGAGGTTTTTATGCTGTCTGTATATAATGTTGAATAGGACAGCTGATGTTGTAATCCTCGAGAAAAGATAGTACATGTTGTGTACTTATGGAACAGAATGTAAATATTATACTTTGGATCTTGATGAAAAAGATTTCCTATGTGTGGATCTCTTCGCAAAAAGTTTTAATTTTTAGTGATTTTTAGCAATCCGCTACAAAAGATTCGCTTCCGCTTAGTTAATCTCGTGTTTTATAAGTTGGATGCCACAGTATGGGTTCATGGCATAATAAGATGAAAAAGAGATTAGTCAAGTATGTTCGGTTATTGATTTACTCTTATAGTAATCTAGAGTAACCTGCCATTTGTATGTTTCTAAATGATGAGTTCCCTTTGAGATTAGTCAAGTATGTTTAGATATTGATTTACTTCTTGTCGATTTCTAGAGTAAATGTAATTTGTATGTTAGTGAATGGTTAGTTCCTATATAATTTGTTATAGTTCTACTTTATTTAGTTGCTCAAGAATATAGTTGACTATTTTACTATTTCAAACTAATTCATATAAGTACTCATTTACTGGGCAAGTAGGTCATCACTCATGAAGTTTTTAGATACACCCTAAGCATATGGAGATCGAAATGTATAGTAAAAGTCCTGCCATAAGTAACATGCTAGAGAGGTTCATATAGTTGGTCCCTATCACTCTAGGTCCTTTTATAGAAGTGCAATAAGTTGTATATGAATGATGTAGTAATAATGTTTCTCTATGACCATGTCAATATTTAATTGTCAAGACAACAATCATAGAATGTTGAAATATAGTATAGATAAACTTATTTTATTCTTTAATGTTTTCAATCAAATCAAAGAATAAATATTTTACTTCTTATACAAATTGATTCATATGGTTGTGTTTCTTACAATGTACAATTTTCTATAATAAAAAAAGCAATGTTTAATTTTCTTGAACTCAAGTTATGCCCTAATTTTATGATCTATCAGTGATTGTGGAATCCGGCTGTGACAACTTGGTATCAAATCTTAGGTTGAGTTGTTACAGACCATAAGTTAGTAAGTCATAGTCATAAGTGTGGCAGTTAGGAGGTGATGTGTCTGTAGCTCTGAAATTCTGGGTACTTTGGATACCCTAGCCTGGTATATGAATACTTAGGTTGACCAATATCAAGATATTATGTCTATTCTTCTCAGGATGTCCTGGAAAGGTGTGGAGAGGAAGGATGGGCTAGAGAGAAAATATAGAAGTGTTTGGGTTATAAGACTTGAAAGTTGCATGAGAACAAGAGAATAAAGATGGAGTGTGAAACAAAAATTATTTTATAATGTTGTTTTAATTTGAGATTAATAGAAATCCTCTAATCTACGTGAATCCAGATATTTAGTTTCCATAATATTATAAATAATTCCATAGGATTGTTGAACACTATGAATTCACTTCAGTTATTCCTTATTTCTTTACATCAAGTAGACCAAAAATAATCTTTAAATAGGTTTTCCCTAAGTGGATATTATTTTACATGTTTGAGACAAGTAGGATTTGGTCAATCCTGAGTAGCTATTGGCTTCTAGACTACATGTTTGGACTGGTCTGGCTGGCATGATGTGTTACCCAGATCTGATGACTTCTATTAACAATGTAATAATAGTGAATTCTAGATAAATTAGATTTAGAGTGTAATGAGAATGTACACTCACTAACGTGTTAAAATATAAGGTTAAGAGGGAAATAACTAAGAATCAGTTGAAATTGATATCTATGATCAAGGTTTGGGCATAAAAAAGAAAACCCTAATTTGAGAATAAAGGAAGTAGGAATACAGGTTCAAGACACAAATTAGCACGAATCATATGAAGTAATGAAGAAAAATGGATTAAGAGAATTTGAATTACATAATTAGTTGAGGCATTTTATTAAATTAAAAAAAAAGTAAAGAAGAAAGGAGTTAAAGAATATTGAAAGACAAGTAAGAGATGGACCAATTGTGAAAAGTCTCATGATAGTAAGGTATGCCAAATAAAAATATAGAATAGAAGGAAATCAAAAGGAAATGGTATAAGATCGACAATAAGGCTTAATGGTTAGCATTACATAAAGTCTATATATATATATCAATTATGGGCAAGACAAGAGAAAAAATACAGAAGGCCAAGATATAGAGAATCAATTATGAGGAATGTATCACAAAATCAAGTAAGAAACATTTGTATACTTCAAAACAAAGTAAAAATAGAAGAAAAGAGTTAAAATATAGAATAAGTACATAAAGGTGGAGAATTTTCAGAAGAACTGAAGTAAAGATAACTAGATAACATGTATACAAGATCAAGATAATAAACTCAGAGGAAACAAAAGGATATGATGGAAATGATGATGTTGATTAAGGAAAGAGGGTTACCTAAAATATAATAGGGAACATTAAGTGTGTACTTATATAATGTACTCTAATTCTTTCATCCTTACTATTTTTTATTCAAATTGTAAATAAAGTAACTATGTAGTTTGAGATACATGTACTCCATAATCTATTTGTTACGGAATGAAATGAATTTTCTAGAAAAAGACAAATATGAATTTAGAAAGGAGAGAGAATGTCCTATAATGTGAATTATATACAGAACATAAAATATTAATAAAAAGAATGTTTGACTTGGAGTGAGACATAGTTATTGAAATAAAGGACATATTACATATTAGTATAAAAAGAAATGAGTAGGGAGATTATGAACCATAATTTAAACTTGATAAAGTAAGAGGATAATAGGAAATATATGGCATGGAATTTAGAATCATACACATGAATGAGCAACATGATCGTAAGAGATAATGACAAATGAAAAAGTAGCATACAAAAATAGAATTACATAAAATCAAGAAAGGTTTAAATCATGAGGAAGTAGTATATATGATATGAAAAAAGAGAGATTGTGAGATGTAGGAAAATGTTAAATAATCAAGTCACCTTGATGATAAGTAATTAATCCTAGATATGAGAAACGTTTGTGTGAACACTTGAAAAATAGCATTCTAAATCTAAAAGATCATCTTTCTCTTTATAGTTTTCCTGAATAAGAGTAATGTGAGAATGAAGTGACTAGAAAATAAATTTTAAATGATGCATAATCACCATTATAAACATATTTATTGAATGAAACTATGACATATCATGGAACCATGAAACCCCAATGAGTTAGATAAAGAGTAACTTACCAAAAATGTCAAATAAGAGAAAAATAAAATTTAGTGATAAAAGATAAGGAAGATTTTAGTAAATTTCAAGATAGATACACTTTGATTTTTTGATGAAAGGAGGTAAAAAACATCTTGCTATGAGGTTAGATTATAAATAAGGATCACATGTTTCAAGGTTTGGGTTTTAGCAGTCAGGAGATTCCACAAGTGATTTGACCTTGACTATTGACAATATTATAAAACAAGATCCTTATAATAGCAATATGAGAAGTAAACTAGGAGTGATAGTAATCCAGTGTTCAAAGATGGCATTTGAGAAATAAGGAATGATAAGAACATAGTATAAGAACATAGTATAAGAAATAAATTTGAAATGTAGGAAGTCTGATTTGAACAAAAGGAAAGGTGCAATATGAGCAAACTATGATATGAAATAAATTCTTATAGTTATAGAAAGGATGATGGATAAGTTATTCTGACCTAGTATATTTTAATGTAAGAGACATCTATTTTATAAAATCAAAAGGAGAAGGAAAAATAAGGAGAAATAAGTAATGATACATAATAAAGAAATAAGAGAAAACAAGTGATTCTCTATAATATATAAATTTATTTTCAGAAATATATAATCAGTAAAGGAGTATTAAAGGATGTAAATTTGTTTTACTTATGACTTCATTTGTACATGAGCAAGAGATGTATAAATTTTAAGGATAGTTATGGTTTTAATCATTTGTACCAGTAATCCAACTAAGTATTGTACAATTGTTATTAATCCTAGTCTTGCAGTTTTTGAGTGCTTTAACATTGGAGTATCACATCACTGAACTTCAAAACAACAAAGCAAACTCTCTTTAGTAGCTAAAATGTGATACAAAATAATAGTACAAGTTGAACTATATAGATTGATATATATAGTTAGGTTGGATTACTGTTACTAAGGTAACACTTCAAGAGAGTATGATAAGTTTAAAGACAGTTCATTTTTCATTCTCTTTCTTAGTAATTTACTAGGATATAAGAAGATCTTTCTCTTCAATGAAAGGCTTTGTTCAAATTTGTTGGGATTAGAAGAGAAACAAAGGACTCTATGTTGAAGTTAGTATACAAACAAGAAATACAAGAGTAAGTAAAATATTAGATTTTAGAATTTTAAAAGAAATCTTGAATGTACTTTTCTAGCATATTTATGTTTTGAGGACGAAACCTTTTAAGGAGGAGAGATTGTAATGACCCATTTTCATCCTAGCCATATAATTAGGGTCTACTTAGATAATTACATGTTTGACTGGAGTGATCATTATTTAAGCTCAACTAATAAAAATATGTCTAATTATGATGTCTTAAACCTAATGATGAACTCAAAATATTTTTTATTTTGAAGAATTAGAGTTTAAGAAGTGTAAACCCTAGTTGGCCAAAATTAGACTTTTGATAGTATATCAATAGAGAATTTGATAATAATGATGTAGTAAATTATTTTTAGTATTCTATAGGTAACTTGGTTGCTTTTTTGAAATTTTCATATAATTTAGATAATTCAATTGTGAATGGTTGTGTATTTTTTGTGAATATATAGATATTTTTAATATGGTGATCGGTTGAACTGTAGTTCAACCAACCATGTTGTAGGTTGTTGTATAGTAGTGTATTATATGATTTTTATTTATTTATTTGTGAGTTTGGATGACTTGAGATTTTTACTAGATATCTACAACTTTATTTTAAACAAAATTCTATTTTTCATATTTTTTGGAGGATTTTTTACTATTTCTGATAACATTATCAGTAAACCTTTTTATGACTGAAAGTTCTATTGAAATAAAACAAAATGTGAATTGGGACTTATTTTAAATTGTCCCAATCACCTTAATTGCTTTATATGAGTAACCTGGCACAATAGTAGCTCCCATATTTTTTTCATTCATTTCAGCAAAACTAAATCATAGAGGGAGATGGAGAATTAGGGTTTGAGTGAGGAAGGAGGTAAATATGTCGATCTAAGGTTTTATCTTCTGAGGACTGCTGAAAGAAAGTAAGTTTACCTTCTTTAGATAGGTTTTCTGGTGAATCTTCTCTTTCAGGTCTAGATTCTTTCCCTCATATGATTTGATTCAAGATGGTATTAAGTCACTCTCTTTTATTATTGTTTCTTTACATTTCTGTATCCCTATTGTTTCTGAGTTTGAAGGAAGAAGAAAATGATGGATTGCTTGAAGTTTGTTTGAGATTCAAGAATCCCAATTTTTGGGATACAAATTTATGGTGTTCTACACCTGAGGTGAGTGGGTACTTCCATTTTATAATAGATTGCACTAAAATTGATTGAATCCAATAGAGTATTTAGTTCTTTCTATATGCAACCATAAACCCAAAATTTGCCTTTTAGTTCTATCTTTTACAAGATGATTTAGAAATGGAAAATTTCTTGATGTGATGAATTTTAGATGATGAAATTGTATTAGAAACATATACAAATCATTTAGAACATAATCTCTAAAGTTATTACAGAAGTTAGAAGAAATTACTAAAACCTAGGATTTTCAGTTATATATAAATTTGCAGTATATATCTAAGTAAAGAACATTGTTGATCTGAATCTTATTATATATTATTTGATTTTTTATCTAAATGTTTACTATAGATATTCTAAACATTCGTTCAATATTTAGTTGAAGTTATAAATATTGCTTGATATAAAAGTAA
Source organism: Alisma plantago-aquatica (assembly GCA_963693085.1). Classification (NCBI taxonomy): domain Eukaryota; kingdom Viridiplantae; phylum Streptophyta; class Magnoliopsida; order Alismatales; family Alismataceae; genus Alisma; species Alisma plantago-aquatica. Next base: position 1,221,751,667 of record OY856411.1, read on the forward strand.
ATAGAGTGAAGCCTAAATGAGTGAAAATCTGGTAGCTTGTGAATAGATAGAATGGAAGTCAGTAATAATGATTCTTTTGAAGATTTTGATTTTATGAAATCAATTTATTCTTGATACATGATATTTTAATGAATGGTGTGGAAACCCTACTTTAGTGTCATACCATGGGATTTCATATACATATTTAGTTATATGTGAACTAGTAGAAATAGTTTTTTACCACTTAAAGTTTATGGTGCAATAAATTTGTATTTGTGAGTCATGCTATGTGTGAATGAGGCAAATGAAACCCTAAGAATACGGTATACAGTAAATCAAGTATTTTCATTCTAATGTTCTTCAACATGATAAGTAAAGTATCTCGATAGCTTAGTTTATGATATTACATAATGCTATGAAGAGAACTTAATGCAAGGTTAAGTTAAGAAATGTTGAATAGATGATTGTACAGTGAAATTAAAGAGTGAATTATACATTAGATGTCCTGAACACAGTAGATTCCATGCAGAGGTATGCACCACAATGAAGGAAATGACTTACTAGCAGTGTCTAGGAGAGAAAGTTGGAGCATGTCAGTGGGGCATGAGGGGTTAAGCCCAACGTGGATGACCTTTTAATTAATAGTAGGGCTATCTGACATTAATCAGAGATTATAGTGATACCCAATTGTATCGAACATTAACTAGATATCCCCATGGTACCAAGTTCAATACAATTTTAGTTTGGTACCCAACATTTACCAGAGATCTCGATGGTACCCAGTTCGGTTGCTACTCAATGAGTCAGCCCTTATGGAAACATTAGAGTCGACAATTTTAGTCAAAGTATTTTTGAATCTCTGCATGAGTACCCAGATATAGAATAGGGTTCTAGTTTTATCGATCAACTATTTAGCCACCAAGTCCAGACATGATGAGACCCATTGCAGATTGGTAGAGTCTGCGATCTACTCTAAGTCATGTACAATGGGAATGTAGCTTGTTGCAATACTTTCAGATGCCGTGGTACACTTCAAGTGGGTTTATGGTATAATCATATGAATACAAGATTTGTCAAGTATGTTCAGTTATTGATTTATTCTTATGGTTATCTCGAGTAACCTTACATTTTTATGTTACTAAATGACTAGTTCCCTTTGATATCAATCAAGTATGTTCAAATATTGATTTACTCTTTGTAGATTTCTAGAGTAACATGCCATTTAATTTTATGAATGATTAGTTCCTTGCTAATTTGTTGATGTTCTACTTTAAATTCATTTAATCGAGTATTTGACTATTTTAGTACTTTGAATTGTTTCATAGAATTTCTCATTCACTAAATGAGTATCTGAGCACTCTACTCACGAAAGTTTTCGATACAACCAGAGCATATGGAAATCTAAATGTATATTAAAATTCATGCCACAATTTAGATGCTAGATAAGTTCATATATTCAGTCGTTGTCAGTCTAGGTCCTTGTTTAGAAGTACAATAAGTCATATATGAATGATGTTGTAATAATGTTTCTTAATGACAATGTATGTATTTAATAGTCAAGACAACAATCATGGAATCTTGTAAGATAATATAGATACACATTATATACTTTAATGATTTTAATCAGATCAAAGAATATATATTTTACTTCTTATATAAGTTTATTTTTAATTTCAAAATTGACAATTCTATGTCGTCAAGGCTTGAACTTGAGACCTCTTGGTAACAAACAAAGTATCTAACCACTGGGGTATCCCATATTGGATTACTTCTTATACAAGTTGATTCATATAGTAGTGTTTCTTACAACATACACCTTTTATAATAAAAAAAATTAGAGCAGTGTTTAGTTTTTTTGAACTCAGGTTCTGTCCTAAATTCATGATCTATCCCTGATTGTGGAATCTAACTATGACACTTATACCCCCAAATCATTATTAGTCCCCAAGATAATCTGAGCCACAACTCCAAAGTTGATTTTGCATCTCTAATGGGAATATGTGATGATGGGTAGTGGACAGATAGAATATACTTATGCAAATACCACCAACTATGTCAACAAGGAGGATCTGGCCACTATTAGTTGCTAGATATAGTGTCCAGATCCTCTCATATGACTGATGATGACAACAAACAGGAAATATTTTGTTGTTCCACATCTATCCTGTAGTGCACTACAGAGTTGGGTGTTCCATGCACAAAGATGGATCTACACATTCTTTAGACTTGAATTAAGTCACATGTCCTTATTCCAGTACTTAGTCGAATGATAGATCTTTTTGCAAAGAAAATGATGAATGCATATTCATCTTACTTTTAGTTGCAATTGCAGCTTAGATTTCAACTTAATTTCATCATTTTATCTTAGAACTAGCATGCATTTATGTTTTCTCAATTTATGATAATTTATAAATTTTTGATCCAAATTCTTAGATTCATGGAAAGCTTGAACTTTATTTCATGATAAGTGTAGGAGATTGATCGGCCTAAATCGCGCGTCCTAAAATTGGAGGCGAATTTGAGGTAGTCAAGCTTTTACATTTATAGCTGGAATCCTTCTAGGCCCCCCGCAACTTTGTTTACGAGGTCGAAGTAGATATACGGGGTCGAACACAGGGACAAGGGTGGTAGTGAGAACTCAGAATCGACACGCTACACTCTGGCAGGTATAAAGAGATATTAAATTCCCCAAAGGGAAACAGCAAGATGTCACAAACAAAATGAAGAAAACTATCTCCAACTGGAGTTACAAGAAGGATTTAAGATTTTGGTTATTTAGCATTTTTTAGGGGTTTTCATGCAACAAAAACAGAAAGATAAAACTAGAGCTAAAGCGAGGTGCGAAGGATAAACTTCGGTAAAACAAGCGGCAACAGGAACATCCTGTACCCCTCCTCTCAGAGCAGATACCTCTAACCAAGCATCAACACCCCTCTCGAGGTTGCTGGACTTTAAGTTAGAGTGAAATGTTATTGAAGCAACTCTGATTCCGGGCACTCTCGTACTCCAGAATCGGACCAAACACTAGAGCCACAACACATCTCTCGAAGTTGTTGCGATGGGAAAACACAATTCGGTAGCTAAGCGAAACGCGATCCAAACATGCAAGCTAGAGTTCAGATATTAAACATAGCAGTCATCCAACAATTGCACCAAACATATAGCAACAAATAATTAGGCTTTTCCATTTCCATAAACAATAAAGGTCTTAGTTACAGTACATAAGTAAAGAATTAAATAATAGAAATAAAGATAGAGGTCGCCTTCTTGATGTAGAAGGACGATAAACTATAGCGGCTCTCCAGCCCGATATCGATCAGGAGCCTAGCCCGATACATCAGTGTCGGGCGGCACACCGTGACGGCTGATTGTATTGTTCAAGGACCCTGGCCGATACTCTCAAGTCGGGTGGCACCCTCTCGGGCTGCAAGCCATGACGGGCGAAGCGTATCGGGTTCAATATCGTGTCGGGCTAGTAGTGTCGTATCTAATGTCGGGCACTTGTGTCGCTCATCCACGTCGGCCGATATTGGCCTGCAGTGTCGCCCAGGACGGTCCTAAGTGAACCATCCCCTCCCTCTCGGGACGGGGAAGAGCTCACCTAGAGTTGCCCGACACAAACACTCAGGCGCGATACTTCTGCTCTCGCAGCTTCCTCCGAAGATTTTGCTCAGCGTTCCGACCTGACCGACCTCCCGACCTATCTTTTCGGCTTCCTGTAGCTGCTATTTATAGGCAGCGGTTGGGGGAAGTTATGGTGCTCGAAGCGCCACGTGTCTTCCCTATACGCGGGTTGGTGGATGGCTGATACTGGTATCGCCCGGCACAGGGTGTCGGCTGTCGGTCACGTGACGGGCGGCGCCCACCGGTGGGTGGCCTGTGTCGCGCGACAAGCTTGAGTTATTGTGGCGATCTCGGCTCCCTGTCGGGTAAAAGACATGTCGACCGTCAGTTTCTTCTTGCGCGGTGTCGTTGTGTCGCGCTACCCTGTCGGGCGGCGATCGTATCGGGCATATGGAAGACCGATGCAGGTGGAGCTTATTCGTGGGCCGGGACGACCTTATTGATGACAAAATGGGTCAAAATTGTAGGAAAACTCTGCAAAAGTTGGAAATATTGGATTAAGAGCGTCGTTTGGCCAATTATTGTGAAAGTACATATAAAAGAGAGGAAAACAGTTAAAAAGGGCAGTTTTGATATAAAAAAAAAGTCTAAAACATCACAAAATTTGGTGTTATCAACTCCCCCAAACATAGCATTTTGATTGTCCTCAATCAATATTCAAACTTTATTTAGTGATGCTACTTCTTGCTCGGTGTAGCTTTTAGGCCAAGAGGTAAAACAAGTATCGTAATGCCTTTAGAGATAATGCTGCCTCACTACGAACAAAAGACCTTGCGTTCCCTGCCTTATTATTTCAGTAAAAAATTTTCTCTACAGCTTCAGCGAGACTCTGGTGCATGATTCCGAAGTTAGCTTACACACCAAACAGCTTTATTTTTGGGGCAGAAAGTTGTGTATTGGGTAGGCTAAGGCTTTTTGGGATTTTTCTTGTCTCCATCAGTCCATCCAGGTAAGGGTCCGTTAGCGGGCAAGTGGTCCCTACAGTCCAAGCCAGTTGGATTTAGAGCAGTGATTTCACATCCTACGTACCACTGCCCCAGATCTACCATGCCTAAAGATGGGTACTTTTGGAGGACAAGTGTGTATATTTTTTTTTTCTTTTCTTTTATCAGGCACAACTCTCATGCTTTTATTCACCCTCAAAGGCTGCTTTCTCTTTTTGGGATTTTTGTTAGGTAAGGGGAAACAAGAGGGATTTCTGTTGTTTGGGCAGCTTTTTCCTTCTCCATACTCGTCTCTTAGCTGTTTGTGAGATTATTATTATTTTTTTTTCGAGATTTTTGGCACGGAAAAATGTAATCTTTTGTTTGTTTGAAGAGCATTATCAGAAAGATATAACAGAACTTGCATTTCGTTAAGCATAAAGAAAACAAACTTGGCAAGAAGATGCATCAGGTTTTTACTAATATAGTGACTTTGTACATATGTAGGGGAACAAGATAAGCAAAAAATTTCAAAATTTTTGGTAAGATTTTGTTGTATGAGCAAACATATGTACATGTACACATGATGTAGGAAGGAACGAACATATGTATATGTATACATGATACAGGAAAGAATCAAAAGAATAAATAATTTTAGTCAGAAAAATCAGAAAAATTTTCAAAAATTTTGTACCTCCCTCACTGGTACATGGTACCCCCCAAACTTACTCCACACTCTGTCTCAGAGTTGTGAGGTAGATAAGGTGAGGTAATGTTACTCCAGTGAGGTTAGCTGATGAGCGCGCCTGCGTCAGATAAAATCTCCCACACATATTCTCCTCTTTTGCTGTGATAATCGATGTGGTGGAGCTGGTTAGGCATTGCTTTATTTGCTATCCATTCTAGGACAAAGATGTCGCAGTCGTTAGATAGGGGAAGCTACTGCGGACTGCGGTGGCAGAACTGGAGTTCATGCCATTTGCTTGCTTGCGTGTCCAGGAATGGTTGGATCATCTTTGACACCTCGTCGTAGAATTTTCGAGATAAGCGTTCGACGGATGTCAACGGTTCTGATGTACACGGAACTGGATGGTTTTTGTTGCTGTCCGAGCTAATGTAAAAGATTCCTACTCGTTTCCGAGTGTACATTGTCAGGAGTGTCCAATGATTATAATGCAAGATGGGCAGAAACATTTGGCTAGGGACCCCGCTCTTCAACTCTGCCAAAAAATGCTGCTTTGCTCCTGTTTCATCGGCGAGGCAGACGTCATTGAACAGCATAGGATGAGCTATGTATGCATGTTCGAACCTTGGCTGTAATATTTGGATGCAAGCAGCCGCTACAGTTACCGCCAAGCATCCTCCTTCTTTTACCATGTCTCTTAGATCATCTACCGGGACTACGACATCGCCTGCCTTGTAAATGACATTTGTCGGGGTGGAATTTGTTAACTTCAGAAGGATTTCATTTACCTACTCCTGTGTGAGCGTAGCGCACGAGAAGCGGTCGAAATTTTTGATCAGCTCTTCTGAAGCTTCAGGCGAAGCAGTGTCTTCCATCCCGTGCACTTTCTGCAGGGTCTCCAACTGCTTGCCTGCCCCGTAGGTGTCAGCGTCTATCTCCGCTTCTCTCTCTGGGGAGCTGTTGGATCGTGAAGATTCGTCTTCTTGTTCACTGTCCAGCATCCTATTAGGTACCCCTGCGTCTCGGAAATAGCGTTCGTCTTTAATCAACAGCATGGCGTATGTGCCCCTGCGGCGATAGAAACATGTGCCCTTAAGGGCCCCCAAGTTTCCAATTGTGTTGAGCACCTCTATGGCACTTAAGACGATGAGGGCGATGTTTCTGCTTCCCTCTTCAGCCTAGATGGGGAAGTTGCGGATAGAACAGAAGTTCCAAACACCGCCGTGATGTTTGGCTCCTTGCTTGATAGCTCGTAGAAGACGCAGCGGTAGAAGCCTCAGATTTTTGTCCTCCGGGCGGCTGAAAGCATTCCCGGAGTGCGGCACCTTGTTGTGGCTACAGTTCATCAGTCGGACATCGTGGTTCCTTAGGTCTGCCACGCAGAGGAACCATATGTTGCGGTGCTTGTACGGTGCCAACACGAGGTTAGGGTTATGCTCGTCAATGTGCTGCAGCATGTTGGCCACTGCAGTGGAGTCTTGTTCTCCCCACATCAGCCTTCTTGCCAAGGTCGGGGTGGCGTTGTATATTGTCTTCGGACCTGTCCTGCTGTCGATATTTTCTATTATCGCATTTTCAAGGACCCGAAATAGTCTTTTGCCGATGACGGCAGGCGAGCAAAACATCTTGCGGAGCGCTCCCCGTTGTACAGAGAAGTAGTCGTCGCTCTAGACGACGTCTTCTTCATCTGCCTGCGATCTTAAGACCTTGTTTACCAGTTTCTGGTATCTGATCGTCAGGCAGTCGATGACCCTTCTGTCGAAGTCGGCCATTTCAAAGAAGGGTATCTCGGATGGCTCACAGAACTTGTCCGCCATCGAGCGTCTTCCTCGGGGAAGGTGTCTTTCATTAGCTGCATAGATGTCTCCCTTTTCTCCCTCTGATTCATCAGAAGAGTCCGCCCCGATTCTGATATCTCTGTTATCATCTTCAATTTCATCCAGGGGGACTGAGGGATTTTCTTCTTCCGAGCCTAGGGAGCTCTCCTGTCCTGCTGGAGCTCCTTCGGCTGACCTTTGTTGCGTCCCCTCCTCGGGCGTTGAGGATCGCCCGCTGGAGGAGGAGGAGGACGTTGTTCCCGAGGGGGAAACTGGTGAAAAATGAGGAGAGCCACGGCTAGGGGGTGACAGGGACCTTCTCAGCTACCTTCGGCGCGGATGGTCGTCACTCCTGTCCAATCTCTCTTCGATCCTGTCGAGGCGTTGGAGAACTTGATGAAGCGTCGAATTCAAGGCCTCTAGTCTGCCGGGAAGGCGAGCCAGAGTCAGTAGCTCTCGTTCTTGGCTATTCAACCTGTTTTAGAAAGATGCAAACTTGCGGGTTAGGGAAATACAGATAGCTGAGTTGATATCCGTTACCTCCCGCAAGTAGTCGAGCTCGTGCTCGAGCATCTTTCCGAACGACGGAGGAGTTCCGGTGGGTCTCCCTTCCATCCTCGTGACATCTTGCTCGCGCGATGGTCCACCAGGCGAGGTAGAATCTATCTGAATCGTTCGCGATGCAGATGCTGCCAGGCGAGGTGACGGCGCTCTTTCAGTTGCCACCGCCTTGCCTTCTCGTCGGGGTGGAGATGGTCGTGGTGTTGGTGGACTCTACTCCACCTCTACATTGTCGGCGATCTCCTCAACCGCTACAGGAGGGGACTTCGACGGCGGTGTCGGCGTCCACTGTGTTCTTTCGAGCTCCATTCTCAGGATCTCATCGAACACCCCGTCGCTGACGTCCTGCTGGAGTGCTTTTTCTGCCTCTGCAGGCCTTAAAGCAAAGACGGGGGTTGCGGCCACCTCTTCCGCGGTAGCTCCCGTAGTTTCTGTCTCGGTGACCTCGATGATCACCGGGTCTTCTTTAGCCGCCACGGTCATTGTTGTGGTGGTGGCCGGTATAGTGGGAGTGATGACAACTCTATTAGCGGCTGCCGTTGGTAGCTCTGGGGTTGCCCGTTCCTGGGCTCTGGTGGCGGTGGTGTAGGCTGTGTCTTTTGCTACAGCTTCGATCTCTGCGGTGGTGAAGACTAGTTTTTCTGCGTCGTAGGAGGCGCAGCGAGGGAGCGGGAGTAGTATGTTCGTTCTTGAAAATTCTTAGAAGTAGTCCCTTCCCTACTTCTTTATGATGCTGGTCCTCATCAGGTACTTGATGTCGATCAGCTCATCGCCTTGCGTCCTTGAAAGGTTGCGCGGCTCTTTCGGGTACCTGAGCCCTACCGCAATCAAGTTGATGATGCCACCCATGCAATATTCCTTGGTGGCGTCTTTCATCGGGTGCAGTCTGTTCAGCAAGAACCGCCCGAGGTTGATCACTCGACCCTCCATCATATGCCACATGACATGGAGTTCTTCTGTGTAGATGTTGCTGGACTCATTCTTGCTGAACAGTAAGCACGCCACCAATTTGTGCACTATTCTCCAAAAATAGGAGTGCACTGCTACCACCTTTCTTCCCGGCTTGAATGATGATTCGCCGGTTAGCAATTTCCAGAGCTCCACGGGATTGAACCCGTCTCCCTCGGTGATTCTCTCACCGTTATCCATTAGATTCTTCTCCTCCTCGCTGGAAGAGAAGATCTTGTACAGCAGATTCTCAGAGATGGCGTATTCTGAGTTGTAAAGGCGGGCCTGGAGTCTATCTGCTCCGCCGTATTCTTTCCTCTCTGCAGCAGAATTCTTCACCCGGTGGAGAGAAGACATGAACTCCTTCGTGAGCCCAGTATAGGAGGATGATCGGCTAAAGCAGATCTTTCTCAGCCCTGCCGTAGCGAGGATGTTTTCCAGCCTCTTAAGGATTCCCAGCTCAGCAAATGAAGCTTCATGGCAGAATCTGCTTGGCCTGTACACCTTGGTTGCTATCTCATCATAATGGCGAGCGTGCTCGTCGTCTCTTGGCACGAACCTCCCAGGAGAGTATAGAGGTTCTGCCACTGCTATCGGTGTTGGAGTTGGAGTTGGAGACGCCACTTCTCCAACCCTAGCCCTCTTTTCTACTGTTGACGCCCCGGCTGCTCCTGGATTCGGGCGTTTAGGCCTTACAGTATGTCCTTCAGCTGCAGTCTCGGGGTAGATCCTCTTGCCTTGTGCATCAACCGGGACAACAGTTTGCTTGATGCGGGCCATTCTATTAATTAACAAACAAAATCCTTGGTCAATTTGATGTGTCGATGTTTTGAAGAAGCTAAACTGAATGCTCGATAAGGTATGCAGAAATGATCCACACCCCATATCGGGCGATACTAGGTTTTCAGCTCGAGCTCCACACAAGATATAGGCATCGCTCGTCACGTTAGAAGATCAAACATGCGATAAAAACAAGGCGATATTGCGATAAACACACGTTAGGTTAGTCGTTCGGCACGGTCTGTCGGGCGATACCTTGCTGTGTTCTCAACTTCCGCGCGATATGAAACACGTGTTAGGTTAGTCGTTCGACACGGTCTATCGGGCGATACCTTGTTGTGTTCTCAACTTCCGCGCGATACGGGAGCAGGGAGGTCTTGCACGACACGGGAGAAAATGCACAAGATCTTAGCACGATACGGGAGAGTAAAAACAGTAAGGCAAGTAGCCCGATACAGTAAAAACTCGGCCCTTTATATAGTAATCTCAATCGGGGGTGAAACTTGGTAAATCTGGAGTGCGCGTCGGTCGTTGGGGTAACTCGTTCCAACTGCTCGATATGAGTGCACGCCGACCAGGCATGCAAACTGACACGACCCTTGCGATCCTCGAGGATATGGGTGCGTTTAAAGCGCTGGTTGAGCCGCTGCCCGATACAACTTGAAAATGTAGCAGTTAAAAGTGGCTGATGAGTAAAACATCATTGGCCTAAGACTAAGATCATGGCCTCAGATGGTATTACCCATCCCGATTAATAAAACTAAGGCGGTGACCCATAAAACAGAGCCAGCGCATGTGGCGCATGCACTGACTTGGGCCTTATTACATCCCAAAATGTTTGTAGTGTTTTCATGCAGAAAAGTAAAAGCGTCCTATTCTAGGAATTTAAAAGGCAGCTCGGGTTGCCTCCCGAGAAGCACTGTGTTTTCCATCTTCAGCTGGACGCATTCAGCTTCTTCTTCCTACATCTTCATCTTTGCCTCTACGGTCACAGACCTGCCTTCTTGGCAGTCTCGGTATTCGATGGTAGCTTCCCTGACAGGTTCTTCACGATCTCGGCCAACTGAGCTAGCTTCTGGTCAATTTGGCGTTGGTGCGTCTGCATGTCCGCCAATTGTGCCTGCAAAGAGTTCAACATGCTGGAATTTGATAGTGCACTTTGCGCCAGTTGATTATTGATCATATCCTGCTTCTTACCAAAAGCAAATAACTGGCCAATCACATCTGCTTGGCCCGTGCCCTTGTCTTGTTCTCGGTTCGACCCCTGATACTTTCCCTGCACTTGGAAGTTTCCTTTCGTTGACTGGAACTGGTTGTTCTTGGCGTATTGACTAGGCCCCCCTCTCTTCTCAAAAGCTTGTGTCGGCTTGGATGAGATATGCAGTTGATGAGAGTTTTCAGCTGCATCTTTGTTGCCGTAGTTAAAGCCGGGGTGATCTGGCCTCTTGTAGTTCACGAAATAGACATTTTCAGTCCTTTCGCCTTCCGAGTCAGAATCACTGTCCGCGTCCGGTCGGGTGTAGATACAATTGTCTACCCCATGTCCTCCTTCACCGTAGGTTACACATTTCATCGCCTTCTCAACTGGCTTCTTGCCTTTCCCGCCAGCTTCTCACAGTTGCTTAACATCAGTGGTGATTCTTTGTATCTACGAGGTAATGGACTCCAGCGCTTTGGACTCAAGAGAGGGCCCTTCACCGACCTTCTTGACCTGTCCTCTGTCAGATCTATCGTAATCAGTGTCGGCTAGCAGCTCGGCCATGTTTTTGATGATCTTTTAGGACTTGCTTGGTTTCTTCCCAAGGAAGTCACTGTCTGCTGCCGCATTTAGGGACACCCTTTCATCGGGAGTCAGGCCATTATAAAAGGGGTGACGAGGAATCCTTTCTTGTAATTATGATGTGGGCAATCCCTCTGGTATTCCTGGAATCGCTCCCAGGCATCATGGAGGCTTTCATTCGGCTTTTGCATAAAAGAGGTTATCTTTTGCCTGTTTCTGACAGTTCTTTCAGTGGGGTAGAATTTGTTCACGAATGCGTCAGCCAGTGCTCCCCATCCGTTTAGAGATTGGTGGGGTAACCCAAGATACCATGACAGAGCTTTGTCCTCCAGAGAGAAAATAAAGCCCTTGCAGTATATGACCTCTTGGGGGACCCCCCCTCATCTTTATGGTATCGCATATATTTTTGAAAGCATCCAGATGGTGGTACAGGTTGTCATTCTTAGAACTTCCCCTAAAGCTCTTATTCTGGATCATTGAGATAACTGACGGCTTGAGTTCAAAATTTGCCGCGTTGAAATGTGGGACAATGACGGGGCATCGGGAGTTGTTGGCCTTCGTGGACGCTAACTCCCTCAGAGTTTTCTCTTCTTCTTCCGAGTCATCACTGTCGCTGGCGTTATGCCGTCGTTCCTGATTGTCGTGATTCCTTCTGTGTCTCCGGTGGCGATGACGTCTATCGCGGCGATGGTCTTCCTTGAAATGCTCTTTTCTGGATCTTTGAGGTTATCATCGCCGTCATAGCGATTGTTGAATTCTGGTGTAGGCAAATGGGGCCGAGCTCGCCCTGGGTGTTCTCCTTCAGACTGGGGTGGCTCGACGCGGGGTGGCATGGCGTCAGTGGTCGGTAGAACAGGTCACCGTTCTTCAGGGTTCCTGAAATGGCATGAGAAATCAAGTTTAGAAAATAGAATTATTTATTTTGTGCAAAAGAAAATGATAATAAAATAACAAAAGCAAAGAGTGATGTCAAGCTCATTTCTAAGCTTGAGGCACTGGAGTGTAGTTAGTGGATTCGGATTCGTCAACAGTACCATTTTGCCTTGTCCCCGGCAACGGTGCCAAAAAGTTGACCGGCCTAAATCGCACGTCCTAAAATTGGAGGCGAATTTGAGGTAGTCGAGCTTTTACATTTATAACCTGAATCCTTCTAGGCCCCCCGCAACTTTGTTTACGGGGTCGAAGTAGATATACGGGGTCAAACACAGGGACAAGGGTGGTAGTGTTGAGAACTCAGAATCGACACGCTACACTCCGGCAGGTATAAAGAGATATTAAATTCCCCAAAGGGAAACAACAAGATGTCACAAACAAAACGAAGAAAACTATCTCCAACTGGAGTTACAAGAAGGATTTAAGGTTTTGGTTATTTAGCAGTTTTTTAGAGGTTTTCATGCAACAGAAACAGAAAGATAAAACTAGAGCTAAAGCGAGGTGCGAAGGATAAACTTCGGTAAAACAAGCGGCAGCAGGAACATCATGTACCCCTCCTCTCAGAGCGGATACCTCTAACCAAGCATCAACACCCCTCTCGAGGTTGCTGGACTTTAAGTTAGAGTGAAATGTTACTGAAGCAACTCCGATTCCGGGCACTCTCGTACTCCAGAATCAGACCAAACACTAGAGCCACAACACATCTCTCGAAATTGTTGCGACGGGAAAACACGATTCGGTAGCTAAGCGAAAGGCGATCCAAACATACAAGCTAGACTTCAGATATTAAACATAGCAGTCATCCAACAATTACATCAAACATATAGCAACAAGTAATTAAGCTTTTCCATTTCCATAAACAATAAAGGTCTTAGTTACATCGCATAAGTAAAGAATTAAATAACAGAAATAAAGATAGAGGTCGCCTTCTTGATGTAGAAGGATGACAAACTATAGCGGCTCTCCAGCCCGATATCGGGATATCGGTCAGGAGCCTAGCCCGATACATCAGTGTCGGGCGGCACACCGTGATGGCCGATTGTATTGTTCAAGGACCCTGGCCGATACTCTCAAGTCAGGCGGCAGGCCATGACGGGCGAAGCGTATCGGGTTCGATATCGTGTCGGGCTAGTAGTGTCGCATCTAATGTCGGGCACTTGTGTCGCTCATCCACGTCAGCCGATATCGGCCTGCAGTGTTTCCTGGGACGGTCCTAAGTGAACCATCCCCTCCCTCTCGGGACGGGGAAGAGCTCACCTAGAGTTGCCCGACACGAACACTCAGGCGCGATACTTCTGCTCTCGCAGCTTCCTCCGAAGATTTTGCGCAGCGTTCCGACCTGACCGACCTCCCGACCTATCTTTTCAGCTTCCTGTAGCTGCTATTTATAGGCAGCGGTTGGGGAAAGTTATGGTGCTCTAAGCGCCACGTGTCTTCCCTATACGCGGGTCGGTGGATGGTTGATACTAGTATCGCCCGGCACAGGGTGTCGGCTGTCGGTCACGTGACGGGCGGCGCCCGCTGGTGGGTGGCCTATGTCGTGCGACAAGCTTGAGTTGTTCTGGCGATCTCGGCTCCCTGTCGGGTAAAAGACGTATCACCCGTCAGTTTCTTCTTGCGCGGCGTCCCATGTCACGCGTCGTTGTGTCGCGCTACCCTGTCGGGCGGCGATCGTATCGGGCATCTGGAAGGCCGATGCAGGTGGAGCTTATTCGTGGGCCGGGACGGCCTTATTGATGACAAAATGGGTCAAAATTGTAGGAAAACTCTACAAAAGTTGGAAATATTGGATTAAGAGCGTCGTTTGGCCAATTATTGCGAAAGTACATATAAAAGAGAGGAAAACAGTTAAATAGGGCAGTTTTGATAACAGAAAAACAGTCTAAAACATCATAAAATTTGGTGTTATCAGAGATGGTGGTCACCGACTAGTGGGCCTGGACACTTATGATAAAATGAACAAGATTTTTATTACTATATGCCATCATATGTTGATGCCTTCATCGTACAACATCTTCATCAACATAGGTCATCAACCACATGCCAATAGCCCCCCTTAAGGGTGGGTTTGTCTCTAAATAGAAGTACCATTGGTAAACCTCTGATGATTGGGCTTGGACAATGATACCTGGTCTATGCTAACAATCTGACGAAAAGGCGTGCATGATGATAGACGACCCTCCTAAATTTCCATCATCCGACCTCTTGTGGAATTCCTAGAAGAAGCCTGATTTGCTCTGAACTCCAATGGGCAACCTGCATTCAAGATCTAATGGAAATCCTACATTTGATGACTGATGACAATACTTCCTGATGAACACCTTACTCCACCCTCCAATACTCCCAATTACGAAGCACACCACTCAACCAAAAACATACATGCCATTTACTTTGATGCTCAACCTATACCTACCTTCAACGCCTGGACAACCAATGCGACTCGAGGAAGACCTTGCACATATCCTCGAATGACTGGGTAGATCCAAAGCATCAATGGTTACCCTACACTGAAGGGTCACGAAATCCTTTATTTGTATCCCACCCTTGACCCTTCATCTCCATGGTAGGTAAGATTCAAATGCAAAGTGGCTGGGATGAGTTCTAACTCCAACTCGTACCTATAAATAGAAGACCATTACCACTAAGAAAAGCATCTGCTATTGACATCGCAAGGCTGCCAAAATCAATCAGGAGCATTCCGACTCTAGTTCAATTACCATTTCCTCCATTGTCTGGTTCCATATATCAACAAACCATCAAGATCCCTACCTCCAAAAAAGCTTAAAAGTTCTAATTTTGGAAGAAGTTGGAACCAAGGCATCTTCCATCATCCATCCATGATCTTCTTCACCTGCTCCACCTCCATAGTTGTAGATCCAATCAATATACAAAGATAGATCGACAAATTTCACTCTATCTCCGACAAACGTCAAGGAGGTTTTCTTGCTGGTTGTTCTGCACCTTCATTCTAGAGTTTTAAGAACCACTCTTGCACACCACAAATGTCATTTCTTCTTCTTGTATGACACCACCACATATGTGATTTCTACTTCTTTTGTGACAATGTTCTTCTCTCACCTTTTCCATGTTGTATTATATTTGTTGTCACGAGCGGGTAGTCCTCTCACTAGTGTACGTAGAGTAGCCCCACTACCCAATTTTATTTCTTTACTGTATCTTTTATGGTACGAATCATTATATGTTTGGAACCAATCATTTCCATACTTGTATTCTTGTATCATCATATCTTGATTATAGAAAACTTCAAACCTAAGATCTAGGATACTAATTGATTTATATAAAATCCTTAAGGAGAATTTTCGAGAGGTGTTTTTGATACAACACATGTATGACCTCTAGGTAAGGTGCCAGTAAACTTAAAATGATATTTGTCAAGGTTTTGATCCAAGCACCAAAAGGGGGACTTTTCCAGCCTCAATATATGTATTTTTATGCTTAGTATGTACAATGATAGTGATCATAAGTAGGAGTAGTGAAACCCATTCCACCTCATTGTTCCCATCCATTGATAAATCTAATCCAATGTTTTATTAATTGCAATCTTAGAGAATCAACAATCAACCATACTTGTGTTAAATGCTCATTCTTGTTTGGCTACATCGATCAAATCATTCTTCAAAATATTCTCTGTTGGGTAACTATACTATACTAAGATCCATCCACTTATAGATGGCAATTATTGTATATGGGCTAAGGTAAAAATCTAGAGATTTTCACAACGTAAATTTACCTATATAACAACACACACATAAACAATGTGTGTTGTCTGTCAGTCATGCTTAGCAATGCTTTATCAGTCCTCATCTGTCATCATGATATGTGGCTTCTGATTTAATCCATTGTCTTTTTTCTCAACCAAACCATTAGATAATGAGTATAATATATATATTAGTAGAAAATGTTGAAAACATGTGATGTATACCACTATCACATAAATAAAATAGATCCTAACCAATATCAAAATCTTGAAACGAGGAGATGAATTGTGTTAGTCAATAATTATGTAGACATATGTTGAAGAGTCCAAAAAATAAAGTAATACAAATAAATGGTGGAATCAAATGTTGACATTTAGAATGACATAATAATAGGTTCATGGTTTTAAATGCATTTATTGATCAGAGATACTCTATACTATATATGTTTATACATCAATACATATTTTTAGGTATCAATATACGTTGAATATAAAATATGGTTAATTAACACAACTTGATCAATTTCCTTAGTGTTGGTTACATGCATGATATTATATTCATATTAGTAGATTTTTTTTAATAACGAGGAACTCTTTCCGGGATCGGCCACTATTAGACCCCACCCAGTTAAGAGTAAACCCCGGGATCAACCATGTCATTGGGGGGACACCACAGCACGCCCAGTAAAATGTCAGCCACTGTTGCACCACGGCCGACGCCAACAGTCGAACATGAGACCTTTCATTGAGGTGTTACTGAGTCGCACCACTTGAGCTATCGACTGCCCTCACTAGTAGATAGTTACTTGTGAATATTCATCAAATTTTACTAAAGACATTCATAAGTATCAATATTATTCTTAATTTTAGATTAATTTATTTATTATGTACATGAGTCTTATTGTCTTGATCCATTAGGATTAAGTTATGCTTCCTTGTACTTGCCTCATCTCCTATATATAAGAAGAGTTTGCCCACTATCAATAACAATTATCTTTCTAACCTCGATATTGTTATTAATATGATATTAGAGCAAAGATCCTAAACTTAATCCTAAAAAGCAAAGTAGATTGCATCCGAATGTAGGCGGCAACCGTCTAATCTTGGCTTGATCTCCCGCTAGACAAATGTCTAGTTTCGAAGGTTTATTCTTCAACCATGCTGCCGCCATCACAGCCGCAACCGCCACTGATAAACTAGCCGCCCAATCGATTTCCGTCTCCAAATCTTTTATTGCCCGTTATCCTTTTTTTTACTACCGCTATCCGACGACGTGCCGAACTATGATCAACCATTTCTCATGTGCGAGCACACGCAATCCCATTTCCAGATCGATACAGCAACAACGCGAGGAGCCCATATCAGATCGTTGCATTACACATGTACGTCAGCACCGCGGCCGCCTGACCAAAGTATGACAACGTCCACCTCAAATGTTTAGCATACAAGGCCCATCCTTAGATCCATAAGTCCGACGTTCTTTTCCTAGTTCACTCCCACTCACTATGAGGCAAGGTGGTCCATAAACAAGGAATGAATCACAGATCCATTCAGTTAACCGCAGATCCATTCAGTTAACCACTGACAACAATATCCGCAAATGCTTTCTTACTATGGGAAATAGAGACCCATGAGTGTCATTTTTTTGTATGATTTATTTAGAAAATAAAAAGACCTCGTATTAATTTATAAAGCACTACAGAAAAAGGGGGACAATGCATTACTTTAACTTCCTACCATGTTTATTCTGATTGTATTTTATTTTTCCTACTAAGATTTATTCTGGTAGTGTCACTCTTTTTCTACCGAGTTTCATTCTGGTAGTACTGTTTTCTTCCTACTGAGTTTCATTCTGGTAGTGTAATCCTCTTTCTACTGGATTTTTATTTTGATAGTATTTTTGTTCTATTATTTGTCTCGAGCTATATTCCAATACCTTTGATTTGTGATTACAACGGCATGCCACATATATCTGTTGACCTTTATATATCCATTCCTTTACCAATATTTGTCCATCCCGACCGCTGTCATAATCCATTTTGTGGTTTGTGTGAGGGAGAGAATACATGAAGATGAGTAGAGGAAAGAGATGAGATGGATGAGAGAAGATGAAGAGAAGAACCATGTCATTCGATCATGTTGTATGATTTTTGTAAATCCACTCGTGTGGTTGATCTACTATAGCACATATTCCTATAGTAGTGCATCTCAAACATGTGTGCTCTTATCTCAACTATAGTGCATTGTTCCAGTATTGGTGCTTCTTGTGTGGAAAATACTTCAATAAAAATGTTGAATCAGATGACTTCCATACATATGTTCTCCACCATCTACATTGTTCCATTTGCTCATCCATGATTTAAAAATTTATATGTGATTGTTTCTGCGAGTCTGCTACAATTTCAAAGAGGAGTCTATTCTGCTGCCACTGCTTTTTTATTAATATTATCTTCATCAAGAGAAGAAGACTACTTACCACCTGCTATGTGATACATTTTTCAGAGGGGTGTTAGAGTACTTCAATTTTTGCATTACAAGATTTTGGTGGAGTTCATTTCTTATAAGGGGAGATCATTTTTTGTATGACCATTTTACCATTTTCATATATTTGTAGGCTGGATGTGTATCTCACTCATGCTCCAGCTTGAGGGGGAGTGTTAGATTAATTAGTTTATTATGTACATGACCCTTATTGTCTTGGTCCGTTAAGGTTAAGTTATGCTTCCTTGTACTTACCTCCTCTTCTATATATAGGAGGAGAATTTGTACACTATCAATTACAATTATCTTTCTAGCCTCCATGTTATATTCCACACTTATCATGAATTAAAACACTAGTTATATACGATGTTGATTTGTTTTAGAAAATGCAATAAGAACCAATTTACTACGCCATCCAATGTACTACACCATCTTAGAATAGCCTCAATTGAGAGGTATTGATCTAGGTTGGATTTTTCCAATTTAATTGAATTATTAGAGTAAGTAGATCTAAAACATGAGTGCTTATTGAATGCAAATATGAATGGCTTGGTTTTGAAAAATAACTTCATATGAAATGTTATGTGATGTTACTTTCTTTCATGCATATAAAGAAGTACTACATACATAATTGCACTTATTGTTAGTATATATGTCCTGAGAGCCAATCATGGGATGATTGGTGGGATACATTAAGATTGATTTGATAAGCATTAAAGGCAAGCTTCCAACTCTTTCTGGTTCAGTCATATGAGATAATGATAGAACATATTGAATGTCTAGAGAATGATAGTACTCAATGACGTATGCCTTCAGGTTCAGGACCTGAACGATGAGATCATACAGATGCTAAGAGTTTGTACATTCTTATTATGTTCCTAGTCGGATGTCATTGTGGAAGGTAGATAGACAGCAATGACACACAAGACTATATTGTGGTGTTCGTTGATGACAGAATCTCATTAGTCATGATATGGAGATATCAAACCAAACACATAGGTACTTGTTAGAGAACAAGTGTACCGGACAGACCCACTGTGAGTTTGACACATGGAACCATGACATGGTAGTCACAATCAGTTCTCACAGTGATGGTGGTGAGTGTGATTCTTTGACCTGAAATCACTACACTCAACACATGTCGTTGGGTACACTTTGACATCATCAAACACAATCCTAAAACATGGGTTGTTATAAAGGTGATGATTGGGTGGCTTTGACACATGGGGCTTTTGAGGGGTGAGTGATAGATATGGGATTTTTCCCTCCTGAGGGACTTTGATATCCATGGCCACTTGATGAGTAGGATTGAGATAGGCGTGCACGCATGTGTGAATTAGTATGTGATATTGATGTCATACATATCTCCTCCAATCTACACTGAGATCAAGAAAGTGAATGAACGTTGACAGGATGATTGTTCCATGCCTTGAGTTCATTCGGGATATCAGTGACAAAGGAGTTATACATTCACTGTAACACCATTCACGGATTGTAGGATTGAAAGTTGTTCTCCAACTTTCCTTTTCACTTGGGTAGCACTGATGTGCGACTAGGCACCACTCTCTTCTTGTGAAGTCATAAGTGTTATGGACTTTCACTGTCAATGTGAAATGGACATGTAGGGTCACACACATAGGATTTAACCTGGAAGAGGAGTTTATCCACAAACGATGTTTAGATTGATTACTAAAGGAGTTTAGTAGTTCAATTAAACACTCAATCAATTGATAGCTCAGTATCATAGTGTTCAAGGTGTTGGACCAATTGATTAGAGTATCATATTGATTGAAACTGCGATTGACTGATTTGCATAGTCTGCTGCCCCAACCGATCGACTCACTGAGTTGAACCGATTGGCTCAACTGGTGAGTCGATCGGCTCATGTGCCATGAAACGATCAGCTCAATTGTTGAACCGGTCAATTCGTGGACCAACTGAGATCGTTTGGAAAGTTAGAAGACTATTTTGCAAATACAATTTGTTTCACTTGTACAAATTCGATTTGGACAAGGATTAATATTTGATTAATCGGAAACAAATATGAAAGTCAATTTGAGTTAGATCAGGACCATGAACCGATCGGCTCAGGCATGAGCTGATCGTCTCAAAGCCCCAGGCGATCAACTCAGGTCCCAAACGATCAGCTCAGGGCCCGAAACGATCGGCTCAGGGTGTGAATTGATCAGTTCAGCTGGCGCAAGTTGAGTGTTTTGTGGAAAATCTTGAACCCTTCTACTCATGTTTAATCCTGCATTGCCTGGGGTAGAGAACCATGTCCCATGACCCTCCTATATATATGGGTATTGGGGGCTTCTCATAAACAACAACTCAGAACACCAGTTGCTCTGCAAAGTTGTCGTTCTCTCTAGTTGTGGTAACCGAGAGAGCCCGAGCAAGTGCTACCCGATAAGGGAGGCACGACAAGGGAAAGACAACTGCAGAAAAGCAACTGATTGCAGGAGAGTGTGTTGGTGACTAGTACATCAACAGGAGGGTGTGACTCCTTCTGATTCCTTATGGGACAAGGAAATTGGAGTTCCAGGTGGTCTGTGTGGACTACTTCAGAGGCGGGAGACTTCTGCCGCTCGGAGGACAACTGTCAATCCCGACAGTCCTGGTGAGACCAGGAGCTACACAGACACCATCTATGACCAGAGGTGAAGACTACGCAAGCCGTGAGGTAACATCTCCAAGCAGGCCCCAGGACAAGGTATGCCTCTACAAGCCATCTTTCCTATTGTATAGACGTTGATGCAATTCCTTTATTCTGGGTTTGGGAGAAGAAAATTTTATTTCCGCTACCTTCTGTGTCTCCCCTAAAACCCAATAATGGTATCAGAGCCACGTCAACTGCTTTATACTTTAGGATTATCGATATGATCAATTTTGGTTTGTCATCTTTATTTATTGCATACGATGCAAATAAAATTGGCTTTATGCATGTCCAATCCTAAATCCACAAATCCCAATATACATATATGATATGTAATATGAATGCACTCGATACACGTCGCCCTTAAATGAGTTTTGTGGTGGATGTATAGCGTGGTTATGGCCTATAAACCCTATGTGTGTGTTTGGTTGTATGTGGTTGCTTGCATCTCAGTCTGCACACTGATTCCCTACCTCCTTATTCCTGATGTAACTTGAGATAACTCGAGATTTCTTTCCTACCTTTGCTCCCCCCAAATGTAACTCGGGGTTTCCCAATTTAAATGTAAATATGATAGATCTTTTATATTTCCTATTATGTCAAAGAACGAAGGACATCTGACGACGACTGAGACAGTCGGTTCAAGGTGTGAACCGATCGGTTGGCGATCTAGATGACCGGTTCGAGGTGTGAGACGATCGGGTGGTGACCATGAGGAGATGCATGATGACCAGGTGAACCGATCGGTTGGAGGAGCCAACCGATCGGCTGGTGTCACCCAAACGATCGGCCAAGATGAGCAGGTCATTCATGTGATGAGTTGATCAATTCAGATGGCTATAGCACTTCATCTTAGCTCGAGGAATCACATTAGGATGGCCATAATCATTGATTTTATTATTTCACATGTTTTTGTGTGATATAGCATGTATATGATACGTACTATGTATTGTGGTGATTGGATATGTATATGTACCTATAAAACCAAATCCCTCATTAAATATTAAATTTTTAGATCCCTTCCAAATGCGAAACACGTGAAAAGCTTGATCGGCCAAGTGCGGGCATGCCCTAGCGTGGTGCACCGTCTATCTCGTAGAAGCGTGAAGGATGGATATGTGGGTCTGCCCTAGCAGGGTGCATATTCATCATGTTGGCTTTGGGTCAGACTTAACAAGGTGACCTAGATAGGATCTAGCACCTTGAGGCATGGAGGTGATCATGGCAAGGAGTTGCATATGATATCTTTCAAGAGTTTCATATGATGCAATTGGCAAAAGTTGCCTACCTGGAAGATTTAAGTTGTGGGTGACAGCCCTAGCTGGTCCATGACTCAGAGGATTTCAGGATCTTGACCCACGAGAAGATTGTATGCTGTAATCTTATGAATTGATGGTGAGGGCTATCAATTTGAACAAAAATAGTGGAGCGATAATTAATTAAAGTCCTAATTATATCGTCAACTTTTCAAATCAATCAAATAAGTCAAAATTGAGTTTTGGACTAAATTACATATATTTCCTTTTGTAGAACAAATGACAACAAACAACAATCACTTTTCATTGTGATCGGTCCTTGAGAAGGACAAACTGAATGGGACTAACTTCCAGGACTAGTTTAGGACATTGAGAATTGTTCTCACTCAAGAGCGAAAGCTCTATGTCCTGGATACTCCAATTCCAGAGGAACCTGCTCCTGCCGCACCAAAGGCAGAAAGGGATGCTTATAAGAAGCATTCTGATGATACCATTGATGCAAAGTACTTGATGTTGTGCTCCGTGAACCACGAGTTGCAGAGACAATATGAGAACATGGGTGTCATTGAGATGATTCAGCATCTCAAGAACATGTATGAAGATCAAGCACGACAAGAGAGATATGATGTCTCCAGGGCATTGTTCAAGTGTGTCATGACATAAGGAGATCCAGTTGGTCCTCACATGCTCAAGATGATTGGGTATGTGGAGAACCTGATGAGACTGGGATTTCCCTTGAGCCAAGATTTGGCTACTGACGTGATACTGCAATCGTTGCCAGAATCCTACAGTCAGTTTTTGATGAACTACAATATGAACAACTTTGACAAGTCGTTGACAGAGTTGTTGGGCATGTTGAGGACAACTGGGGCATGGATGAATAAGGACAAGCCTAAGTCTGTGATGATGATCAGCAGCAAGAAAGGCAAGTCCAAGCGCAAGGGCAAGGGCAAGGCTAAGAAAGGTTCTGATGCTAGCCAACATCCCAAGTCGTCTTCAACTCTCAAGGCCAAGGGAGGCGTGACCAAGAGAGGCAATTTCTATCATTGTCAAAATCCAGGACATTGGAAAGGGAATTGTCCACTCTATCTGGAAGAACTAAAGAAGAAGGAGGCGACAAACGTCTCCACCTGAAGGTGTCATGAAATAAACTTGTAACACTTTTTAGGTATATGATACCAAGTTATAAAGTGTAAAACACCCAATACATGGGGCAAGTGTTGCCTCCATAGATATGAGTAATTTAGTTTATTTTCAGCCTTGAAGGCATGTAATAGAGTTATGAACTGCTATTTCATATTTTCCAATGGATAGAAATACATTATTTTTGCATATTGTATGACAATGATAGCAATTAATGATGTTGATGTTTCAATCTTTATGGCAATGCCTTGTTTATCTTGTGGTACTTGGTATGCATAAGATAAAATGATACCTAAAAGTTATTGATAACTCAAACAATCAAATTAGCATAAATAATGAGAAATTCATTTCTAGTTTCCATATGATGGATAAATCTAGACTCTTTTGGTTAGAGAACCAGTAAGAGACATGAATCTCTTGGACATGATTAATCAATCATCACTAAGGTAGTGGGAGAATGATTATCCTATTAGGTATAATACATGTGATGTATTTACATACCTATTGGAGCAAATGCTAATACTTCAAATGGTGTTTAGAGAAATACCAATATGAATATCTTGAAGTGTTCAAGAATATCATAGATGAAGTATGGATTAGGTAAAGTGTTAATTCTTGATGATATCAATGAATGAAATACATGAACCAAATGTTTGAGATCCTTATGAGTTATTATGATAGTGTATCATAGTAAACTCATGATTAAGACATGGTGATGTCTAAATCAAAAGGAGTCATACTCTGAGGAGTTAGAGGATGATTATCAAATAACTAATTTCTTCTTAAATAAAGAATACCCCATACTAATAAAGGACATTAAGAATCACAATAAGTTATGAGTTCTTATATCCTTGACAGATACACCTCGATTGTCTATGAGATGAGTTGGTCATGTTATGAGTCAACTATCTAGATGAATATGAGGAATCGGATTTTGAGTTATGGTTTATGACCATTACATCCCAAATGACTTCCATATAAACCATAAGGTATGACCTTGATGATAGCACCCATTGGGATGAAATTCATAAGTGTGAATGAGTCTTAAGTGTTAAGACACATGGATGATATTTTAGGAAGGATGATGCTTGTTGATTGCAACTTAATGACTTAGAGATTTGGCATACATATACTAAAACTGCATTCCTATAAGGAATAAAATAAGGATGTGTATGTGACACAACCTATAAGGTTTATGAATCCATTAATGCAAATGAAGTCTATAAGTTACAATGGATTAATCAATGTGATTGATTAAGTACAAGCAACTCAGAGCTGGGATCTTTACTTTGATGATATAGTCAAAGGGTTTGACTGATATGTCAAAGAAAAGAAGGGATATGTGATTTAGTGGGAGTGTATTCACATTCCACATGTTTATGTGAAATGGAAATGCAAAGTGGAAATTATCTTTAAGGAAGATAGAGAAATTCCTTATGTGATAGGAATAGAGATCTATAGAGATAGTTCTTGAAAATCTCTTGACCTAAAAAGAGTGAGCATACATTGGCAATCTATACTGAAAGGTTTAGTATACACATATTCAGTGATAGAAAACTTATCCATGTTACATGGAGTTAGTATCCCAAGGCCAAGTGTCCAATTCTTATGAAGAATGGGAACACTAAGAATAGATAAGGATCTATCATGTATGTGATCAT
Source organism: Alisma plantago-aquatica (assembly GCA_963693085.1). NCBI lineage: Eukaryota > Viridiplantae > Streptophyta > Magnoliopsida > Alismatales > Alismataceae > Alisma > Alisma plantago-aquatica. The sequence continues at coordinate 1,221,776,612 of OY856411.1, forward strand.
CCCATCATCTTGCATGTATGGACATGGCAAGAACAAAACACATTTATCATCTTGTATGTAGGACATGACACTATGATATGCTCATCATGATAACTCATATGTGGGACATGACGAGTGGATGTCTGTCTAGTTCCAGTAAGGGTTACTAGAATACCATAAGAACTTTATAAGTACTTGAGAAGTACTCGTTCTATGGAAATTAGGAAGGGTTCACTGTAAAGAGTTACACTGATGCGAACTTCTAAAAAGGATAGAAAATTAATCGCAATATATATGGGATATATAAAAGTGAATGTTTGTTGAATAATGGAAATGTTCCAATAAAGTTGTTTTAAAAGGAAATGATGAGTATCTGTGTGTTAAAGAACAACAGTGGATACTATATGGATCTAGGAGTTCATAGATATGAACTTATAGATATTCCGGTCATTGATGACAAGTTAGGAGTGCTTGGTCATGCAATGTGGCTAAAAGTTAGCAAAGGAATACTAGATCGCATATTATGGAAACTCCATCTCATATGTGTGACATACATCGAAGAGATGAGAGACACGCAGTTAATACCGACTTTGGCAAGGTGTTGCCATAACTCACTATGTTAGCACTAGAGCACAGTAACATGTGTGACATGTTTGAAGATCACTATGAATATGATTCAAGGGTGATTGGCTCGCAGTGCAAGTGGGAGTCTGTTGGTATATATGCCCTGAGAGCCAATCATGGGATGATTGGTGGGATACATTAAGATTGATTTGATAAGCATCAAAGGCAAGCTTCCAATTCTTTCTGGCTTAGTCATATGAGATAATGATAGAACAGATTGAATGTCTAGAGAATGATTGTACTCAATGACGTATGCCTTCAGGTACAAGACCTAAACGATGAGATCATACAGATGCTAAGAGTTTGTACATTCTTATTATGGCCCTAGTCGGATGTCATTGTAGAAGGTAGATAGACAACAATGACACACAAGACTAGATTGTAGTGTTGGTTGATGACAGAATCTCATTAGTCATGATATGGAGATATCAAACCAAACACATAGGTACTTGTTAGAGAACAAGTGTACCAGACAGACCCACCGTGAGTTTGACACATGAAACCATGACATGGTAGTCACAGTCAGTTCTCACAGTGATGGTGGTGAGTGTGATTCTTTGACCTGAAATCACTACACTCGACACATGTCATTGGGTACACTTTGACATCATCAAACACAATCCTAAAACATGGGTTGTTATAAAGGTGATGATTGGGTGGCTTTGACACATGGGGCTTTTGAGGGGTGAGTGATAGATATGGGATTTGTCCCTCCTGAGGGAGTTTGATATCCATGGCCACTTGATGAGTAGGATTGAGATAGGCATGCATGCATGTGTGAATCAGTATGTGATATTGATGTCATACATATCTCCTCCAATCTACTCTGAGATCAAGAAAGTAAATGAACATTGACAGGATGACTGTTCCATGCCTTGAGTTCATTCGGGATATCAGTGAAAAAGGAATTATACATTCACTGTAACACCATTCATGGATTGTAGGATTGAAAGTTGTTCTCCAACTTTCCTTTTCACTGGGGTAGCACTAATGTGCGACTAGGCACCGCTCTCTGCTTGTGAAGTCATAAGTGTTATGGACTTTCAATGCCAATGTGAAATGGACTTGTAAGGTCACACACATAGGATTTAACCTGGAAGAGGAGTTTATCCACAAACGATGTTTAGATTGATTACTAAAGGAGTTTAGTAGTTCAATTAAACACTCAATCAATTGATAGCTCAGTATCATAGTGTTCAAGGTATTGGACCAATTGATTAGAGTATCGGATTGATTGAAACTGTGATTGACTGATTTGCACAGTCTGCTACCCCAACCGATCGGCTCACTGAGTTGAACCTATCAGCTCAACTGGTGAGTCGATCCGCTCATGTGCCATGAAACGAATGACTCAATTGCTGAACCGGTCGATTCGTGGACCAACCGAGATCGTTTGGAAAGTCAGAAGACTATTTTGCAAATACAATTTGTTTCACTTGTACAAATTTGATATGGACAAGGATTAATATTTGATTAATCAGAAACAAATATGAAAGTCAATTTGAGTTGGATCAGGACCACGAACCGATCAGCTCAGAGCCCCAGACGATCGGCTCAGGTCCCAAACGATCGGCTCATGGCCCGAAACGATCATTTCAGGGTGTGAACCGATCGGTTCAGCTGGCGCAAGTTGGTTGTTTTGTGGAAAATCTTGAACCCTTCTACTCCTGTTTAATCCCGCATTGCCCGGGGTAGAGAACCCTGTCCCATGACCCTCCTATATATATAGGGATATTGGGGGCTTCTCATAAACAACAACTCAGAACACCAGTTGCTCTGCAAAGTTGTCATTCTCTCTAGTTGTGGTAACCGAGAGAGCCTGAGCAAGTGCTACCTGATAAGGGAGGCACAACAAGGGAAAGACAACTGCAGAAAAGCAGCTGGTTGTAGGAGAGTGTGTTGGTAACTAGTACGCCGACAAGAGGGTGCGACTCCTTATGATTCCTTATAGGACAAGGGAATCAGAGTTCCAGGTGGTCCGTGTGGACTACTTCAGAGGCGGGAGACTTCTGTCGCTCGGAGGACAACTGTCAATCCTGAAAGTCCCAGTGAGACCAAGAGCTGCACAGACACCGTCCAAGACCAGAGGTGAAGACCGCACAAGCCGTGAGGTAACGTCGCCGAGAAGGCCTCAGGACAAGGTATGCCTCTACAAACCATCTTTCCTATTGTATAGACGTTGACGCGATTCCTTTATTCTGGGTTTGGGAGAAGAAAAAATTGTTTCTGCTGCCTTCTCTGTCTCTCCTAAAACCCAACACTTATATGCATATGTGAGATATACAAATTGGCATATGAGTATTTATTTAAGTATATATGGAAGTAGGCCGGATATAAAACCATATGTCTAGAGTATGTTAATATGATCGTAACAAGATGTAATATAATGAGACTAAGGTCAATTTCATGACTATATGGCATTAAGATGTTATACATGATTATGAGACCTAGATTTCAAAAGACATAGTTAAAACCTTAGAAAATATTAAAATGAGAAAATAGATTAATACCACCCACCAATGGAAAACCATAGTCACCTAAAGCATCTGAAAAAACAAATATAATTAGAAAATACATGATTCCAAGCCAATAGTGACAAACTACATTTGTAGATATATATTTGTCTGATTTATGGAGTTCAATACTTGGAATTCTTGCATTCTTGATATTTTTTATTCAAACATACGAAAGTATTATTTTGACTTTGGAAACTTATTTCTTTTTTTGAATGCATGTACGATTAGATAGGGTGGTCATCTTAGAATTGATTTTTAACTTTAGCCATCCTTTTTGAAAAACCAAGGACATTTATTCCTAGAAAACAGTAGTATACTTTTAAACATCAAAAGGATAGAGTGATGCTCACTAGTTTGAGTAGAATTATACTTCTACGACTATGCATAGAGAAAGGACATGTTGTCTCTTTTTATATTGAGAAAAACAGTTGGTGTATTGTCATTCTCTGTGGAGAGAACACATGAGTTTTCCAAAAAAGTTGGCATTATTATGTGCTATGTATTAAATTTTTTAACTTATAATTTGAAATTTAAAATTATTTTGAATATTATTATTATTACTAACCATTATTTACAAGTTTACACTTATCTATAAGTTGAATTACTTACATATTTCATTGAAATCCCTAAGAGTTTGTAGCACACTCATATTTATTTTTTAATATATCATTTTGTACCGATCCTTGTGATTGACCTTTTTCATCTTACTACTCATGTGTAGATTCACTTTCTTGGCAAAATTGCATAAAAAGATTAGGTATTCTAATATAATGTTGAAGGGACAACATGAAATATGCAGGAGATGACCTTGGAGACAAGACTAGAATAAGTGTTGGAACTTATTTACTTATTGAAATGAATATAAATTTAGAGCATGTGAGTATTCTTATATAATGAGATTGAGAGAGGCATTCTCTCCCCCTCTCTCATGCCCGTGGCGGAGGCCGGACGCTTAGGAGGGTGGTAAATCAAGGCGGCAATTGGGATTTGAGCTCGGGTCCCTCTTTTAGGAGACACCGTGCTTGACCACTTGAGCCACTCCTTGTCGGCTGTATTCTGATATAATGTATGATATAAAATTTTTGTATTTTTTCCAAACAAAATTATGTTGAAATTTAATCTTATGAAGGTTGGGTTTTTAGAGTTTCCCATTTGGCAAACAAAATGTAAAACTCTTTAGTATCTCATGCGTGAATGTAACAAACTAATAATAAGCACATTAGACACAATCAATATGTATCCCTTGCAAATAGTATTAGGAGTCGAAGCCCCAATTCTAAGAGGCCTAAGGGTTTAGAAGAAAATGAGAGAGGAGTAAGGATGACCACAATGATGATGCATGGTTGGGGCAGAATAATGATGGTGCCTTAGGGGGCAAGGGGGGAATGGTAACGATGGTGTTGGGTGCACAAGATATTAGAGGGGGGTTTAGGTGTAACTAGCAATGCTAGAGGATGAGGGGCTCTAGGTAGGGAGGGTAATTTTTTTTAATATACTACTTCATGACAATCATAAGTTAGTGGATGACAATCATAAGTTATTGGATCACTTCTAAGTGTTATTTCCAAAGTTTTCACATGATGTGACATTTCTACTTAACTAGATCAAATTGCACAACTTGTGGCTAGCCTACATCTCTTATACTAGATCTAAGATAATTTTTCACTCTACTTCACAAGATTTTCAAAATGTAATAATAAATACTATTGGCACAGAAAAGGATTTTATACTATAAGGTCATGTTTGTGTTAGAAATTGTGGTGGACAAGTGATGATGCTCTGCAAAACTGAAGGCACAAGATTTAACGTGGAAAACTTTTTCTAAGATAAGAAGAGAAAAACTATGGGAGAATACCGGTCAACAAGCACTATGTAACCAAGATTACAACTCACACCATGCAGACTTAATCACTCCTAAATCTGAAAACCTCCCCCTGCCTGAGAACAAAGATAAGGAAGAGCATAATTACATTCAATGTGTACAAACCCTCCCTTTTCAACTTTTTCTCCTCATGACACCACTACCGCTACTGGGGAATACTTGTTGCCATTGCAACCACTGATAGGGTCACCTATGCTCCTAGTGAGGTCCTCTACACCACTACGAACCAGAAGATCTCTCTGTCTGAGAGAGTAGATATGCATCCTCCACTAATCGGACAGACCGTTGTCATTGTTAAATCACCAATAGTGTGCCACCAATTGTGTGCATCTTTCACTACTCAGATCCGCCATTGTGGTCGATGCACCACCTCTATTTTTCCAATTGATACGCCTCCTTCGTTGATTAGACAGAGCGTTGTCGATGTCGATGTCGCATCACCAGCAAAGTACTACCAACTGATGTGCGTCCTCCGCTGCTCGGACCCCCTCTGTTGTCGATGCACTACTGTTGTGTTGACGACTGCCAACTGCTACTTCACCTTGAAGCAAAGTCATTGGCCCTCTCTCATCCACGAGACAACTACTCTATTGGTGCACCCAATATGCCATCAACTGTTAGTCGCTACTTCGCTTCAAGGAAAAATCATTGACCCTCTCTCACTAAGAGAGAGCACCACCAGTTGCTATTATTTTCTAGCTCTTCTACTGCATAAGGCACCAATAACTAGCGGGATCACACACCAACATGTGGTATGATCTCAATGGCATTCCCAGGGCCTCTATTTATAAGTCTCCAAGCTATACAAATGCAACTAGGAATCCTAGTCCAATTCTCAATCTAATTCCTAGTCCACTTCCAAACTTTAATTAATCTCACACAAAGAGAGCCATCTTCTTTCCTTTTTTAATTCAACTCATATTAGGATTGGCAACACAAACCAACTCCTATTAAGTCCAAATCACAATAGGAAATGGGCCAGAACATTCTATATCCCAACAATCTCCCCCTCTAGCCCATGAGGGAGACTTTGTCTTCAAGGAACATTTGGAGTAGCTTCTTGATCCCATCACCACATGTGATGAATCTATTCTCCTCAAAAATGTCAGCATCATGTCGTCTTCATCCATCTTGTTGAAGTCTCACCATGACTTCACTCTGTTCCCAAACAACTGAGAAGAAGTACCATGCTAACACCGCTTCTCTCTCCATGTCTGCACCTGGAAAACTGTAAGCTCCCCCTGATTGATCAGTTGAGTCATCTTTGATGAAGAATGCATTTTTGACCTTCTGTTCCAAGGCTCAAAATCCCTTTAATGACGCTCCCCTTGTCTATGCAACTCCTCTTTAGAAGTGTGATCATCCATTGTGGATGTAACAGTTGGACACTTACTATTGCCCTTCTTCACATGCATGTTGTCCTAAAGAAGGCTTTGGAGCGACCTTGTCTGACCGGGAGCCGTCATGATGCATATTGTTGCCATTCCAGATTTAATCCCACATCTCATACATGTGGCTATTCTCATGATCACTTTTTGTCGACGTTGCTCTTCCTGTCTTCAGACGCCATCTCACCACACCCACTGCATCCTTCAAACATTATGCTCTGATACCACTTGTTAAAAATTATGGTGGGCAAGTGTTGATGCTCTACAAAACTGAAGGCGTAAGATTTAATATGGAAAACTCCCCCCCAAGACAAGGAAAGAAAAATCACAAGACAATACCGGTCAACAAGTACTATGTAACTAAGATTACAACTCACACCGCCTAGACTTAATCATCCTAAATCTGGGAAGCTTTCCCGTGCCCGAGAACAAAGATAAAGAAGAGCATAATTACATCCAATATGTACAAACCCTCCCTTTTCAACTTTTCCTCCTCACGACACCACTGTCACTACTGGGGAATGCTTGTTACCGCTGCGACCATTGACCGGGTCGTCTCTGCTCCTGACGAGGTTGTCTACCCACTACGAACCAAAAGATCTCTCTGCCTGAGAGAGCACATGCACGCCCTTCGTTGATGGGACAGACCATTGTCGTTGCCATGTCACCAATAGTGTGCCACCAACTGTGTGTGTCTTCCGCTGCTCGGATCCGCCATCGTGGTTGATGCACCACCTCTGTGTCTCCGGTTGATGCGCCTCCTTTGCTGATCGGATAGAGCGTCATCAATATCGATGTCGCAGCAACAACAAAGTTCCACAACTAATGTGCATCCTCCGCTACTCGGACCCGCCTCCGTTGTCGATGCACTGCCGTTATGTTGCCGACTGCCAACCACTACTTCACCTCAAAGTAAAGTCGTTGACCCTCTTTCATCTAAAACAGAGCTGCTCTATTGGTGCACTCAATATGCCATCAATTATCAGTCGATACTTCGCTTCAAGGCAAAGTGGTTGACCTTCTCTTGCCAAGAGAGAGCACCACCAGTTGTTATTATTTTCTGGCTCTTCTACCACAGAAGACACCAACAACCAACAACTGGTGAGATTATACACCAACATGTGGGATGATCTCAATGGCCTCCCCAGGGCCTCTATTTATAGGCCTCCAAACCATACAGATGCAACTAGGAATCCTAGTCCAATTCTCAGTCTAATTCCTATTCCAATTTGAAACATTAATTAATCCCACACATAGAGAGCCATCTTCTTTCTTTTTTAGATTCAACTCCTATTCAGATTGACAACACAAATCAACTCCTATTAAGTCTAAATCTCAATAGGACATGTGCCGGAACCTTCCCGTATCCCAACAATTTGGTTTAAAAGATATAAAATAAATGAAAAAGACCATCAAATGTTGTTAACCTAGAAGCGTAGTGCAAAATGAATATGTTTCTTTTTCATCGACTATTTAAGTTCCATTATTGTTGTAGAAATAAGAGTAAGAAAGTAGCCGTTTACATAGAGATCTTTTTGTAAGAAATCCATCATAATTTGGGCATGACGATGAAAAATATAGAAATAATGACAGAGAAATAGTTTTCATCTTGCGAGATAAGATTGGATATATAAAAACCCTTCTTTTGTTCAATGCCTTTTATCCTGGAAACTAGGATTATAATTTTGTCGGAATTTCTCTTCCCATTACTTTTTTCTCGATGAAATGCCTTATGTTATATTCTCAAATTTTAAGGGGCTGATATCCAATTCAACGCCAAATCGAATGATCCAAGCATGCCAAGTAATACGTATGTACGTATATATTGTTGATCAGTGAACTAACAAAGTAACTACTAGCCTGAAGATTTGGTGAGCCCCACAACGAGCCAACCCAACCAATAGCTGCCCAAAAACTCAGCTCTCTATCCAAAACTATCCGCAAGGCCGGAAACGGGTGGTTCGCCGCGCCGTCGCCTCGCCTGCGTTCCCGCTCGATTCTGTCCACCCAGACCTGCTACAGGAAAGCAGAAAAAGATACTCACCTGGACTGGCTGCTAAAAGAGGAAACAGAACGACCTCGCCCGTGCCGTTGAGAAGGAACCCACGGTTTGTTTCTTGATGGCTTCTTCCGCAGCTTCCGCCGCTTTCTGCTCGCACTCCGTCTTAGCTGATAGTGGCAGGCTGCGCCCCCGAATCGAGTTGGCTCTGTGCGTTAGTCGTCGTAACGCAACTTTCCTCCCTCCCCTCCCGAAGCGCGGACTCTTGAAGCCTGTGGGACGATGTAAGTTTCAGTTTAAATCTTCAAGGTTCAAACTGTACTGTTCTGTTGTCAACGAATGCGGCAAAATTCTGGGATTGAGCGTATTTTCAGGTTACCTATTTGGCTACATTCTAAACCAGGTGTTATTACTCGTAGTTTCGTCCATCGCTTGGAAAAGCATCAAACAGAGCGATACATACGCAACAGTGTATTTGTATATTGTACATATACAAAAATATCTACAAATATTATGCATAATCCGGAGAATTAACATCTGTACGTGAAATCCTCTGATGGCAAATGCTAAAGTTCTTGGAGACAGATACAGAGCACCTGCTATTTCTTACAGACGGAAGATACAAAATTTCTCTAGACAGATACAGAGCACCTGCTATTTCATTCTCGTTGCCAATTTTGTTAGACAAACCGGTGATTTCCTTACAAACTCGGATAGATAATTCTCATAGGGCTCTCAATGTCAGACCTACATTCATTCTATTAGACTTCAAAGTCAAATCCAATTCAGTGCAAACTATAGTCACTCGGATCTACAGTCACTCGGATCAACTTGCTTCTCTCTATTCTAAAAGTTTCAAGTGAAAACACCTAGGAATAGGGGCCCTTGATCTTACATGGGTGCCTTTAAAACTACACTATTTTTACCACTTTGCTCTATCATTAACCATAGAAGAAAATAAGGGCAACTATTCACATAATTCTTCCTTTGAGAGCAATATATTACTGTATTATAGGGACTTAGAAAATTTCTCTCTCAAGGATGAAAATGGAAGATTGACAGGTTCTTTAACATAGAAGAGAATTTTGTTAGAACTGGACGCTCTAACAAAATAGTACTACTTAGTCATCTATACACATGCAAACCAACTTTAGATTTAGTAAAAAATGCAATGTTTTTATAATATTATGTTACTTATCTTGATTTAATGATGGTCGGTGCATATTCTCTCGATCTTATATGAAGTATACATGCTTTGAAAGGAAGTATATAATATTTGTCAGATTTCTTGTACATTGTATGTTATTGTTTTATGTCAACGATATGGTGCGACAATACGACTTAAAAGTAGAACTTGTTATAGACATATACCACATAATCACATATGAAATACATGTTTCATTTTTTTACCACCCAAGTCTATAGAATTTTGTTTCATACTTTGAAGGAGGGTCAATATTTCACCATCTTTATTGTATTTTCTAGTGGCTTTTGTTAATTCTCATATCACATCTTTGAACATTATGGATGCATGTCCATTATGCATCATCAAAATCATCATCATCATCATCTAAGCCTCAGTCCCAACTATGTTGGGATCAGATACATGGATCCTTCGTTTCCATTCAGCTCTATCATGGGTCATATTTTGGTCGAGATGTAGAGATTTAGAGATTCAAAATCTCTGTTTATAAGCAAGAGTGACAAAGATTTTATGGTTGGATGTCAACCTACCACCAACCCTCCTCCTTTACCCAGGATTGGGACCGGCTACATTTGCACAAAATGTATGACACATTTTATTACTAGATAGAAATTTTCTTACACGTCCATTATGCACTAGATAGAGTTTATGTATATGGATTTATAATATTGTAAGTATATGTGATGCCAAAAAGATACTCGCCTTTCAATATCTATGCCCCCTATTGATAATGCTTATTCATAGAAAGTTTTAAACATGCACAGGCAAACACACGTACGCATGCAGGCACACATGTACGCATGCACGAACACGCGCACACATGCACATATTGTGTGTGTCCCATTTTTCTTCCTTTCGCACACACACACACACACGCACACACACACATATGTGATACCAAAACGATACTTCCCTTTTCAAAGATGGAAAATATGGTGTGGCGGTGCGACTTAAAAGTAGAACTTGTTATAGGCATATACCAAATAATCACATATGGAATACATGTTTCATTTGTTTTTATCACCTATAGAATTTTGTTTCATACTTTGAAAGAAGTCAATATTTCGTCATCTATATTGTATTTTGTAGTGGCTTTTGTTAATTCTCATATCACATCTTTGAACTTGTGTGTGCGTGCGTGTGTGTGTGAAAGGAAGAAAAATGGGAGAATACATCTTTTAATGCAATGTTTTACTTGTTAGGTTAATATAGATTTGTTATTTTGTTCCATGTTTCATACTAATTTTATACACTTCAGGGTTAGTAATTAGTCAATCAATAATCACTGCATTACACAATCTAGTCTCTTGTAAAATGGTTAATCAAAATATTTATCTAGTTCTCAACATGGTGTGACATCTTGGGATTTGTAAGATAAGGTCTAGGATAAGATGGACTTAAAGGATATAACTGATACTACCCACACTAACAAGGTCCATCTTTTTCTATGAGATGTTGATCAGTAGAAATATTAAGGTGAAGCGTGATTGTCTTGAAGAAATTTTGTGATGGGTCACCATAAGAAGTCTTACAAGTGAGTTTAGAAAAGCAATAGGCTCATGTTGATTTCTCAACCAACTACCACTTTTAGCAAGTTTTGATCATCCAATGCTTGGGGTTTTGGCCACATATAACAATGGTATCAGAACTACATCCCCTCTAATAGGTGTGAGAGCCACGTGGACTCAAGACATCTTAGTCACGAGCCATGTGGTAAACAACTGGGCATGAAGAAAGAGCTATTTTCTGGTACTAGTGAAATGGAGCCATCCATGCTGCTAACAATCGTTTATGAGAACTTGGGTGTACATGGAACTCCAAGGCCTTGTACCAAAATGAGGAAAAGTAATGTGCCTGTATAACTGAGTCTTAGTGAGGACTTCCATCAATTGAATGGGCATGTTGTATGATAAGATCTTGGATGGAAAAGGCTTAAAGGTACTAATTTGTACTAGGTTCTCATTCCTTTTTGGAAACTCAAAGCCATAAACTCTGATGTAAACTTTGCTTTTCTTGGAGATATTTTGGGTTGAGAGACCTTGGACAGTTTTTCTTAGGGTATATCTGAGGAGAAAACATTAGTATCTCATGTTGGTTTATGGGGTCAATCATCATGCTTGACAAGCTATTAACATCCTTGGGTCAGGGTTTGGGGAAGTTACACTTAGTGTCAACAATAACTCCAATATGCCAAAACATAATCAACTGTCTAGGTGTAGCCCCTAGGGCTGGGCATTCAATAGTAAACTAACTCAAAAACCTCATGAGTCATGACTGTGAGAGATTATCCGCAATTGTTTGATTTAAAAGGACTCTCATATACAATGGATGTTTTCAAATAAATTCTAGTAAGCAAAAATGAATTGATAAAACAACAAAAACTAGCTAATCGGACCCTCAAGGTGTCTTTGGATCTGAACATGGGTTGAAGCTGCAACTTATCTTGTCACGTGCCTTCACCGTTGTTTTCCTCTCATGGAATCACACCCCTCCCTTTCTATATGTTGTGTCATATTCGAGTAACTCTTTTCCATGATTTAACCTATTTCTTATTAAATCTATTTTAAATCTGTGTATTGCATTGTGTTGGATATTATGCCATGAATAGTTGATGTTGTTTTATCCTACCCTTTGTTTGATGCAGAGCCATGTGTGGTGACTAGTAATAGAGTATGATTTTGGATTTGTTTGATCAAAGAAGAGTCTTCAAAACTATGTGTTGTGTGTGTATTTGTGCATAGTTCAAGAAATGTGTGATCAAAATTCAGCTAAACAATCATGAAGACATACACACATCTTTGGGGGTGGGGGGCTAGAATGAGATACATATATAATTGATATTTTTAGACTGGGGTGAAGGTGCATTAGTACTTGCTTGAGGGCAGATTTGGCTCAAGATCAAATTGTTCAATGAATGAATGCAAAAGATGAGGGCGTTCTTTTCTTGGACTGCTTATGTATATCTTGGTGGGAGCTAGTGTCAAAACTGTGGCTCGCCCATAAGATTCATGAGTATCTAGTTATGGTATTCAGCTCTGGATCCGAAGATCTCTGCTGGACATTGCAAACTTATCCTGTAAATATCAGTATATATATGCACATTATCAATATAACTAGTTGTAAGCCATTGATTAATTGTAGATTCATCTTTCTTTTCATGTGAAATGTCACTGCTTGAAGGGGCATGCATAGATTTCAAAATTGTAACAAATATCGAAATACAACGATTTTGTTCATGATGTGGAATTGTATGCCTTATAAAATGCTTAAGAATTTATTTTTAGTAGGTCACTGTTCTTCTCAACGCACCGCTAATAATGGCCTCAAAATAATCTCAATGGCATTGTAATTATGGATCAAAGGAAATTCAATCCAGTGAGATAGAGACTTGGTAGATATGGTATTGGTCTGAACCAGTTCTCGTTGGGGGAATGAAGAGCATGCGCTCAAAGGTACACAGCGGTTTGTGTATAGGAGGGGTTTGTCTTTTGCATGATCCAAGATATTACATATATATAGGCAAGGATTAAGGTAACCTGTGCAAATTTAAATTTCATCATTGCCGGTATACAAAGAAAACAAATACAGAATTGGAGACCACATGTTAGCGGGCCCCTGTCCAACGCCCATCTAACTCAAGAGCCTCTTCAGAATTAAACATTCTCAGATATGAGAGAGTGGCCTCCATGTGGGCTCAGTCTCTGTCATTTGTCAATGGATGAATGTAACATTCATCGGATAGAATAGGTGACTCAATTTGCCATAGCAGGGAATCTGTGTTAAAGGATTCATAATATCATAGTATCTCTGTTGACGATTTGGCAGTCCCTGATCAATGGACTGGTTGCTGACTGCGAGCCTAGCCTCACAGGGGCACACAGTAGAGCAGAGTGGGTGAGAGGTGGGGTTTCTACCCTGAGCAAATGGGAGGTTAAGAGAACAGTGTGGTAGAGAGTTCATCTGGTGAGTGGCAGGAAAAGTGGCCAAGGGTTTGCCAGCTGATGGTTAACCGACAAATATTTATTTTAATTATTGTTTGTACACTCATTGTAAGAATTTGGGCATAAACGCTATGTAACAACAATTCTTAAGAATTTAAATTGTTTTCTAGGCCAAAAGGTTCCAAGAGATGTCATTTCCATGGTGACAGGAGACTCATTGGCTACTGCAGAGCCAGAAACTGAAGTTGAATCTGAAACACCTGAAATTGTAAAAAGCTTACAGAATGCAGTAAGCATCTTGTTTTTCTTATGCCAGTGATTCTTTCTAATAACTTGTTTTGCTGCCCACTTATGTGTCCAACAACTGTATAATATTGCTGATGTTTCTGCTGTAGTGGGACCAACTGGATGATAAATATGCAGTAGTAACTCTTGGATTTGCTGGAATAATCGCTCTTTCGGCCTCCGTCGGAGTAATATCGGTAATAAAAATATATTATAAGCAATATGATACTTAAATTGTTATATGATTAAGTCCTCATAACATAGAGTAGTCCTTATAATTTGAACATGTCATACTGTGTAAAGGTTCTTAACTGAGTAGATCAGTGTTTCTATTGGATTTTAAATGGAAGATAAAATGTTCTAGTAAAAAAAGCACATTATTTTGAATAACCGAATGCCTTTTCATAGCAAAAAATCATTTTTAGTATGCAAAAGCTCACCATCCACGTTTGGTGATATAATCCACGCAATTATAGCTGAAAGTAGAAAAGACTTCATAGAATTCACCACTTGTGTTTTTGCAGGCAATTGATAGGCTTCCTCTGGTACCTGGTGTGCTTGAACTCGTCGGAATTGGTTACACGGGGGTAAATTTTCAAGTGCCAGTCATTTGTTATATCTTCTGTTTTGGACTCTGTATTGATGAATAAGATATTTTACTACTCTCTTTAAAAAAAAGATAGATATTTTACTACTCTAAACCCCACATTTCTTTTTTAATAATCATTGAGCCTTGTTGTATCTGTCTTTGTGCTTCATATTAATGGACAAGCTAATTTCACTAATCCAAATGCTGCTGTGTATTTTGAATCAATGACCAAATATAGACTTGAGGGCTAAACTTGTGTTTCCTCCATGATATATGGCAAAAAACGCATCTAAAGTTCCATGCAGTTGTGTTTGCATTCTTGCAGAAAGTTAGTGTTTTGGAATTTACAAATTGTCTTCTTTCGTCTTGTGTAAGAAGAAATAAAAATAAATTTGATATTAGGGTCTGGTTTAAAGGTTGTGTATATTGCCTGACCTAAAAAAACAATTGCTTCAGCAATCTACATTCAGACATACTATTATCAATACTTCATAATTTGCTCTAATCCAATGCATTAATCCTGTGGTTTCTGCAGTGGTTTGCTTACAAGAACCTGGTTTTCAAGCCTGACAGGTATATCTGATATTTGATTACTGATACATTATTTCAAAATTTAGATAAAAATTAAAGTCAGTATTTGAATAGCTTATGCTTCTGTTGCAGTGATTATTGCATAGCTAATCAATTCAGAAACAGAACTATAGCTCATCAAAGCTGTTAGATTTAAGTGGCTTAGTTGTTTTAGTTGATATTTTCCTTCTTTGAGCTTGAATGATTAGTCTGAGCGGTCTGTCTTTTCTTTTCCTAGCTATATACTAGTCCTAAGGTTAGTGGGAAATAAGGGTTCTCTTACAGTTAACTTGCGATTAGATCACTAGTTTAATCATGACCTAGCCACCAATATACTAGTCCTAAGGTTAGTGGGAAATAAATTGTCTATAAGGTTGACTGCTTTGGTGATTACAATGTCGGTTTGTTTGATAGTATGTGTTTGATCGCCTGATCTCATGATGTATGCAATGTGTGTTGTCTTTGAATGTAAATGTGAAATTGGATATAGCGCGGATGAGATGATCCTCGTGTTTGAATGTATTTTTCTTTTATGTGTTTATGCATAGAAATAATATACATATATATGTTTTTTTGCCATGTCTGGCGCCGTGTCCGCGTCCTAATTTTTGAAAACTGTTGTCTCCCGTGTTCATGTCTGTGTCAGTATCTGTGTCCATGCATCCTAGCATAAGAGTAGCACATCACAAGAGTATTTAATAGGTTAATTTCCTTTATAATCACAATCTTGATTGATATTCAATTCTAATTCGTTCTCTCATATACCATAGATAATCCAGTACTTAGTGACGTGGTTTAAAAACATCACATACTCATTATTGTAAGGATATAAGTCATGTGATAGATTTGGAGAGCAATCTTATTGTTAATATGGTGTACACAGGACCTTCTTGTAATATGTAGACAACTAAGGGTCTACATGCAAATTTGTAAGTTACTGATTTCATATATATATATACAAGTCATGGACTGCATTTAGGTCATCTCTTTCTCCCCAATACGGTTGTCTTCATGGTATCAGAGCACATGATTTAAAACCCTAATTCTTCTTTGGAACAACTGCTGCAGTCCAGCAGCATTGTCCTTTTGTTTGTTCAGCCGTTAGAGTACTGCTACAGCGCGTTACTGTAGCACGACGGCCAGCAAAGTTGTTCCTGCTCCTGCTCCAGCGAGCTTTTGTCAAAGGCAACACTTGCGGTGGGTCTCCCTCTACCCCAACGGCCTTGAGGAGCATTCGTTATGCTGCTGTATCCATCGTGGGCCTCCCTCATTTAGCTTCAGCAGCAGCAACTACTGCTGCTTGCTTTGGCAGTCCATTTAGGAGAGCGTAAGGGCCCCTTTTCCCTTTGGATCTTTGCTCTAGTAGGGCGCCCCTACCTAGTCAGAACCTGTGGGGTCATCCTCTCTATCTACATCAAGAAAAAAGGTCCTCACCGTATTCTTCCTCAAGTGCTCAAATTGCTGTTACTCTAGCAGCGTGTCAAAATGCACAGATTCAGCCACAATTGTTGTTTGTTTGTCCTTTATTGAGGTTCTCTTGTAATTTGTTGGCTGTAATGTCTGAAAATTAAGAGGATACATTCCATCAATCTATCTTTACATCCCAAAAGCATGTCATCATAAAGCGCAATCTGAATGAAAGGATTACTACTGCTATTGTTGTTGATCATTGCTTCGTTTGGTGTTTTTTCGTTAGTTTTTGAGAATTGCTGGTTGGTTATTACTGAGAAACTTGTGGGAACTTCTAAGTTACTTGTGATGATGTTACACCAAGTTAGCTTGACAAGGGATGAGTACTTATGGTTGATTCAGTTGTGTGCTTCATCCACATCAGATTGTCCAGCTGAAAAGTTGGAATCATCAACATGTCTTTCTTAATCCTTCAGAACAACATCACCATTCTGGGTTTTGGATTCAGGTACCACATACCACATTACTGGTATACCTCATTTTATATCCACTCATCCCACTCAAGTGTCTTTGCCCAATGTCACTATAGCTGATGGATCCAAAATTGTTGTTCAAAATACTGGAACGATAAATCCGTTACAAAATATCTCTCTTGATTCAGCTTTGTACATCCCAAATTTCCTGTTCAATTTAGTATCCATCAGTCAACTCACACATGCACTTCATGCTGTTGCTACCTTCCTGCCTGATAATTGTGTGATCCAAGATCTAAAGATGTAGAAAACCATTGGCGAAGGGTATGAGCATGCTGGTCTTTATTACCTTGGTGAGCCTCCAAAAGCATGTGTAGCTGCATTCCCCTCTGCATATTCATAGTCATCTAGGTCATATGGCTTTAGATAAGTTGAAAGTGATGGTCCCTAAACTGTCCAATTTGGATAAACTAGATTGTGAGTCATGTCAGCTAGGTAAGAACCAACGATCATCATTGAGGTCCAGAACTCAAAATAGAGCAAAGTCGCCTTTTCATATCATTCACTCAGCTGTATGGGGTCCCAGTCGGGTTCCATCAAAACTTGGATATAGGTACTTTGTCACCTTTATAGATGACCACTCACGAGTCACATGGTTATATTTGATGAAGGACAGATCTGAGGAATTTCCCATCTTCCAATCTGTTTACCAAGAAGTTGAAAACATTTATGACAAGAAATATACATATCCTTCGCACTGACAATGCCCGGGAGTACTTCTGTCACAATTTTACTCAATTTTTTTCATCCAGTGGCATCATCCACCAATCCTCATGTCCACATACTCCACAACAAAACGGAGTTGCAGAACGAAAGAAACAACACACCATTGAAATTGCTCGTACCCTTCATCTCCACATGAATGTCCCAAAAGAATTTTGGAGTGATGTTGTTCTTACATCCACTTACTTGATCAACCGCATGCCATCATCTGTCATTCAAAATCTAATACCCTTTTCTGTCCTTCATCCCAAACAACCAATATACCATGTGCCACCTAAAGTCTTTGGGTGTGTTTTCTTGTTCATATATTAGGTGGTGGTCAAGATAGGTTAAGCTCCAAGTCTAATAAATTTATATTTTTGTGCTATTCAGCCTATTCTCGAGTCCAAAAAGGATACAAATGTTTTTGTCCATCAGAGCGCCGCTTCTTTGTCTCTGCTGATGTCATCTTTTCTGAAGACAAACCATATTTTGGTGGTTCACAATCTTTTGAAGAGGTCGAGGAGTCTTAACCACTTCCAACCGTCATTCAATCACAAATCATTGAGCCGCCAGTCATACAACCACAAGCCATTCAGCCACAAGTTCAACCACAAATCATTCAGCCACAAGTCATTCAACCACCAATCATTCAGCCACAAGTCAGTCAGTCACCTGCCATACAATCACAAATCTCAGGGATTAACTCTCCTAGTCGTCCACCCATTACACAAGTCTACACATGTTGTAAGGATAATCTTACCTTGGGTCATGTGAAGGACGATGCATGTCTGAAATCCTTCTACAACCGTCACTCATTCAGATGATTTGATAGAAACCAACAATCCTGTTGATTTGCCTATTGCCTTATGCAAAGGCAAACGGTCTCGTACCTCTCATCCCATCTCCAATGTTATTTTCTATGCTCATTGTGAAATGTGGTGCCACAATGCAACGTGCAATGCAGCGTTGAGAGAGGCCATAGGCCTTCTCCCTTTTTATTAATAAGAGAAATTGGATAATTTACATAGAGGTCCAGCAGGATATAGAAATTACAAAAATAGAATAAATATGAAATATATTAACACCCCTCAAGCTGGAGTGTACACATCGTGTAGACCCAGCTTGTTGCAAGAACTCTGGAAAGTTGCTGGACTCAATGGCTTCATAAGAACATCTGCAAGTTGATCTTCAGACTTGACATGTGGAGTCACAACAGTTCCATTCTTGATCTGGTCTCTGATAAAGTGGCAGTCAACTTCAATGTGCTTAGTACGTTCATAGAAGACTAGATTCTTAGCAATGTATATGGCTGCTTGATTGTCACATCTGAGTTCTATAGGAGACAAAACATGAATCTTTAATTCAGAAAGTACAGATTGAACCCACTGCAACTCACAACATGCATGTGCCATTGCTCTATACTCAGCTTCCGTGCTAGATCTTGCCACCACATTTTGCTTTTTGCTTTTCCAGGTAATAAGACGATTCCCCAGAAATGTGCAATATCCAGACGTAGACCTCCTGTCATTCAGATTACCAGCCCAATCTGCATCTGCATAACCAGTAAGAGACAGTGTGGATACAGGAGTCTGCGACCTATAATAGGTGATTCCCTTACCAGGTGCACCTTTTAGATATCTCAGAATACGACAGATAGATATCCAATGAGATTGTTTTGGAGAGCTCATATGCTGACTCACCACTCCTACAGCAAAAGAAATGTCAGGACATGTGACTGTCAAATATATCAATTTTCCCACAATTTTCCTGTAATATCCTAGATCTGGATAATCAACATCATCAGTCATCTCCTTCACATGATAGTCCATAGGAGTAGACACAGGCTTGGACTCACTCATACCAGTTTCCTAAAGTAAATCCAACACATATTTTCTCTGAGACAAATTGGTACCTGCATGAGATCTAAGTACTTCAATGCCCAAAAAATATCTCAGTTTTCCCAGATCCTTTGTGTGAAAGTGCCCCTACAAGCCCGCTTTCACACGAGATATGCCTGTGGAATCACTACTAGTGATAACAATATCATCAACATACACATCAATAATAATAGATCCACCAGAAGAAGTAGAATAAAATAAAGAGTGATCAGTAACAGAACGAGAAAAACCCATCTTTAGCACAACATCACTAAACTTGTCAAACCAAGCTCTAGGAGATTGTTTCAATCCATAGATGGCTTTCTTCAACCTACACACCTTCTGACACTCCCCCTGAGCAACAAAACCAGGTGGTTGCTCCATGTATACCTCCTCTTGTAGATCACCATGAAGGAAGGCATTCTTTGCATCGAGCTGAAATAGAGGCCAGTCAAATGTAGTAGCCAAAGAAATAAGGATACACACAGAATTCAGACGAGCCATTGGTGAGAAGGTCTCAAAGAAATCAACCCCATATGTCTGAGTGTACCCCTTTGCAACCAATCTAGCTTTCAATCTCTCCACAACCATCTGGATTATGTTTTACTGTATATACCCATCTGCATCCCACAATATTTTTATCTGGAGGTAAGTCAACAAGTTCCTAGGTGTTGTTCTGTAACAGAGCAGACATCTCAACATGCATAGAATGTTTCCAGCCAATATCCTTCATAGCATCAAGATGATTTCTTGGAATGACCATAGAATCAATCCTAAGAGCAAAAGAGCGAGCCTGCTGAGATAACTTGGACAAACAACATACATTTGTAATAGGATGCCGAATAGTACAGGAATGGGTACCTTTACGAACAACAATGGGAACATCAAGGTCAGATGGTTCTTCAGGAATCCCTTGAGTAGAGGAAGATGGGGAGGGCTCAGAGACTGGAGTCGCTACCTCGTCTGGATCTTATCTGCCTCGTCTGCTATAAACATGTGAATATTGTTGAATTTGTGGACCATCTGTTAGCTGCTCTTCCTGAATGATAGTATAGTCAGGAATGATAGGTGGCACTCTCTCACTCTGATGTGGTGGTGGCACTCTCTCACTAGCATCTGATGGTGGCACTCTCTCACACAATTGCTCCCCCTTACTGGGAACACTAGAGAAATATGGAGTGGATTCATGAAAAGTCACATCTCTAGACACAAACATACGACGAAGACTTGGACAATAACACTTGTACCCTTTGCTAGTGTTGGAGTACCCAAGAAAGAGAGTCCTAATTGACCTAGGAGATAACTTATCAGCCTTGGGATCAAAATTGTGAACAAAAGAAGTACAACCAAACACTCTAAGAGGAACAAAGAAGGGTTGATCCTTGGGACGTAAGACAGAGAAAGGAGTACGTCCTTTAAGCACAGAAGAAGGTTGCCTGTTGATAAGAAAATATGCAATAAGGAGAGCGTCAGACCAGAACCGGTTAGGAACATTAGATTGAAACATGATTGTTCTGGTAATATCAAGAAGATGACGATTTTTCCTTTCTGCTACCCCATTCTGCTGAGGGGTGTGAGGACAGGATGTACGATGTATCATTCCAACAGAACTACAAAAATCAGCCATGGCATTTTGAACATACTCCAAAGCATTATTAGATTGAAGAACTTTAATATTGCAATCAAATTGAACTTTAATTTCTTGATGAAAATGTTTGACAATAGATAGCACAGACTCTCGACTTTTCAACAAATAAATCCAAGTCATGGGCGAAACGTCATCCACAAAGGAGATAAAATAACGAAAACCATTATAACTATGGTCTTTTACAGGACCCCAAACATCAGTATGGACCAACTCAAAAGGACATGACACCTGTTTATTGACACGACCGGGATAAGACATTCTATGATGTTTCCCCAGTTGACAGGACTGACACTCTAAAGACGATACTTGAGACAATTTTGGTTCTAACTTTCTCAAGCTCTCTAATAAAGGATGTCCATATCTGTAGTGCCAAAGTAAGGGAGAGCCACTCAACAAGATAGCTGGAGCAGGAGCAGAAACTTGGCAAGGTAAACTGTCACCGTGGAAAAGGTAGAGATCACCTTTCCTGGGCCCCCCACTAATTGTCCTCATACTCTTGAGATCTTGTAACACAAAACAAGAAGGACCAAAGGTTACCGTACATTTCATAGTATCAATCAACTTAGCAACAGACAGAAGATTAAAAGGAAAAGAAGGCACATAATGTACGGATTTAAGATCAATTCCAGGAGTCAGGGAAACAAATCCACTAGATAACACTCTCCTCACTGAACCATCTGCTATTGTTACAGACTTGTGAGGGATATGTGAGTAAATGGAGTGAAGAAGTCTCCTCATACCAGTCATATGTTGTGACGCTCCAGAATCAACGGCCCATGATGAAGTAGAACCAAAAGCCAATAAAGAGGTAGCCTGATTACCAGTGGTGGACGCCAAGTTGGTTGAAGATGATGATCCCAAGCTCAGATGCTGAGTAGCCAGGATAAATCTATCATATTCCTCCTTGGTGAGTGTGATGCCAGAAGGACCAGAACTCGAAGCAGGAGGCTCAGTAGACTCAGTAGTGGCAGCATAGTTTGCTGCTCCCACAGGTGGTGCAGCAGGTCGACCATGCTTCTTCCAACATTTCTCAACTGTGTGTCCAGGTTTGTCACAGAAAGTGCACTTAGGGCGAGTTCCACGTCCTCAGCTCATACCTGTCCGTCCTCCTCTCACTGCAGCAGCTACAGAAGCATGAGAATCTCCCTGAGACGAGACTACGGTAGGATCAACAGGTTCAAAATTTGCTTGTAAAATCCTTGAATAGGCCTCTTCCAAGCCGGAAAGTTTATCAGAAGCTAAGATAACACTGCGGGATGAACTGCACGAAGAACTCAGACCAGACAAGAATTTTGTTGTAATTAAGTCATCTCTGTCTTTGACTTGTTCCTGGACAGTTACTGGATGGTAGAAACTCAGCTTTTGTGCAATACCTTGAATCACTCCAAAGTATTCTTCTAAAGGTCTGTCTCCCTGTTGTTCTGCAAACAGGCGATCATATATCATGAACTGACGAAGCGCATTCTTCTCTTGAGAATAATGTTTCTTCACTACATCCCAGATCTCTTTGGCGGTAGTGTAGAACATGAACCTCGAGGCGATCCCAGGTTCCATGCTCCCCCACAACCAAGTCTTCACCAGACTGTTATGATGCTTCCATTCAGCATAACCTTTGTCAGTAAGTACAGGAGGATCAGAATCAACGTGTCTCGCCTTGTTGCGTGACTCCAATACAGTATGGACAACATTCATCCATAAGAGATAATTCTTCCCGTTCAGCTTGATGGAGGGGATAGGAGACAACTCACTGTAGATGGTAGATGCCTTGGTGTCCTCCATGATTTTGCCGAGAAGAAGAGTGACGGATTGATACACGTCACAAGAAGATATGGGTGACGGGGAGATACACGTCACGTCACAAGATCAGATGTGTATCTGACGCATCCACAGCTCCCAACTGAAATTCCCTAATCACACATAGAGGAGATGTGATTAGGAATTTCTTACATACCGACGGACCCTCCGGTTTGGGATTTAGAAATCCATTGGATCAACCGAAGGACCCGACGATCTGGAGATAGAAGAGAAGGGGGGACGACGGCTACGACGCCTGGCCCGGGAGACGGTTGCTCCGCCCGCTTTGGGCCGGCGACGCGGCGGTCGGGGAAGGCTGGCGACGTGCTTTGCTCACGCAGGAATTACTGTTCACTCCGCCGTACTGTTCACCGTCGGAGTTACTGTTTACGCTGGCGACCAGCGGCGGCGCTGGATTGTGACGACTGGGTAGGGTTAGGTTAGGAACCTTGCTCTGGTACCATGTGAAATGTGGTGCCGCAATACAATGTGCAATGCAGCGTTGAGAGAGGCCATAGGCCTTCTCCCTTTTTATTAATAAGAGAAAGTGGATAATTTACATAGAGGTCCAACAGGATATAGAAATTACAAAATAGAATAAATATGAAATATATTAACACTCATCTTTCTCCATCATATTATGCCTTTCTATCCTCGTTGTCTTCCATTTTCATTCTGTCGTCTGTCTCAGAGGCCTTGAATCTTCCTGGATGGCGTGCTGCAATGACAGAAGAAATGTCTACTCTCTAAAGTAACAATACATGGTCATTAGTTCATTGTCCCTCTGAGAAATCAGTGGTTGGCTGCAGATGGGTATTTACAGTCAAGGTTGGGCCTCATGGTTATATTGATAGGCTCAAGGCACGATTAGTAGCTTAGGGATTCATATAGATTTATGGTGAAGACTACTTAGAGACATTCTCTCTTGTGGCCAAGATGGTCTCTATTTGTCTCTTCATGTCTCTTGTTGCTACACATTCATAGACTCTGCATCAACTTGATATCAAGAATGCCTTTATACATGGCGATTTGAATGAAGAGATCTATATGGAGCAACCACTAGGGTTTGTTTCTCAGGGGGAGTCTGGTATGGTTTTTTGACTCCACAAGTCTCTTTATGGTCTTAAGCAATCACCTCGTGCTTGGTTTGGTAGATTCAGTTGTGTTTTTTCTGACTTCGGTCTCTGCAGATGCATCATGGACCCCTCTATTTTCTACCGACGATGTGATTCTGGATGTATATTTCTGTTAGTTTATGTTGATGATATTGTGATCATTGGTGATGATAGGCAAGGTATTGAACAACTCAAGCACTTTCTTCAGGGCAAGTTTCAAACAAAAGATTTAGGCAACTTGAAATATTTTCTTGGGATTGAGGTAGCCAAATCAAAGGCTGGAATTGTCATTTCACAACGAAAGTATGTTCTAGATCTTCTTACAGAGACATGTATGCTTGGAGCTAAGCCAGTAGAGAGTCCAATGGACCCTAAGGTTTGATTGTCTCTAGATCAGGGAGAGCCACTTGATGACCCTTGGCATTATAGAAGGCTTGTTGGAAAATTGAATTATTTGACCGTCATAAGACCTGACATTGCCTTTGCCACCAGTGTTGTTAGTCAATTCATAGAGAAGCCATGTAATGGTCACTTGGAGGCTATCATGCACATTCTGAGATACTTGAAGAAGTCTCCTGGAAAGGACTATCGTACCAAAATCATAACCACATGAGAGTTCAAGGTTTTTCTGATGTAGATTGGGCAGGATCTAGCATTGACAAGAGATCTATTTCTGGCTATTGTGTCTTTGTGGGAGATAATCTGGTGTCCTGGAAAAGCAAGAAGCAAACAGTTGTTGCTAGATCTAGTGTTGAATCAAAGTATAGAGCTATGACTTTAGCCACTTGTGAGTTATTGTGGCTCAAACATCTATTAGAAGAGTTGAGCTTTGGTCAGAGTAGTCCTATGGAGTTGAAGTGTGACAATCAGGCTGTTGTCCACATTACCTAAAATCCTATCTTTTGTGAAAGAATGAAGTATATAGAAGTTGATTGTTATTTTCTCAGAGAAAAGATCCAGGAGGGCCTGATCCAGCTGTCACCGGTCAAGTCTGAAGATCAGTTAGCTGATTTATTCACTAAGTCTTTGAATGGTTGTTGGGTTCAGTTCTTATGTAACAAGCTTGGAGCATATGATATAGATGCTCCAGCTTGAGGGGAGTGTTAATATTGTGTACACATGACCTTCTCGTAATACGTAGATAAGTAAGGGTCTACATGCAAATTTGTAAGTTACTGATTTCATATATATATATATATATATATATATATATATATATATATATATATATATATATACAAGTCATGAAGAGACCTGAATTTAGGTTGTCTCTTTCTCCCCAATACGGTTGTCTTCACTTATTAACAATAAAAAGAGTACAATGAGTCATAATATTGATCTATCTCAGGGTATGATATACATGAGGAACACAATATGATATGTTAGACTAACACTAATAGGCTTAAGTAGGAGAGGCCCATTAGTCCTAGTTAAGTATATAAGATAGAATTACTTATTGCACTAACATTTCCCATCAAGGTAGAGAGTACACATCATGTATTACCGGCTTGCTACACATGTAGTTGAAGGAGGAAGGTGGAAGCAACTTGGTGAAGATATCAACAATCTATTCTCTAGTCTTTACATATAAAGGGCAATCTTTTTGGCACGGATTAGATCGTGGACAAAGTGGCAGTCAACCTCTATGTGTTTGGTTCGCTCATGAAACACATGATTGATTACTATGCAGATTACAACTTGATTGTCACATTTAAGGACTATTAGAGATGATACAAGAATGCCAAGTTCTTGGAGAATTGATGTCACCCACTGGATCTCACAACTGGGCCATACTCCATAGCCATATTCTCTGCTTCAGTGCTAGAAAGGACAACAACTGATTGCTTCTTACTTCACCAACTGATGGGATTATTTCCCAGGAGGACATAGTAACCAGATGTGGATCTCTTGTCATTGATGTCCCCAACCCAATCAACATTAGCGGAACAAGTTAGGGAAATATCTGGAGAAGGAGACCTCTTATAGAGAAGACCCTTTCCCATGCCACCTTTTAGATATCATAGAATCCTCTATACTAGGCTCCAGGTACTGATGAAAGGTTTAGCCATGTATTGATTAACCACACCAACTGCAAAGGCAATGTCTAGACGGGTGATGGGCAGATAAATTAACTTTCTGAGTGTGCAGCGTATTGTTTAGCATCATGGATGGATTCCACCTTCGCTGTGACTTTGGTGTGGTAGTCCATTGGAGGGGTAACATGCTTGGAATCAAGCATTCTGGAAACATTAAGAAGATCTAGGGCATGTCTCCGATGTGACAGGTAGATGCTACTCTTTGAAAGTAAAGTTCAATACCACCAAAATAGCAAAGATAGTCAAGTTTCTTTGTGTGGAAATGTGATTTGAGAGATTCTTCAAAGTTGAAATGCCTAAAAGTGTCACTTCTACTAATGATACCATCCATTGGCAGAACAAGATCTCAGGTTCCATTCTCATGCAAAGCTGCCATTTCTTCAAGTGTCACATCTTTCCAAACAGAGTGTCAGAGAGCCATATGGTAGTTTTTCGAAATTTGGATGGAGTCTAAATGTTGGACAATGGTTTTAGCATTACAAAAATGTTTTTAAAGATAACATTTAGGAGAAATGGGGTGGTGAGTACAAGAACGTATACCTTTTTGGAGCACCACATGGCGTGTTGAATCCTCAGAATTGAATGATTGAGGCATGACTTGGAGCTAGGGGTTCTACTTTGGGTGGCAGTGATAACACATTGCCAAAGTACGGAATCAAATTTGATTCAAGAGGAACGTGAGGCTCCACTGGATCAATGGGATGATCAATGGTAGAATTAATGGGAGGAGATTCCATTGATATAGACTCTACTGGATCATGCATATCTAACTCAACAAATTCATTTGGAGGCGACGGCGATGTAGATGAAAGCATGGCAAAAAAATATTAGGCTCATGGAAGGTAACATCGGCCAAGACGTGCATGTGTTGGTAACTTGGACTATATCGCTTGTATCTTTATGGGAGGTGGAATAGCCATGAAAACTGTTTTGACAGAGCGAGGATCATGTTTAGCTACCTTCAAATCAATGTTATAAACAAAAACAGTGCTGCTAAAAATGCATACAAGGAGATAAAAAATCTTGTGTGACGAAAAAATACGAAAAAAGGGAATCTTGTTTTGGAGATCATAAGAAGGTTACCGATTGATGTGGTAGCAAGAAGAGAGAACAGCTTCAGACAGTAAGGTTTGGGTAACTAAGCTTGGAAAAGAAGAGCTCGATTGACATCAAAGATTGTCGATTGCACTCAACAACCCCATTTGGTTGTGGAGTGTGAGCACAAGAACGTTTATGGGCAACCCCATTCTTAGAGAAAAAATCGTCATGGAGCCAGAGACATATTCTAAAGCATTGTCGGTTCTTAACATTTTAATGGGTTTACCAATTGTGTTGAAATCAATTTATAAAAGGTTTTGAAAATACCAGACATCTCATCAAGGGATTTCAACAAATATATTCAGTCATCCTTGAGAATCATCGACAAAGGTAACAAAATAGAGAATTCCATTAAAGTTCGTGGTTCGAAACGGACCAAAAATGTCAGTATCCAAATCAGAGATGACTTTTGAACAGTTTTGCGGAGAAAAGAAATCCTATGATGCTTTCCTAATTGACAAAAGTCACATGGAAGGCCTTTTAAACTAGACAAAGATGGCTCCGGATGTTTGAGCTTGTCTAGGGAGGAGTGATTGTAGCGCTGATGAAACTGAAGGGGCCAGCAAGAAACAAGGGCTGATTGAGGTGCACCATCGCCAAAATACTATCGATCACCCGTTCTACAGCTCGAACTAATCATCTTTAAGCTCTGAGAATCTTGTAAAACAAAGCCATGACTACTGAAGGTTACATTGCAGTTAAAGTCATCAACAAGTTTGACAGCATATATTAAGTTGAATGGAAAGTTAGGGATGAAATTCACAAATTGGAGTTTAAGTTTTAGTGATAGATTCACACTATCACACTGTTGGACAACCTTAATTGATCCATCCGCAAGCCTGACAGAGGAACTAGAAATATAGGAATTGAAGGTCGAAAGTATGTGTCTAGTACTACTCATTTGTTGTGTACCCCCAGAGTCAACCATCTAGGAAAAGTTGGATGCTACCATGGAGGCCCCCCATATTACCTTAGTTGAAGGCCAGATGTGTTGAAGAGGTCGCAACATTTTGCACGGACATAGAGTCCTAGGATTTAATCCGCTGTTGAGAAGCTTGCACAAGTTGTTCATACTCTATTGGGGAGATAGTGATGGAGGAGGCATCAGCCGTTTGTCGACATGAACAATACCTCCTCCTCACCCACGCTCATAGGAATGACCGTGCTTCTGGTAGTAGATCTCCTCAAGATGTCCCAACTTATTACAGAATGAGCATTTGGGTCTTGGAACATGTCCACATCCTCAACCTCAGGCTACTGCAACCATGCCTAGCTGTTGTAACCATGACTAGCTGCATGGCAGATGAGATGGCTGGACCTTTCGTAGGCGTAAGTCTAATTGTTGTAGATGAGAGAAGGCATCATCCTTGGTGGGAAACTGGATCTCCTACCAGAATGACACTGCGGACAGGAGCAAAGGCATGATGCCGACCATTTAGGAACTTTGTAGTGATGAGTCTGGCGGGGTCTTTGGTTTGTTTATCAGAGGTGATGGGCTGGTAATAATCTAGTTGTTGTGACAAGACAACGACATCCTCGTAGTACTCATCCAGTGATTTATTTCCCTAGTGCTCGGCAAAGAGCCTGTCCCAGATCTTATAAGTGCCCATTGCATTTTTTTTCTTACGTAAATGTTGGCGCGCAACTTTCCACAAGTCTTTGGCATCCATATAGAACGTGTATATAGAAGCAATGGAAGGTTCCATGCTATCACATAGTCAGTTCTTGACATGGTTGTTTCCCCTCCTCCACTTGGGAGTGTCCTTGATAGGTTTCTCAATGAGTTTCAACTTATCTTTGGATTCAAGAATCTATGGATCTAATTCATATAAAGTATGTAATTATCTCCATTTGGTTTGATGATGTAGGTTGGAGCGATGTCATTGTAGACAATCGTCTAAGGTGTATCTTTGCCTTCAGACATGTTCTTGAGAGAAGATCACACTGATATAATCTTGGTGGATGAAGACAAATCAGTAGTAGCACGGTGAGATAGAGAAGAGACCATCGGTATGAAGCACCGTGGATTTGAGGGAGCCGGAAAGATGTGCGGCTAAGCATTATCATAGGAAAGAAGCACTGTGATGGGAAAAGAGAGGGTGATTTCCTATTTTAAGCAACTCACCCATGCACGTAGGGAAGGTACATGGGGAGGAAGGGAATGCAAGAGAGAACCCAGTGTTGTTACAAGATTTTAGATAGTTACCACGCTTGTGCCGCAATCAATGTACCACCGTTATGTTCCGTTTGGTAACCGAGGAGAGACGACAGTACTCATTAGACTCCCTTGGAGGCCGCTACACCAATTTGCACCAGTCAAGGGACAATGGTGACAACTCCTATGGGGACAGAAACCTGCTGCTCCCCCTAGAATGGTGGCGTTGTAGACTGTAGCAGCTATTGGTTACCTGCAGCCCACGACAGACTGGCGCCTGCGGCTGATTGCGGCGGCGGAGGGAAAGAGGGGGAGAGGGGGACCGGAGGCGCCATCTAGCTGTGATCTTACTCTCTAAATCCTCAGGATTTTTAGAAGTGCTCTTGATAATACGTGATAGACTTGATGATATTTAAAAATAAAAGGAGTACAATGAGTCCTATATATAGATCTGACTCAGGTTATGATATACATGAGGAGCATAATATAGTGAGCTAGACTGATGGATTTAGGTACGGGAGGCCCATTAATCCTAATAAAATACATAATATATATTACTTATTACACTAACCTGTCCATTTTTACTCTCTCTTCCTCCCTCTTAATCTTTGCATGTTTGTTTCAAAAACACACTTCCCAGGGCCTATAATAAGAATTGGGATCATAGCACTCTCATAGTAAATGAATATCCATTTATGCGCGACATAATAATTTGGATTACATTCTTTTGCTGCTCCACACATAGAATATGCTTGATAATAGGGTGTTAACAATTAACAGTCCCATTGATCCGAGGTCAGGGAGCGATGAGACCATAGACGGGGTAATGTGGAACTGCATCGGGAAAAGGGGACAACGAAGCAACAGAATGATTCCATTTCTCATTTCAAATTCATTTGTTTGGGACAAGCCTCCAAATCTGGTATAACAAAGACACAAAATCCTAGACCTGGTGCAATTGTGTAAATAACCAAACAAAATATAAAAGTAAATAAAATAATAAAATTTTCCTCTAAGTGCACATAACCAGATAAAATGCACTTAGGTCCCTACATATAAATGCAACACATAATAAAGCTAAATAAGCTAGATGAGTGATGCATTACGGGGCTTGGGACCCATATGTGGAGTGAGTCCTAGGCTACTGCGGTGCCATCCAACAGAGGCTGTAGTAGGACAAAGTGGAGCATGATGAAGTGGACACTAAGATTCAGGACATGAAAGAGAATTGTGATGCAAAGTGCCATTCATAATTGGTGATAGAGCATGTGGCCCGGATGCCACAATTACACTCAATAGTAGTACTATCCACCACATGAGATACATGGCAACGATTGCGGCAAAGTGGGAGACAATAGAAGACTTTAAACTGCTTCTGTCTAGAATGTTTTTGGTAAGTAGGCATGAACTGTCAATGTGCAGATGATCACAAGGAGATGTCAGTCTTGTGCTCTATTACTCCAATTTGTTGAGGGGTGTGAGCGCAAGAGCATGGGTAGACTGGACATATTCTGACGCATTATCTATTCAGAGACATTTAATTGCAGTTTGGAATTGCCCATAAACCCTTCAGTTGAAAGGCAATTGATCGGAAAGACTTCATCCTGTGTTTATGTAAATAAGGCCATTTATGCAAGAATGATCAGCAAAAAAGGATAAATGGTGATGCTTGCTTAATTGGCAAGAACCGCATTTTACATGAGAAATATGAGAAAGAGATGGTTTGAAAAGCTTCAACTTGTCGAGAAGGGATGGTATTATTGTTGGTGGAGTTGAAAAGAGAAGAATTACATGGCGTATTACTAGAGGTCGCTAGTCTGTGAACCATGGCCGATAATAGTGAAATCTGAGAACCCTAAAAATGAAACCAATTGGACCAAATGATACATTAAAACATAAGGACTCAACAAGTCAGAGATGGACTCAAGTTAAAAGGAAACTGTGGTACATAGTTGAACTGACATGAATTGAAGATTCAATGTTAACGGAGACAGTGTTCTCATATGCAGCCCATGTGGCCACATATGCAGTTTGGCCAACTTGACCATATAGGGCTATGCAATCCATTATGCGGCCTTGATCACATATGTGGGGTATATGCGGTCATATGTGGCGAATATGTGCACACCTTTTACATAGAGACTGAACATTTTATCAATTATTTGATCTAATTATCTATCAAACTACTTGAATGTACACAAACACACACCCTCATTTACATACATGTACCCATACATTCATACATATTACTTACTACAGATGTATATTTATATGTTGACATATTAATTTATATAATTGTAATGGTTTACATAATTTTGTGCCCATATAAATTAAGTTATTAAAAAATCCAAAGCCCATATTTCGCATATCATCAATTCATTACACTGGCCGAACGCATAACATATACTGATTTTCAAACATTGAGTGGAGACTGGAGAGTTACCACAATGTTAATTGTTTTATTGGACCCATCTGCCAGAGTGGCGGATGAGTGAGGCATGTAGGTACCAAGAAAAGAAAGTAGGTATTGCATATATGTCAATGCTAAGTGGCATCAGACTCCACTATTCAGTCTGGTGGGTAGCAAACATTGAGGTGACAATGTTACCTGGGGTGGTGGCCAAAATTGACGGATGTGGAAGCTGTTTGTGAAGAGGAGCGATCTAAGAAGAGGGCCGTCAATGACACGCCCAGACTCATGAATCCGATCCCATTCAACCCATAGTAAACTAGTTATGGGTTCTAGTCTTGAAAATTTGGGTCGCTTCTGGGTTCTGACAAGCAGATTGAAATTCGGGTCCAGGTCTGTTTTGGGTTATAAATTTTACAACCCGGATCGCTTCCGGGTTTGTACAAATCCGGATCTGGCTTACCTTAGGATTCAAGTAGTAAAAAATCTAGGTTATATGAACCAACTTTTGACACATGTCGCTTATAGGTTCTAATTTTTGACAATTTTAGTTCAATTTTGGGTTCTATATGCAACAATGTAGTTTGGTTGTAGATCGGACAGAGTGACTGAAATACAAGTCTTGGTCAGCTTTGGGTCTGACTGAAAATGTTGGTCACCAGCCTTTTCTAACCTGGACCCAAAATTTTGACAACCCTATCTGTGGAAGAGATCTGCTAGGAGGCCTGGACAAGTTGCTTCTAGTCTTCAACTGAAAAAGCCACCACCTGAGGTGGTCCACTAGACGCAAAGTCTGAGTGAGACGAGCTGTGCCAGAACCCCATCCGTGCCAATGCTTGGAGTAGCATTTGTCCTCTGTATGTCCTAACTTTCGCATAAGGTGCACATTAGGCGAGATATGCTACCACGACCCCAACCTCGAGCAGCAGTTGCCACGTCCGCCCGAGGCTTAGTGGTAATTGTTAGTAAATCGGATTGCAAGAGGTAGCCACATGTGTCGTCAAGGGAGAGAAGATTATAGGCGTTGAGGATGATGCTTTGGACTGGGTAAAACTTTCGGTGCATGTCATGAAGGAACTAGATGTAATGAGGTCCTCCTGCTCTATGGTTTGGGTTTCCATAGAAACATGTGAAAAGGAGTTCATTTGGTGCAAAAGAGATTGAACTGCTTTGAAGTTGGCCTCAAAAGTCCACTCACCTTGATGTGCGGAGAACAACTCGTCCCTCAAGCTGTAGATGTTAACTACATTGAACTCTTTATTGTAAACTGTTGCGTCCCAGATGTCTCTGAAGCTACGACACCATATATTTTGCAGCAATTTTGAGCTCCATAATACTCCATAACTAGTAGACAAGGTGATTCTTATCTTGAACGCCTGATGTCAGTGTCCTAAGTAGGTTTCGTGATAAACTTTGTTCTTGAACCCGATAAAAGTATATACAATGATCATCCATAACAATTCGTTGGAACCGCTAAGTGTGGTCTTGAAAATGGTATGTGGATTGTAAAGAAAAGTATGAGTCTTGTCCATTGACATCATAGCAGTATGTCACTTACCAGAGTGATGCACGGTAACGACAGAATACAAGGCTATCGGAAGAAAAGCAAGGTAGTTGAGAATGGTGTCTACCGGAATGTGACAAGGTAGTGAAAAGAAACAATAGGCTCAGTCAGAATGAAAACATAGTGAAAAAAGAAAACACACTGCTGGAATGATGCACGGTAGGTAGAAAGAGAGATACTTATACCACATGAAAGATGCACTATGATAGGGAATGTAGTGGACTAGCAGTTCCAAATAAAAGTACTCACCCATGCATTAGGAGTTGCATGGAGAGGAATAAACTAAAGCAAAGGGAACACTCAGTACCTGCAGACTAAAGTAAAATCTACAGACAGATGCGAGGAGTGCAAACTGCAGCCAAGAAGGTAGAGAATGGATCTGAACAGTGGTGATGCGCGTCGGGGCCTCTTGAGAGGGCAAGTGGCTGCTACCCGTGGCCGTGGCGCCTTGCGACCAACAATGGTGGTTGCAGGTCACTAGGCGGCTCTTGTGACGCTACTAGCATCATCAGCTGCTGCTTATGAAGGACGCTGCTCTAGCCTTTTGGCCGACAGCTACTGCTGGTCCCTTATGGGGTCAACAGTGACGGTGTCTGGCTTGAGGCCAACAGGACTGTTTCTGTTCATTGGCCGCACAGCTTGCTGCTGCCAGGAGCAAGCGACAATTGCAAAGAAGATGGCAGTACAACAAGTAGGGAAAGGGAAGGCAGCGCAACAAGGAGAAAGGGAGAGGGGTGGATGCTAACTCATCATGGAGAAAGAGAGGGGTGTTGTGGCGTAGTAGGGATGCTTGCTTTGGTACCATGTTGGTAAATAGATAAATTTGTTTGATGATCAAGTCATTGCATGCTTATACTAGTGATGCTAATGAGCACTACTAATTCAACAATATGGGTCTAAACTAGGAAGTGGTATGATTTGCCATGGATATAAGTTTGAATATGAGAGTGGAGAGAATGGTCCATTGGACCCATTTTACTTTGTACTTACAAATGCATTTTCTACGAGCCCAATATTTTATCATATAATAGGGACATGTTCTCCTTTTCACTTACTAAGATCATACTGAATGTGGACTACAACACCTCACTATTTGAAATTGTATTGATATGTGATATACAAGTCGAAGAGCTTGTACTGAAGAGCTAACTTTGCTTGGAAAGCCTAGCTGATTGTAGTGTAGGCTGTGGGTTCAAAACCCGCTAGGGCACTAGGAAAAGGGGTTTTAAAATGACTATAGTATGCTTGATGCTTCACGTTTGTGATGCGGGCTATGGACCCCTGTCAAACTGGGATATGAAAAGAAGTCAAAGAGCTTTGTTCCTTGGTCTTCACTTACGTAATTGTGAAATATAATTAGTTGACAATGTGCCAAAAGTTGTTTCTTCATGTTGGTATATTGGAAAAACTTTATATGGATTAATATCATATGCTAGAATTCTTGAGTTGTAGTGAAGTTGCATTAAATTGCATTTACAGTAGAATTGTCAGATGTTGTAGATTCTGGATGGTTCCAGATTGGGCAGAAAGGCATAACAAACACTGTTATGAACCTGCAATTTCAACTGCTTGACCAATCAAAATTAACCTGAATCGAACATACCGTAATGTGAATCACTTCTACATACTTCAAAATAAAGGTTGATAATTTCCACTTCAATATACAATTTGAAGTTAAATAAATTGATAAGAACCTAGTGTTACCCAAATTTATTTTCTCAATGTTACAGAAAGATACTTTGGAATAAGTTCTTTAATTGCTGGGTTACTCATTAGAACACTGCTTTCATTGCTCGTATGCATATTTATGGGACATTAGTGGATCGCCGTCACTTGTTTTGCCTTGTCAATAAGTAACATGTTGTTGAATTCGTATGTGGCTTTTTATTTTTCTTAATGTAAATGTCCAATGTGGCAATGTTGATGAAAAATCAAGAGAAGATGAATTCTGGATGAAACTGCATCTATCTTCTGGAACATCATTACCTTTCACGTTTATATGTTCGTTGAATGAGTACTAAAACCATTATGTATATATGGCTTTTCAGGGAGGCTTTGTTATCAAAAATCAAGTGCACGTATGAAGAGATACTTGGTTAATAGCTGATGGGATGTTCTTGTGGATCATTTTAATGATGTAATATCCCTCTGTACGAAATATCTGTGCAAATGAATAGAGAAATGTAATTTCCTAATTCCCACCACAGTTATTGCATGAAGCAGGAACTTGTCTTTCACTTTTCTCAATCTGGCCCAATACAAGGCACATCTGAAGCCTCCAAATCATGTGTGGTTCGTCCATAATCTGCAAGTTGATAAAAGGCCGGTGCAAATGATTGAAACTGAAAGTACATATTCTTTTGTTTTTTTGATGAGGAACAAACTCATGCATTATATTGAAAGAGTTACGGACAACAATGTGAGAACCAGGAACGTCAGTTACGTCACGGCAGAGGTGAATTCTCCACATATCCAACAAACTGGCTTCGGCCTTCATTGCTAAGCAAATGCTGAACCTATTGCTAATAGCTGTCTAGCGGATAACTCGGCTAAGTGATGGACTTCCATGTTGTGGTATCTTGGCGTGGAGAACATTTTTTATCGCCAGGCTATGAAGCCATCTGCTGTAAGAAATCACGTCATGGGACATAATTTCTGACGGCATACACAACGCCGGCTAAGGTAGGCTACTGGGTTGGGTCAAAAGCTACCTCTAGTGCCATTCGTCCGCATATTACCTGCCCTCCGGGGTAGTGGGTTATCGCGGAAGGTGATGGAGTGGTGGGCCCAATTCAAATAACCTACAAGTTGGTTAAAGTGTTTCCACTGCCGTCCATTTCGGGAACAAAAGAACATGAGATTGAAATTTTATTTGCAAACAAGACATCAGAAAAAAATGATGACATGCATTAAACAATGACATGGAGTTCAATTGTGTTATGATTTGCATCACATAATAACCAACCGAGACAACTACATCTAGCATCACCTAGGCTCCGATTGGTTTGTTGTAATTGGTCCGGAAAACTTATGAACTGGAGTTCCTAAAACAGTTTTTCATGATTGGTTTAAAGTAAGTGATGGAAGTCGAGTTCCGTGACTTCCGGTGAGTTACATAGTTATATACAAAACAGAGTTCCTGAGTTCCCTCTTAAAAAGAGCGAAAAACGAGTTCCGGAACAGTTGACAACATTTCCTATATAATTGTATTTTTCATTCTTCATAAATGACACATGTAAAATATTTGTGACTAGGAATGTTAGTGTGTGGATATGGTTTATTGTCAAAATGATAAAATAATATGACAAAATATTGTACACTATAAGCGACACCATATAAAATATTTTACACTACAACTACCATTATCACTGTGTCTACAAAATAAAAAATATAAAACACTATGAAAAATAACCAGACCACTAAGAAAAATAATCAGACTGCACCATGTGACAAAAAATAATTTATCTAGCATTTTTTTATATTCATGTTTAAATAATATGATGTGAAAATGATAATAAATTATAATCGTACGTGAAGAATATAGTAAAAATTAATGTTGTACATATTGTTAAATAATTTTAAATCAAAACTTATATTTACATACGTATAAAATGTACATATCATTACAATAGTTTATACATACAAAGTGAAATAAAAATATTATAATGTAATTTAACCCACAATATACCATATTAAAATATTTTTAAATGAGCAACATCTGCATCATGACCGCTTGTTGAGATTATTATGTTAAAAATATATTAATTAGTAGTCACATATATGATTCTTTTTTTACTTTTTTCGTCCTCTATTTTTAAGGGAGCAACATCCGCATTATGACTGCTTGCTGAGATTATTATTTTAAAAATATATTAATTAGTAGACATATATATGATTCTTTTTTATTTCTTTGTTGTCCTTATTTTTTATATATCACACAGTAAAACTAATAATTTTTTAATTTATTTCCATATTTACACTAATGACAAACCAATCACATGGAAGTGAATGGAACTTAAGTTCCAGAAACGGAACTAGAGTTTCCAGAAAATGAGTTCCACAGAACTTATGACTTCCACCGAACCAATCGGAGAACGCACCAGAAAATAACCCTCTAGTCAATGTTTCAGCTTAAATAAAACCATCTCAAACAAATCAATTCTTAAACACAATAACTAATTTTTTCCTGATGCACACGATAACTACAACCATTACACATGAAGATAAGTATGCAATACCACACATATAGATTTCAATAAGAGGGTATTGGGCTGATGCAGTGTATTTAGCATCAGTAACACCCGTGCCATTATTCAAACAAGCTAGCAAGTTGGTGAGTGGAACTTTAGTGGGTTTGTAAATGGATAAAATCTAAATTGAATG
The DNA here is from genome assembly GCA_963693085.1 of Alisma plantago-aquatica. Classification (NCBI taxonomy): domain Eukaryota; kingdom Viridiplantae; phylum Streptophyta; class Magnoliopsida; order Alismatales; family Alismataceae; genus Alisma; species Alisma plantago-aquatica. The sequence goes on from OY856411.1 coordinate 1,221,814,377, forward strand.
ATGCAATGTTTGAATTCGAGTCAAAGATTTGATTAGATATCCGATGCGAAAATAGATGAATATCACAAGAAAACATCAAAATTTGATCCTAAATGTGGTTCAGACTAAAAATATTACGACGATGGTCATAAACATAATATATATAACATATCATGACTATAACAAAAAAAATTTATATATATATATATATATATATATATATATTTTAATGTATAAATAATAGTTTTATAATATAAATTTATATCTATCCCATTTGGATTTGTTATCCAGACTAAATATAGTAAGATTTGATTATTAATCATGAATTTTTTAAAATGAAATCTGGTACGAAAAATTCAAAATTTAACAAGTCAAATCTGGATGCAGATCAAAAATTTGGATTGGGGCATTCATGTACATGACTAATTTTTAAGACCCAAAAAGTTCAATGGGTTTATGGGTGGAGTTCAACTCAGGTAGGAGGTTATCCCATATTCCGCTTGACCATAAGTCGGGTGGAACCCCACTTACTCAATGTTCACAATATTCACCCAGGTTGGTGTACAAGGAGCTTAGTTGGGGTGTAATACATGCAGCCTTCCTTCGAGGTATGTTTGGTAAGTATGAAAGTTGGGCAAGGGAAGTGATTGATTGATAGGGAAGAGAGAGGAGACCATTATATTGAGATTGTATATGGTTAGCGTAGGGAGAGGAGTAAAAAGAATGCATCAAATGGGAAAAAAAGAAATTTTTTATTTGAAAAAGCTAACATACAAAGAAGGCATGATTTTTGGCTTCCCCTCCTTTGCACCCCGACTCAAGGGGGAGAAAAGTAGTGAGAATACATCATTCCACTCCATTTCTCTCCCTTTTGTTTTTCTTCCCTTCAACCAAATGAACATTTTCCTTCTTCTTTCCTTATGTACCGCATACACTAGTAGGGAAAGGAAATGTAGTGTTCAAAAAAGTGTTGGATTCCAAAACGAATATCCAATGCAATTAAGAAAAATAATCTCAAGGAGACAAGCAACACAAGCAACTTGAGTTCTATGTTATGAGGTTAGGTACACAAAATTGATCAGGTAGTATTGCTCAACAAACCTCAACCTCCTCTTCATAAAATATTGAGCAACCTGCTATTCAAATTATTGATAATACTTTCAAAAAAAATGTTGACCATACCATCTAGATGTTCCCCCCAGGCCTTAGGTACCCGTTGAAAAATCAAAGAAATAGAAGAAGATCATTCCTAGAACCCAATTTCCCTATCCAGAAATAAAAGCCCCTAATATTCCTTGTAAGAAGAGTGACTAGAAAAGTTTTATGGAATCATTAAGAAAGTATAATTTGACATTCCCCGTATTGATGCCACGATTGAAATTCCATCTTATATAACATTATATAAGGGCATTCTGTGCAAGAAATAACTAACATTGTTAAAACCATCACTTTAGCTAAAATTGTCACCAAAGTTGTTTCAGAAATGATGTCAGTAAGGGTGAAGGACCCATGATACTTTTTGTTGATATGCATTGTAGGATACACTATTACAAAAATTGTTCATGAAAAGATAGCAACAAAGGTAAAGGACCCGTGATCCTTTCTCTTGCCCAATACTATAGGGGCAGCAGAGTGAAAACAAGGATTTATAGACTAAGGAGGTAGCATCAACAGTATGCCCTTTCCTTGGCCACTCTAATGGGACTTATGGTTTCAAACCCTCCCATGACTATTCATCTAGATGATAGATCTTACATGAAACTATTAGGGTTACAGAGGGCACACATTTTAGTATGGAAAAAATCTTTGTGCCACATAATTTTATGATTATGAACATAAGAGACGGTCCCTAAATCCCTATGCTATTTAATAGATCTTTTTTTGCTACATCAAAAACATTAATCAATGTTATAGAAGGAAATCCCACTCTATGATTAAGATATGACAACTTAGACTTCAAGTTTAGAAATCAAGGGACTGACAGTTGTGGAGTCTGCTTATGACATGGATTGTGTAGATGCTTTTATGTATGAACAAGTTCAATACCATTTTGAAGAAGATCTTCTTAATGTAGTACTAACTAATAATGACCATTGTTTGCAAGTATATAATGTTGAACAAGAGATCACATAAGTTTTAGAACTTCTCAATGACAAATCTTTTATACTACTTGATTGTATTGAATTTGAACCGTTGGATAAGCCATAAGAGGTCAAAATTGTCTGTTCTAGTTATACTAATATATTAGATCTAGTTTTAAATCCACTGCCTCCAAGATTGAAGTATGTTTACTCATGAAGGGACCTGGGTTCGAATCCCAGCTGCCGCCTTGGTTTACCACCCTCCCGGACGTTCGACCTCCATCACGGGCGTAGGAGAGGGGGAGAGAATGCCTCTCTTTATCCCACAATAGGAACATATCAATAATCATTAATGCTAAACTTTTAGAAGATGAAGAGTTGAAACTTCTAGCTGAACTAGAAAACATCTTAAAGCTATTGGTTATTCTATAGAAGACCTTAAGGGCATAAATCCTTCCATCTACATATACATGATTCCCATGATCAAGGAATATGACTTTTTAATAATAAACCAATGTGAATTGAATCCCACCCTAAAATAAGTGGTGTGAAAATAAGTTATTTGACTCATAGACACTAGTATAATCTACCATATATCATATACAAACTAGTGTTAGCCCAGTTCATGTTGTCCCAACTAAGGAAGGGACTATAAGGTTGCTAATAAAAAGAACAAAATCCTACATGTTCCAACTATTATTGGTTGGTGAATGCGCATCGATTACAAAATCTAAAATGGCAATAAAGCTATACCATTTTCCTGTTCCCTTCATTGATTAAGTGTTGAAAAGATAGGCACATCATTCATACTATTGTTACTTAGATGGCTACTCTGAATTTTTACAGAAGTCGATTCGTCGTGATGACCATGATAAAACCACCTTTACATGTCCGTTTGGAACATATGCATCCAAGAGGATTCCGTTTGATCTTTAGAACAACCCAAAAACTTTTTGAATGATGCATGAATGCATTGTTTTGTAATTTGATGGATAATACAATAGAACTCTTCACATATATTTAAAGTTTATGAAAATGATTTCAATTCATGTATTCATAACTTCTCTTTGGTAATATAGAGATGTGAAGAAACAAATTTGGTTTTGAATGGGGAGAGATGTCATTTTATGATAATACAAGGAGTAGTTTCAGGCTACAAAGTCTCTTCCAAAGGAAATGAAGTCCAAAAATCAAAGGTATATGTGATTTTAAAATTACTTCTTCCATGCTCCATAAAGCAAGTACATTTTCCTTGGACATGCAAGATTTTACCAAATATTATAACAAAAACTCTCTAACCTCAACACCAATCATCCATGCACCTGATTGGACTCACTGATTTGAAAGCATGAGCAGCTCCAACAAGGCAAACAAACTTAATGACATTATTTTATACGAAGCATGTTTTAAATCCATTTATCCATTATATCAGCATAGGTCTTTGACCAACTTCCTCAAAGGAAGGGTCCGTAAGGGTGCTCGAGATTATCAACATGAGGGACCTTAAGACAAAAGTCAATGAGCTAATCATATTTCATTCATGCCTTGTGCCCTTACCCCAAGAATTCAGGCAGGTACACAAGGTTATATATTAGATTTCTTAAAATTATGTTCAATGTTTGTCAACATAGTATAAACAAGAAAGTAATAATCATAGGAACACTAGATCAAACAAGTAATTATTAGCTAAGCATTCATACGAGTATACATACAAGCAAGCCAATAACACAGTAGGGTCGAGATAATGAGCGTACCTTAAGAGTTTTGATTCTTGACTAGGATTCATAGGGATGATCCAAACCAAGGGAACCTCACAAAGAAAAGATATAGCATGGTGTCTTAGATCAATTGGACATTGATAATATAAACATCACAAGAGTCATGTGGATGTTCCCCTATTCCTAGGTTTCAGTTAGTTCAAACATAGTTTCCATAATTTCAAACATGCATGTCATCAATCGACATGGTTCAAGGATCTACATTAAGCTCTACGTCTAGGTGAACCATCCACATTATTAGTGAGATTGGATAATAATAAAATCTGATTTAGGAGTAAAGTAATCATGAGATTTAGATCATCATCATGGTTTATTCATGCAAGATCATGATTAAGTCATATTAGATTCATTTCATGCAAAAGTGTTACATTTCCAAGTCATATGAGCATGAAAGAGCATAGGATATATCACTTGGTATTAGTTCTACAAGTGTGATGAATCTACTGATTTGAATTCATATAATACATGTATATTAGAGCATATTCTTAGCATGGTTAGATCCCAAACAAGAAACATATGCATTTAGATCACACTAGGTGCTACATGTTGTCAATAGGAGTACATGAGCACGCTACATGGAATTTCACAAACAAGTCACTCAAGGGCTGAATAAGAAGTGAACACAAAGATTTGAATAATAAGGATTCACTTTAGCACAAGAATAAGGATCCCAATTACACAAGTACACGAACAACACATTTAGTGCATATTAGTGTACAAAAGTAAGTCCTTTATGTCATATGAGTAAAACAATACCAAAAGGTGTAATGTATTAGTCAAACATGGCACAAAAGGACATAAGGTTTACTGATTTCGAAATTCAAACATTCCATAGTGATAAATTAGACCAAAGTTACATGATTAGGTAAGGAACATCATTTCCATGCAAAAGGGGCCACTTTTAGGTCAAAAGAGTAAACATTTAGGGTGTGTCCATAATATTTGAAACATAAAACAAGAACCAAGTGGATTGACTTTACTATTATAGTGATTTAAAGCAACATGAGGTCATTAGAGACACAAAAGACTTATAATAGAGCATAAAGTTCATTAAACATGCATCAAAGTATCACTCATAGACAAAACCAGATAACCACGAGTAGATTTAGGTTTTGAAACCATTTTTAGTCGATAGGGCTCATTTCTGATCAAAGTGGTATATTAGATGATATGATTTGCATAAGGGACCAAGAAGTTATCATTTTTGTACGATATACCTTAGAAGCATTGATTTGGATCATCACTTTTCAATCCAAGGTTAGAACAAGGTGATGAGGAAGCTTGGAGATGTGCCTCTCTCTCTCTGGGTTGCATGGCCCTCTCGACTTATGAGGTCCAATCCAGCAAGGCTTTTACCTCAAGCCATCAGCGGTAGATCATTTCTCTAGGTCGCTCAGCGTTCACATCACCTCATCCAGAGGTCTTGGGTTATCGCTCGTAAATGCTCGCGAAAGTCGGCAACCACCCCGCACCAATGCACGTAGTTTCCTCATCAAAGCAGTCGTGACTTGGAGTATGGCCGTTGTGGTGAGCCCGACTAAGGGATCAGAGGACACACCAAGTCTCAATCCAACTGGTGGAGAGGTCGGTCGGCTCTATCTGGATCCCATGAAGCTAGCAGCAATGATGATAGAGGTTGAGAGAATGCAGGGCAAGAGGTCCCAAAAACGAAATTCATGGTGGCACCCATGGCTGGAGGAAAAAGAAAAGAATAAAGGAGATGCTAGGGTTCACAAAAGAGGGGGAAAAGAGAGGGGAAATGAGGGAAACAAAGAAAGGAACTCAAAGGGGCTGTTAACAGGCTTTGAGAGGGCGAGCTTGGCTTAGAAGCCAAGGTGGGTAGGTGATGGAAGTGCTCAATTTTCCAGTGGGTGTACGGAGGTCAAACATGAACCTCAACCATTGGATGAGGGATGGATTCTTGGGTTCATGATCTGACGAATATAATTAACAATAGAGAAAACCCTGGGGTGTGATTGGCCAAGAGTGTGAGATGCAAATAGCTAAGTTAAGGGAGGAGCACCTAGGCCGCTCCCTCCTTGGGCCCATTATGTGCTAAAAATGATTTAAAGAGCCGAAATAAAGTTTAATCCATTGGATTTTCAATTGGGTATAATTTTCACATCATAGCTCCGGTTTGGACAAGAAAACTTGCATTGGAATTATGATAAAGATCTCTACAATATGAACATGAGAAAAAGGGAATATCAATATACAAACATATGATCAAAATAAAAGGAAAGGATATTGGTGAGTGGTATGGTTTAAAACTAAATTAGAGTCAAATTGAGGGTCATAAAGGTATCAATTGCACTCAGGAGCTATCAATTATGCATTCAAGCATGAAATTGAAGGCGAGGACAAGAGGTAAGTTCAAAATAAAATTATATTTATATCTTGAATTTCCAAGTTATCACATCCTCCCCGCCTTAAAAGGATTTCCCCCCCAATATAAATTAATCCATAAATTAATATTTGAGATTTCACATTCAATATTGTAATCACCTCGTATTCCTCAACCCCAATACAATATCATAATTGATAAATTGAGTATCTAGATCGAAGCACAATCACATTGAACATTATATTGGGAAGATCATCACATAAGTCACAAATCGGGAGAGATCATACTATATATCACAAATTTGGAGGGATCACAATTTTAGGTCAAACAAATAGAGCTCTTGACTCAATATTAAAGAATGTATTTCATTCCCAACATTTATGGGTTTAGCTCTACATTGATCTAGGTGGGCTTATACATCCATGACTGAGATTCCATATTTCAACAATTTGAGACAAACATCATAATTCAATATTGTGATTTCATGCTCTACATCAATGGAAGGACCCACCCTAGCCTACATGAAGCTTAACCCTAAGTCATAAATCAAGTGAGTCAACATAATCATCGTTTCAAAATTTTGAGACTTGGGGACATGAAAGTCATTAATCGTACATCGAGGGTGGTCTCAAAATCCAAATAGGTTGATCATAGGAGTTGAATCAATTATCAAGATTATTAATCATGAGTCAAGATTTTGCCATTCAATATCAAGAGTCAAGTTTGGACATTAAAGTCATGGGTCCAAACATTATGGATCTAGGTTGTAGATTACTATTTAGACCTTAGGGGCGATCATTCATCCATATACAACACTTGAGCAACAATCGAGCAAAATTATGAGCATTATTTAAGCAACATTTTGAGACATCAATATCGAGTTCATTATCATGGTATCCAAGGTTGATGAATGATCTAGACCTAGGTCTTTCTAGGAAGTCAATCCCGAGATATAGTCAACATCATCATATTTCAAGATCATCACCAAATTGAGATTTCATGATTGAGTATTAATATCATCTTAAATTTGACCTATTAGGGACATAGGTCAAAGAGGAAAAATTGGATGGAAGGGGTTGCCTTCCCAAACTCTAAATTATCAGCAAGATGAAAATTTAGAGGCAGTCATAATAGGGATGTGACTTAGGTTAGGGGAGTCATAAGTAACTCCCACCCCAATCTAGCACAAAAGTCTACATTAATTGTGATACATCAAGCACATACAAATAGGGGGGTATCAACTATCAAGTCATATTTCACAAGATCACAAGTCAAACATCAATATCATTAACATAGCATTCATATTTCAAGATTTTGCAAGATCAAGGTCATAATTTCATTCCCTTCCTTTCAAGATCAATGTAAGTGTAGATTTTGAAATCGTGAAGTCAAATTGAGAACTCGAGAATTTGAGCATAGTTGGGTGATATTGAGATCTAGGTCCATATTTATTTAAAATTGAGTTCACTAAGAGGCATAGTGGTCAATAGGGAGAAGCCTCTTATATCTAAGTCATCACATCATGATCTAGAGGTCCAAGGTCATATCCATATCAAGGTCGATGGCATGCTGCATATCAATAGGCTGAGTCTTGCTTATTTATGTTTGAGGTAGGATCAAAATGCAGACAACATCAGTATAGTCAATAGGGACCCCATCTAACATGAGGTGTAAAACATGAGTTCCACCTTATTTCACCATATCAATAGTTTACCTCAAACATGAAAAGCACTTATATCCGATTTTGAGTTTTCATAAACTTCACACATGTGTACCTCACTTTCAAGAGTAAATTCATACATCAAATAGGGTTTTCAATTTAAGATCTGAATCATGGCATTATCATCTTAATAAACTTTCATGGTTTCAAATGAGTTTTACTTTTCCCCATGCATAAACTACCCAAAATCAAGATGTCATGTGATTAATAGTCAAGAGATAAGAATCAAATGAGGAGATAAGAAGACTAACTAATAATCATCTACTTGGGTGGCTTAGGTGGTCCTTAAAGATGAGATAAGATGTTAGAAGACTCTCTAAACTTTGAGGGAAGGATTTTAGGTCCTCGTTGGGTTCTTAAGATGTGGTATGCCTTAAAGATATATAGAGGCCTATGCATTCTGCTCTGATACCATTTTTCATGGAATTGTTTGTTACCCTAGGTCCACACTCCTAATTCTTACATAGCCACATGTGAGTGGACTTGGGCGTCCTTCTATCAAATGATACAAATATTTCACACATGAAGTGTATATATATGTAAAAGCAGTAGGTACAAGAGCTAATAAGATACTAAACATGGAGATCAGAGATATGTACCCATTTATAGATTCAAGTATACCCATTGGTGATTCATTTCATGGAGATTAGAGTCCAAAGTGGAATGGATCGTTGGCAACTACAAAATTGATAAACAAAATATATCAATGTGATTGCATTGAGTATGCTATGAAAGGAATGGAAATAGTTTGAGTACAAGTAAAAGTTGCTTGGCTAGAACATTATAACATGCAAGAGAAGAAGGAACAAGGCAAACAAACTTGATGATGTTATTTTATACAAAGCATGTTTTAAATCCATTTATCCATTATATCAACATAGGCCTTTGACCAACTTCCTCAAAGGAAGGGTCTATAAGGGTGCTCAAGATTATCTAACCCATTTATTCAACATGAGGGGTCTCAAGACCAAAGTCAATGAGCAAACTGTAAGGACCCTGGCCTCCGTTTAGGGTTTATCCTATTTGTTTTGCTTAACCCTACTGCTTAGTTGCTTGCTAATCACCTTTAGTGGTGAATAGGGTTTGTTGGTGTTTTGTTGAGAGCTGGAGGTGCTACTTGCAATATACCCAAGTTTAGGGTTTGTGGGCAAGTTTGTCACCTTGTGAGGTGTCCCTCCCTCTCCTTGCTTCCTATAGTGTTGAGAGGAAGGGTTGGGCTCGTTGCTTGAGTTCCTTTGGGCTTGGTTGAGCTTGTTGGGCCTTGTTGTGCCTTGCTTCTGCCTTGTTAGATCTTTTGTGTCGGGCAAGTGAGCCTCGTGTCGGGCAAGAGTGCCTTGTGTCGGCCTAGGTGTGTCGGCCTGTACTTGTGTCAGCCTGTGGTGTGTCGCCCAGGGTGTGTGTCAGCCATGGTGTGGGTGTGTCATCCATGGTGTGGATGTGTGTCGCCCATGGACCCTTTGACTCTCTTTGACCTCGTTTGTGTCACCACTAGTGGACACTTGTCGCTTGATGCTTGCATGTGGCAATGGCCTTAAACATGTGTTTAGGGCATGTTAGAGTGGTGGCTTTGCTCATGGACAAGTGTCCCTAGGTGGGCGACACCCTGCCTTGCCTTACCTTGGTTTCTCCTCCATCCTCTCCTATATATGTGTTCCCTTTCTCTTGCTAAGGATCCCTTTAGTTCCTTAGTCTCCCTCTCCCTTGGTGCATGACACCCTCTTCTTTTGCAAGCTTGGTGGCCGATCCTTTCCTTGGAGTCTCCTTCTTCCTCTAGTGGTGGCCAAACCCTAGAGTGCCTTGCTCTTCTTCCTTGGTAGTGCTTGGAGCATGCTTAAGGCGGGTTACATAACTCCTAAACCCTAACTATACTACCATCTTCTATGTTCTTGTTTGTATGTTGCTTATGATCGACTATGTATGATGCTAGTTTGGTTTCTTTCTTAGTTGCTTCTTGTTGGTCGAACCATGTTCTAGGGTTTCTTGTTGAGCAACACCCCTCTCCCTCCTTGGTCTAGAGAAGTGAGCTTGAACTCTAGTAATATGGGCAATACTCCTCTCTTGTTTAAGTTGAGAGGTGAGCTTGTGTTCTAGTTGCTTGAGCAACACCCTTCTCTCACCATGGATCTGAGAGGTGAGCTTTGTAGCAGTTGTAGACCTTGGTTGTGGTTCAACCTTGTGTTGCCCGATTAGTGCTAAGAAGCTTGGCAAGACCCCTCTCTCTCGATAGTTGAGAGGTGAGTCATCTTCTTGATCCATTAGGGTTTTGGTGCCCTTGTGCTTGAGGTCAGTGGTGACCCTGTCGGGTTGCATCTTGGCCAATATGGCCTTGGGGTTGGTGTTGCCCGATATCCCCTCTTGATCTTGAGCCTTACACGACACATGTTGTGGCTATGTAGGGCGTTGCTTCTGGTTGCTGACCTTCGTGTGTCGGGCGTTATACCTCAGTTGTTGCCTTGAGTGTTGGCCGATAGGTCATGGCTAAGTTGGAAGAACGTCAGGCTGAGTTACACCTTTGGGCATTATTCCCTATTGTGCTGCCCGATGCACTTAACCTTGAGATGATAGCCTAGTACATGTTGCACCCTGGACGATAGGGAGTTCAGTGGCTAGCTTGGGCTGGGCGTTATGGCGTTGTGGCAATGACCGATAGTAACCCTAGATTTTACGCTTGTTTCCCGACGTGCCGTTGCACATGGATGCCTGATACCGGTTGCACGATACATGCTTAGGGCACGACGCACCATTATGTGACATGTTCTATAGAGGAGCTGCACGCTAGGCTTTGAGGCCGATATACACCTTGCGCACACGCATCGTTGCACGATACCCCTCTGGCTGAGCTGCACATTATGCTGATGGTCGTTCTGCTTTGGTTACCTGATATGCATGTGATGCACGACACAACGTTGCACGACACAGAAGTGAACGGCACGCGTTGCACAATACACATGAGTGCTCGAGATGGTTCGGTCCCTTGTTGACCGATACATGTAGTAGCCCGATACCCTACTGAGTGCTTGGCCGATATGTAGAGTGGTTGCTTGGCCGTTAGGTGGTTGTAGTGTTGGGCGACATGTGGGGAGTGATCTGCCCGATACCATCTCTAGTGAGGGTGCCCTACCCATCACACCTTTGGTGAGGATAGTGGGCACTTCTAGTGAGGGTCTTGTCTCTTATGGAAAACCTATACGCTAGCTCTTATTCACGAATCATGTTGGTTTTTGCTAGTAACCCTTGACATGCTTGATGGTAATCGTGGTAGTCGATTACATCTATGTATCTTTCCATGATAATACATGTGTTATGATCATCTTGAATCATACATATAATGATGAGGAAATGATAAGCATATAAGATGCTTTCCATGATGATATGACCTATGCCTATGATCACAGGTTGAGGCATGTATGAAAAAGCCTATGATCATCAATGTCACCCTATATTGAATAATATGATTCTTCTATCAATCCATGATGATTGTGTATACTAACCATGTAGGTGTTTCATACAGATGCATAGCCAGGTAAAGGGCTATGAGGTATATATATGTTGAGTAACACTGCTTTGATGGTTACTCTTGATGATGAGATAACATGCATGATGTGCTTTGGTCTGAGGACCTGAGTTTGGCTAAAGTTCCTAAGTTGGGGTGTTATCCTCTGATGATGATCTGGGATGGTTATTCCCCAGCAATGAGAATGCCTTAAGAAGCAGTGGTTTCCTGTGATGAGGGATGAATATCCCAGGATATTGTGATGGTGGTAACAATAACGTAACTTTATGTTTTTCATGTGTTACAACTTGGTTGCCCCAACAACCCACTTAAAACATACTAACTAATTACAGCAGAATATATCATGTAGTTTGCCCTGGCCATAGATCCATCATCGTCAGGAGCTGGTGATGGTGAAATGGGTTCTCCTGCGGGTTAACCCAGAGCACATATTGTTGAGTATGCGAGGTTTCTCCTAGCCTAAAGTGAGAAGGTAAGAGTACAACTTCGGTTGTAGACTCTAGGGTGCGGATTCAGGTCCGTAGCCCAAATATGATGAGAGCATGGTGAACAGGCCCATGGCTCAGGATATGTGATATGGGAGCATGAATGCGTTCATGGCTCAGAGCACGGTGAATAGGCCTGTGGCTCAGTTTCACTAGCGCTGATACCTGTACCAAGGTGGGCTAGGCAGAGGGTAGCCTGACCCTATGGCTGAGGCCACTTAAGCATGAGACTGTAGTCATGCTTGTGTTGTACTCGTGCACTGACCACGAGATGGGAAGTTGTGGAGTCCGGCTCTTCCATTGACCTTGTATGGCACCGGCTTGGGTTTCGCAACTGAAGGTTGGATTTGAGCGGTACAGCTCACTTCCTCAGGGCATAATAATACGTAATCCAGCTGAATGGTATTTATTACTTAAGGAAAAATACAGAACATTGATTGAGGCCTTGTTTGTGTAGTTGATCTTGATATACTTGCAGTTACTTATACGTTCCTTATGTTATGTGGTAAGATCTTATAAATCTTATCTTGTTCATCATGTTCCATAAAGAAGTACTTGGGTATATGCCTTCCGTACAGCTTGGTAAGCTTGATGGTATGAATAGTCTTGCTATATAGACTGCTCTAGTTGTACCTTTTATCAGTTATCTGCTGTTATTACTTTAATCTGCCTTTGGTTTTATAGTTTCGGTGGGGAGTTATGTTTCTCGCTGGGACTGTGTGTCTCACCCCACTGGTTTATAACCTTTTTAGGTGTTCGAGCTAGACGTGGTGGTGGTCGCGGTGTTGCGGACGAGCAGCAAGAAGAGCAGTAGAAGGCAAGAGATGGACATGCTGCTGTTTTGGTTGTTTTGTAGTAGAGTCTTAGAGTCATCCCTGTACTCTCAGGTCCTTGGAGGCATTTTGACGTTGTTTCACGATGTATAGCTACTGATGTTTTGTATGTCCTGCAGCTGGCCGGATGTGGGTCGTTATGTATATATAAACAGGTGATGAACTCATGTGATGATGGGACAGCGGATCTCCTGAGCTGTGAACACGTATCAAGGCTTGTAAATGTTTATATAACATGTTTCCTTACAGGATGAGGACCTAAATATAATAGTTTCTTAGTTTATCCACTTTTCGAAATCGGTTTTAATTAACTCGTGTTTTTAGTAATTAGTGGTTTATGGTGTTTTCCGCACGTTTTCGCGTGGCACCTCGCTGTCTGTGTGATAGCGGGATGTTTCGCCACAAGTTTTGGTATCAGAGCTCTAGGTTTGCTAAGTCTATAGGGATTTAGGACTAGGTTGTGTCTGTTCTTGTGAGTTCTCCAGATTTTCTTACAATCACCTTCTGCCCTCAGCAGAAGAAGAGCTAAGATGTCTGGAAACCATGAAGAACATGCTGCCAAGAACAGCGATGATGCATCAGTTGATGGAGCTATAGGGCAGGCACATGAAGATCGGGTGCCTGAGGTCCCCCAACCTGACCCAGCCATTCTCGAAAACCCTGCCTACCAACAGCTTATGGGGCAGATGATGGCTACGATGAATCTCATGGTAGAGAGATTGTCAGTGCCTCTGCCAAGAGCACAGGCTCCCCATGGTGAAACATCGGGTATTGGGAAGACCTTTGAGCGGATTCGCCGAGTCAGAGCTTCAGATTATACTGGAACAGCTGATCCAGCGGATGCAGATCTGTGGCTGACAAGTCTTGAGAAGGCTTTCCGGATCCTCGATATCCCTGAAGTGGACAAAGTCAAGCATGTTGTCTACCTTCTGAAGGGTAGTGCTGGTCACTGGTGGACCATCAAGGAGGAGAAGCGACCCGGTGAGGTGATCGGTTGGGAGGTTTTCTGACGTGAGTTCATCAGCATATACTTTCCGAAGATGTATCTGTACGAGAAGATCAGCCAGTTTGAGCGCTTGCGCCAAGGAGCGGTGAACATCACCGAGTGCGAAGCCAAATTCATGGACCTGTTAAGGTTTTGTCCTCACATGGAGGTGACAGATGAAGAGTGAATTAGACATTTTGAGAAAGGCCTGAGTGCTGAGCTGACAACACATGCTTCTGCATTAGAGAATCGAGAGCGGTTTGCTACGTTTGTGGAATCTGTCTGGAGGATCGAACGGTCAGTGAGGGAGAAAAGAGAATCCATGTCTAAGAAGAGGCATGCTCAGTTCCAGGAACAGAGGTTTGGTGGCTTCAAGAAGCCAAGGTTTTCAGCACCTTCCGTGATGATAGGTTCTAGTGTACCATGGCAGTGGTCTCCGAGTAAGGGAAGGGGATATGTTTCTTCACCGTCAAAGGCACATAGTACAGCTTCTGTGGCAGTAACAGGGCCGTCCAGGCCACAACAGCGAGATTAGTCATGCCATCTGTGTGGTCAGATCGGGCATTGGAGGTCAAACTGCCCAAGTAGAGATATTGAAGTGACGCAACAACTGAGGCAGAATCAACAAGGATTAGATAGACAACAGCCCAGTAGTAGCAGAGGGTGAGGACGCGGTCCAGCGTCGCAAGCGGGATCATCTGCTCAAGGAAGCAGAGGACGTGGACAGTAAGCAACGACTCGATTCTATGCTATGAGTCAGCCGGAGGCGATAGTCAACCCGCGAGTGGTGGCAGGTCAGATGAAATTGTTTCATTCTGATATGTCTTCTTCTTGCTTTATATCTGTTCTGGTTGACCCGGGTGCTACACACTCTTTTATCGCCTATAGTATGCTTGAAAACTGTCGTTTACCTGTTAGTTGTAAGAAAAATAGTTTGTTGTTAGAAACCCCTCTTGATGGTTCCTCGATGCTTCTAGAAGAGTGTCCATCTTGTGTCTTATCTTTTTCGGGGCACAATATACAAGTGGATCTTATACCACTTGATATGCATGGGTTTGATGTGATCCTTGGGATGGATACGTTAGAGAAGTATAAGGTTGTTTTGGACTGTGGTTCCAAGCAGGAAGTGTTTGATGATGATGGAGAGAAGTGGATCTTCCAAGGAGATAGGAAGATTCTTCCGACATGTCTAGTCTCAGTTATGGTGGCAGAGAAGTTGTTACGGAAAGGATGTGAGGCATTCTTAGCTCACGTTGTGGATACCAAGGCGAGAGGTCCTAGCCTTGAAGAGGTGATGGTCGTCCGAGAGTTTGCAGATGTGTTTCCTGATGAGTTCCCCGGTGTTCCTCCACCCCAAGAGATTGATTTAGAGATCAATCTGATTCCAGGAACGCAGCCAGTTGCACAGACACCGTATAGGATGGCTCCAGTAGAGATGGCAGAACTTAAGAAGCAGTTGCAAGAGTTGTTGGAGAAAGGTTTCATCTGACCAAGTACGTCACCTTGGGGTACTCCAGTGTTGTTCGTTAAGAAGAAGGACGGGTCGATGCGGTTATGTATAGATTATCGGCAGTTGAACAAGGTCACGATCAAGAACAAGTACCCGTTGTCGAGGATAGATGATATGTTTGATTAGTTGTGTGGTGCTACAGTGTTTTCAAAGATCGATCTACAGTCCGGATATCATCAGTTGAGGATTAAGGCGGATGGCATACCAAAGTCAGCTTTTAGGATGAGGTATGGTCACTTCGAGTTTGTGGTTATGCCGTTTGGGCTAACCAATGTGCCTGTTGCTTTCATGGATTTGATGAACATAGTGTTCCGTCCATTTCTAGATCGGTTTGTTGTAGTCTTTATAGATGACATCTTGATCTATAGTCGGGACAGGCAGAAGTCTTACGCAGACAATCGCCGATGACCTTTGGAGTTCCAGGTAGGAGACAAAGTGTATCTTAAAGTCTCGCCATGGAAAGGTGTGCTAAGGTTTGGCCATAAGGGTAAGCTAGCACCCAGATATATGGGGCCATACCCGGTCATAGCATGTATGGGAAAGGTAGCTTACGAGTTAGAGCTGCCGCCAGAGTTGCACAGGTTACACCCAGTGTTGCATGTCAGTATGCTAAAGAAAAGTCATCCGGATACAGGAACAGTGATACAGCCAGTCAAAGTTGAGCTTGATGAAGATGTGACCTACGAGGAAGGTCATGTGATGATCCTTGACAAAAGAGTTAAGAAGCTGAAGAGGAAGGACCTGGTTCTTGTAAAGGTTCTTTGGCATCATCGTAGCATTGAGGAAGCCACGTGGGAGCTTGAGGAAGAGATGAGGAGGAAGTATCCCTCGCTTTTCTCTTCAGATTTCGAGGACGAAATCCCTTTGTAGAGGGCTATAGCGTGTAAGGACCCTGACCTTCATTTAGGGCTTATCCTCTTTGTTTTGCTTAACCCTGCTGCTTAGTTGCTTGCTAATCACCTTTAGTGGTTAATAGGGTTTGTTGGTGTTTTCTTGAGAGCTGGAGGTGCTACTTGCAATATACCCAAGTTTAGGGTTTGTGGGAAAGTTTGTCACCTTGTGAGGTATCCCTCCCTCTCCTTGCTTCCTCTAGTGTTGAGAGGAAGGGTTGGGCTCGTTTCTTGAGTTCCTTTGGGCTTGGTTGAGCTTGTTGGGCCTTGTTGTGCCTTACATTTGCCTTGTTGGACCTTTTGTGTCGGGCAAGTGAGCCTTGTGTCGGGCAAGAGTGCCCTGTGTCGGCCTGTGCTTTTGTCGGCCTGTGGTGTGTCGCCCAGGGTGTGTGTCGGCCACGGTGTGGGTGTGTCGGCCATGGTGTGGAGGTGTGTCGCCCATGGACCCTTTGACTCTCTTTGACCTCGTTTGTGTCACCACTAGTGGATACTTGGCGCTTGATGCTTGCATGTGGCAATGGCCTTGAACATGTGTTTAGGGCATGTTAGAGTGGTGGTTTTGCGCATGGACAAGTGTCCCTAGGTGGGTGACACCTTGCCTTGTCTTACCTTGGTTTCTCCTCCATCCTCTCCTATATATGTGTTCCCTTTCTCTTGCTAAGGATCCCTTTAGTTCCTTAGTCGCCCTCTCCCTTGGTGCACAACACCCTCTTCTTTTGCAAGCTTGGTGGCCGATCCTTGCCTTGGAGTCTCCTTCTTCCTCTAGTGGTGGTCGAACCCTAGAGTGCCTTGCTCTTCTTCCTTGGTGGTGCTTGGAGCTTTCTTAAGGTGGGTTACATAACTCCTAAACCCCAACTATACTACCATCTTCTATGTTCTTGTTTGTATGTTGCTTATGATCGGCTATGTATGATGCTAGTTTGGTTTCTTGCTTAGTTGCTTCTTGTTGGCCAAACCATGTTCTAGGGTTTCTTGTTGAGCAACACCCCTCTCCCTCCTTGGTCTAGAGAAGTGAGCTTGAACTCCAGTAATATGGGCAATACTCCTCTCTCATTTAAGTTGAGAGGTGAGCTTGTGTTCTAGTTGCTTGAGCAACACCCTTCTCTCACCATGGATCCGAGAGGTGAGCTTTGTAGTGGTTGTAGACCTTGTTGTGGTTGAACCTTGTGTTGCCTGATTGGTGTTAAGAAGCTTACCAAGACCCCTCTCTCTCGATAGTTGAGAGGTGAGTCATCTTCTTGATCCATTAGGGTTTTGGTGCCCTTGTGCTTGAGGTCGGTGGTGACCTTGTCGGGTTGCATCTTGGCTGATATGGCCTTGGGGTTGGTGTTGCCCGATATCCCCTCTTGATCTTGAGCCTTGGACAACACATGTTGTGGCTGTGTCAGGCGTTGCTCCCGGTTGCTGACCTTCATGTGTCGGGCGTTATACCTCAGTTGTTGCCTTGAGTGTTGGTGATAGGTCATGGCTAGGTTGGAAGAACGTCAGACTGAGTTGCACCTTTGGGCGTTGTTCCCTGTTGTGCTGACTGATGCACTTAACCTTGAGATGATAGCCTAGTACCCGTTGCACCCTGGACGATAGGGAGTTCAGTGGCTAGCTTGGGCTGGACGTTATGGCATTGTGTCGATGACCGATAGTAATACTAGCTTTTACGCCTGTTTCCCGACGTGCCGTTGCACATGGATGTCCGATACTGGTTGCACGATACAGGCTTAGGGCACGATGCACCATTGTGTGACCTGTTCTGTAGAGGAGCTGCACGCTAGGCTTTGAGGCCGATATACACCTTGCGCACACGTGTCGTTGCACGATACCCCTCTGGCCGAACTGCACGTTATGTTGATGGTCGTTCCTCTTTGGTTGCCCGATATGCATGTGATGCACGACACAGAGGTGCACAACATAGAGGTGCATGGCACACGTTGCACAATACACATGAGTGCTCGAGATGGTTTGGTCCCTTGTTGACCGATACATGTAGTAGCCTGATACCCTGCTGAGTGCTTGGCCGATATGTAGAGCGGTTGATTGGCCGTTAGGTGGTTGTAGTGTTGGGTGACATGTGGGGAGTGATCTGCCCGATACCATCTCTAGTGAGGGTGCCCTACCCGTCACACCTTTGGTGAGGATAGTGGGCATTTCTAGTGAGGGTCTTGTCTCTTATGGAAAACCTATACGCTAGCTCTTATTCATGAATCATGTTGGTTTTTTATAGTAACCCTTGACATGCTTGATGGTAATCGTGATATTAGATTACATCTATGTATCTTGCCATGATAATACATGTGTTATGATCATCTTGAATCATATGTATAATGCTGAGGAAATGATAAGCATATAAGATGCTTTCCATGATGATATGACCTATGCCTATGATCACAGGTTGAGGCATGTATGATAAAGCCTATGATCATCAATGTCACCCTATATTGAATAATATGATTCTTCTGTCAATCCATGATGATTGTGTATACTAACCATGCAGGTGTTTCATACATATGCATAGCCAGGTAAAGGGATATGAGGTATATATATGTTGAGTAACACTGCTTTGATGGTTACTCTTGATGATGAGATAACATGCATGATGTGCTTTGGTCTGAGGACCTGAGTTTGGCTAAAGTGCCTAAGTTGAGGTGTTATCCTCTGATGATGATCTGGATGGTTATTCCCCAGCAATGAGAATGACTTAAGAGGCAGTGGTTTCCTGTGATGAGGGATGAAGATCCTAGGATATTGTGATGGTGGTAACAATAATGTAACTTTATGTTTTGCATGTGTTACAACTTGGTTGCCCCAACAACCCACTTAAAACATACTAACTAATCACAGCAGAATATATCATGTAGGTTGCCCTGGCCATAGATCCATCATCGTCAGGAGCTGGTGATGGTGAAACGGGTTCTCCTGCGGGTTAACCCGGAGCGCATATTGTTGAGTATGTGAGGTTTCTCCTAGCCTAAAGTGAGGAGGTAAGAGTACAACTTCGGTTGTAGACTCCAGGGTGCGGATTCAGGCCCTTAGCCCAAATATGATGAGAGCATGGTGAACATGCCCATGGCTCAGGATATGTGATATGGGAGCATGAATGCGTTCATGGATCAGAGCACGGTGAACATATCTGTGGCTCAGTTTCACTAGCGCCGATACCAGTACCAAGGTGGGCTAGGCAGAGGGTAGCCTGACCCTGTAGCTGAGGCCACTTAAGCATGAGATTGCGGTCCTTCTTGTGTTGTACTCGTGCACTGACCACGAGGTGGGAGGTCGTGGAGTCCGGCTCTTCCATTGACCTTGTATGGCACCGGCTTGGGTTTCGCAACCGAAGGTTGGATTTGAGCGGTACAACTCACTTCCTCAGGGCATAATAATACGTAATCTAGCTGAATAGTATTTATTGCTTAAGACAAAATACGAAACATTGATTGAGGCCTTGTTTGTGTAGTTTATCTTGATATACTTGTAGTTACTTATACGTTCCTTATGTTATGTGGTAAGATCTTATAAATCTTATCTTATTAATCATGTTCCATAAAGAAGTATTTGGGTATATGCCTTCCGTACAGCTTGGTAAGCTTGATGGTATGAATAGCCTTGCTATATAAACTGCTCTAGTTGTACCTTTTATCAGTTATCTGTTGTTATTACTTTAATCTTCCTTTGGTTTTATAGTTTCGGTGGGGAGTTATGTTTCTCGCTGGGACTGTGTGTCTCACCCCGCTGGTTTATAACCTTTTTAGGTGTTCGAGCTAGACGTGGTGGTGGTCGCGATGTTGTGGCCGAGCAGCAAGAAGAGAAGTAGAAGGCAAGAGATGGACATGTTGCTGTTTTGGTTGTTTTGTAGTAGAGTCTTAGAGTCATCCCTGTACTCTCAGGTCCTTGGAGGCATTTTGATGTTGTTTCACAATGTATAGTTGCTGATGTTTTGTATGTCCTGCAGCTGGCCGGATGTGGGCTGTTATGTATATATAAACAGGTGATGAACTCATGTGATGACAGGACAGCGGATCTCATGAGCTGTGAACACGTATCAAGACTTGTAAATGTTTATATAACATGTTTCCTTGCAGGATGAGGACCTAAATGTAATAGTTTCTTAGTTTGTCCGCTTTTCAAAATCGGTTTTAATTAACCCGTGTTTTTAGTAATTAGTGGTTTATGGTGTTTTCCGCACGTTTTCACGTGGCACCTAACTGTCTGTGTGATAGCGGGATGTGTTGCCACACTAACCCTATTTCATTCATGACTTGTGCCCTTACCTCAAGAATTCAGACAAGGACACAAGGTTATATAATGAATTTCTTAAAATTATGTTCAAGGATTGTCAACATAGTATAAACAAGCAAGAAAGTAGTAATCATAGGAACACTAACTCAAACAAGTAATTACTAGTCAAACATTTGTACGAGCATACATACAAGCAAGCCAATAACATAGTAGGGTCAAGAGATTGAGCGTACCATAAGAGTTATGATTCTTGAGTAGGATTCCTAGGGATGTTCCAAACCAAGGGAACCTGAAAAAGCAAAAAATATAGCATGGTGCCTCAGATCCATAGGGCATTGGTAATCTAAACATCACAAGAGTCATGTGGATGTTCCCCTAGTCTTATGTTTCAATTAGTTCAAACGTAGTTTCCATAGTTTCAAACATGCATGCCATCAATCAACATTAAGCTCTAGGTCTAGGTGAACCATCCACATTGTGAGTAAGACTAGATAGTGATAAACTCTGATTTAGGAGTAAAGTAATCATGAGATTTGTATTATCATCATGGTCTATTCATGCAAGATCATGATTTAATCATATTATATTGATTTCATGGATCACTATTCCAAGTCAAATGAGCATGAAAGAGCATAGGACAGATCACTTAGTATTAGTACTACAAGTGTGATGAATCTACTAATTTGAAGTCATAGAATACATGTGTAACATTAGAGCATATTCTTATCATGGTTAGATCCTAAATAAGAAACATATGCATTTAGATCACACTAGGTGCTACATGTTGTCAATAGGAGTACATGAGTATGCTACATCCCATTTCATGAAACAAGTCATTTAAGGGTTGATTAAGAAGATGGATATACATATTTGTAAGGATTCACTTAACAAAAGAATAAGGATCCACATTACATAAGTACACGAACATCACATTAGGGCATATTAGTTTAAAAAGTAAGTCCTTTATGTCATATGAGTAAAACAAGACCAAAAGGTGTAAGGTATTAGTCAAACATAGCACAAAAGGACATAAGGTTTACTGATTTCAAAGTTCAAACATTCCATAGTGATAAATTAGACCAAAGTTACATGATTAGGTAAGGAACATCATTTCCATGCAAAAGGGGCCACTTTTAGGTCAAAAGAGTAAACATTTAGGGTGCATCCATATGATTTGAAGCATAAAACAAGAACCAAGTGGATTGATATTTCTGATTTAGATATTCAAAGCAACATGAGGTCATTAGAAACACAAAAGACTTATAATAGAGCATAAAGTTCATTAAACATGCATCAAACTATCACTCATAAAAAAAACAAGATAACTACGAGTAGATTTAGGTTTTGAAGCTATTTTTAGTGGATATGGCTTGATTTCCTAATCAAAATGGAATATTAGATGATATGATTTGGATAAGGGACCAAGAAGTTATCATTTTTGTTAAATATACCTTAGTAGCATTGATCTGGATGGTCACTTTTCGATCCAAAGATTAGAACAAGGTGATGTCGAGGCTTGGAGGGGCACCTCTTCTCTCTGGGCCATGTGGTTCTCTCAGCTCGCAAGGTCCAGCCCAGCAGGGCTTTTGCCCCAAGACATCAACAGAAGATCGTTGTTCCAGGTCGCTTAGTGTTTGCATCACCTCGTCCAGTGGTCTCGGGTTGCCGCTCGCAAGTGCTCCCAAAATTTGGCAACTGCCTCGCACCAATGCGTGTAATGTCTTCATCAAAGCAGTTGTGACTTGGAGCATGGCTACTACATCAAGCCTAACCAAGGTATCACAGGACACACCAAGCCTCAATCCAACCGGTAGAGAGGCTAGTTGGCTCCGTCCAGCTCCCACAATGCTAGCGGTGGTGATGATTGATGTCAAGGGAAAGCAGCATAAGAAGCCCCAAAAATGAAATCCATGGCAGTGCCCATGGCTAGATGAAGAAGAAAAGAAGAAATTATATGTTAGGGTTCACAAAATAGAGGGGGAATGAAGGAAACAAATAATGGAACTCAAAGGGGGTGTTAAAAGATGTCGAGAGGGCGAGATTGGCTTGGACGCCAAGGTGGGTGGGTGGAGGCAACGCTCGATGTGTCAGAGGGTGTATGGAGGTCAAAGATGAACCTCGGCCATTGGATGAGGAATGAATCATTGCACTATCTAATGAATGAGATTAGAAGTAGAGAAAACCTTGGGCAATGATTGGCTAAGAGTTTGAGATGCGGATGAGTAAGTTAAGGGAGGGGCACCTGGTTCGCGCCCTCCTTGGGTCCATTATGGGCTAAAAATGATTTAAAGAGTCAAAATAAAGTTTAATCCATAGGATTTTCAATTGACATAACTTTCACATCATGGCTATGATTTGGGCAAGAAAACATGTGTTGGAATTGTGAGAAAGATCTCTACAATATGAACATGAGAAAAAGGGAATATATGTGTACAAAAATACAATCAAAATAAATGGAAATGACAGTGATGAGTGGTATTTTTTAAAACTAAATTAGAGTCAAATTTAGGGTCATCAAGGTATCAATTGCACTCAGGAGTTATCAATTATCCATTCAAGCATTAAATTGAAGGAGAGGATAAGAGATAAGTCCAAAATAAAAGTCATATTCAGATCTTGAATTTGTAGGTTATCACAAGGAGGTTGTAGGATGGACTCAACTATATAATAGGGACGTTCAAAGTGCTTGACTAACCATGGGATGAAGCCCTAGGGTCCTATTTATATTTGGGGATTCTAAGTAGCCAGTGGGAACACTTAAGGATGAATTCTAGCCATTGGGGTGTTGCAACGAATATTGTTTTGAGTTTAACAACAATCCAACAGCTATAAGCAGTTTTCAACACTTTTTCGTGCAGTACGATCAGTCGAGTTTGTAACTCGACTGAACCTGGGCATTTTCAAAATCCATCAAGGGATTGGTTGAATTTGTAACTTGATCGATTAACAACCTGTAATGAGATACCACCTGTTAGAGAGTGAAGTAGAAGAGCAACACGAGGGGCTTGTCTAAGCATAGAATATTAAGCAAATTTAAACATGCATTTGAACAACCCTAGATGTAATTTTAGAATATATTAAAGGAAATTTGTGAATGCAAGTAACTCAATATGGTAGATGAGAAAATTAAGGAACAAGCTTGAGTATATACAAAACAAGATACAAGCATAGCATATAGTTTAATACCACTTGATATATTAGATACCACAATATAAACAAGGCTAGAACTACATGTAAATGAACCACTAGTGGATGATATCACAAGTTAGGACTACTAGACGGATCTAGATCATATCAAAGGATTCACAAGTTAAAGAACAATCTATGAGAAGATGTAGAGGAACATCCAAACAAAAGATATGCAGTTTTAGAAATAAGAAAGGATATAACTCACTAGAAAATATGCATTGTTACAAAAGGATGATTACCACTATGAACCTCAAGGTTGTATCAAAACAAGATATACACCTAGATAGATGTAGCAAGTTAGATTACAACGGAATCAATTTAAGACACAACCAAGAGATCCAAAGAGATCATCATCAAAAGATCATCATCAAAACATGCACAACAACTCAAGACAAGTAATTACAAGATATACATATACCACTTGTGGGATACCAACATATGTCAAATAGATATATAGAGTTGTATGAAAGATAGACAATTTAAAGCATGTCAATATGCATATATAAAGGTATCAAAGGGAGTGCCAAAGAATAAGGTTATTGGTAGGCCAATTGTATATTCTATGTACAATATCTTCAACCTATGCACCCTTGACGACATCATCTTATGCAGTGCATGAACCCCTAACATGTGATATCCATACTATAGGTTGAGAACCTATAACTAGATCAATCCCAAGGTCAATCTTTCTAGGTAGTCAAATACTTAATGCCTTATCAGAAAACAAACCCTCACTCTTATATACAACTAGCACTTCTCAGATACTAGGATTCCTCACCTTGGTATCCTTCATATGTGCCAAGAACACATCATATCCTCATCACATCCACCCTCTACAACTACTTCCAAACCCAAACATATCAGAAGAATCTTTCTATCATCTTATAAGGTTCATAAAACATCATCATTCTCAGATGTCACCATCATGGAACTAAAGTCCAAGACCAACTGATACTTATCAGAGTATCCATCTTAAGATCACTTCTAAACCATTCACATCAATTGACATAAGACTCACTTGACTTCTACATCCTTAAAAAGAAAGAACACAAGGGAACATACTCCTCTTAATACCACATCATCACCCATGGATTTCTTATCAAGAAGAAGGAATTACCAACTTCCTTTGGTTATTACATGAGTTTTAAAATGTTCATGTGTCATTTTAACTTGTTTTCACCTTGGTTTCCTTGCCATCAACACAGGAACTGTAAAAATGATTACATGTCATTACTCTTTCCCTGATTATTACTCTTCATGTTCATGAACATTTTTGTAACATCCCTGACCTGGATTATGGCATAAGCCTGGAAGTTTTGCTTAAGTTATTCATAAACTTTTTTTAATCTTTTGAAAAGTAATTAAGGCCGTCCTTGAGTTTAATTTTTAAGTTTGAGCTTATTTGCAAACTATTTGTGCATTATATGATAGTTTGGGTGTAAATTGCAATTTACCCAAGATAAGGGGTTATATTGCAATATGTCACATTTTGAAAAAATTTCAAGTTCTTTAGCATCATAAGAGAGAGAAATAATGATGCTAAGGGGTGGCTTGTGGAAAGCCTAAGTTCTAGGTTAGAACTTGTTTGAATAATGTTTGTGCCTTGTGTACCAGTTTTGGTGAAAGTTGCAAATTACCCAAAATGTAGGGTTGATATGCAAATTACCACCTCTAGAATGTCCCTACTCTTTTATAATAATCTATAAGAGAGATAAATAAGGAGGCACAATGTTTGAATCATATTTGGGTGGTAGCATTCTTGGTGATGAAAAGACTAAGAAGAGTCGTGTATTTGAAACCCAAATTGAGTTGTATCAAGTTGTAGAGCTTATATGGGAGTGACTATCGGCCAAGAAGCCATAGAGGAGGTCCCATATCGTTTTTCCAACTGTTGTCTTTTTCCATGATGGGTTAATAACCTCAAGGAGATCATCAATATCGGTTTACAACTTTCCTTAGAAAAAGTGTATCGATTTGTGAATAAAGTGACGTGGAGTTGAAATATCTTGCTCAACAAGATAACTAATGGCCAAAATCTTATCCCTATATTATCCTCAAGAGTTTTTCATGTCAAGATAAATATGTGTGCATGGACACATGTCAACCATGCATGGACACGTGGCACCTAGTAGTATAAGATGATGACACCTCTTATACACTCTCTTTCACGAACCTCAATTATATATACCACTCCTTTCACCTACTAGTGAATTTTTCGAACCTTATCACTACATTTCTCTTATATATCATGAATTTTAGTAAGGATCAAGGAGGATATCTAGCTATTAACCTTAAGGTGAAGCCATAGTCATCTTCAACCTTGGATAAAGCATGATCTCAGCTTGTGATTCTTTCTTTCTTTTCTTCTTCACCAAGTTCTTAACTATGGTGATTCCTTGCATGTAGATGAGTTTTGAACGAGTCTTGGATCTGTGATAAGTTCATCTTCAACCTTGGGAACATGAAGCTTTGGATCTTGGAGCTTTGAAGTTGTTCTTGAGGCAGGTTATATAACTTGAACCCAATCATGTTATTATTCACCTTCAATCTTGCTATACTTGATGATCTATTTACAATTTTGAGTTTTCTTGAATAATTGATGAATCCATGAGTTCTATTAGTGACATAGGACTGTTTCCATGAACTAGAACAGTAAGGAACAAAGTCTAGATCTTGATGATGATGACATCATCATGGCTCAAACCGATATCGAGTTGAAGCAGCTCTAACCCGATATCGTGATGAAACCTAATATGGTGATATGAAACCCAATATACCTTGGCATCCCACACCCCTATCGGTTTGTACACTTGGGTTAGGTGAGACTAACTAGTTGTCTAGGCTGTCACTTAACACATGGTGAAGGGTAGGCTGACACCATCAAGTTTTGAAGGGTTATGAACATAAAGGTCTAACCCGATATGCAAACCCTAATTTTGAGAAACCCAATATGAGTGACACATACATACACCTCAAGCACAATATGGTGATGAGGATACACCTCATGCTTGATATGAGTGAAACATCCATACACCTCAAGTACGATATGGTGATGAGGATACACCTCATGCACGATATCATACATGATATGGTGATCAAGGATACACCTCATGTATGATATGATGATCTTACATCTCTAGAACGATATGGTGATAAGTATACACCTCATGCACGATATGGTGGCACAAACATACACCTCTTGGTCAATATGGAAGCACACATACACCCCTTGCCCGATATGGTAATCATACACACACCTCTTGCCCGATATAGAAGCAAGAACACACCTCTTGGGTGATATGGAAGCAAGCACACACCTCATGCCCGATATGGTGGAAGCACCTCAATCCAATATACTTGATTGAGTAATACATGAAGTGTGTTATGTCAAATATTACATTAAGATGTTTAGATTTCAATGCATTTTGATAATGTAGGCCAATGTACATTGAGAAAAGGATTGAGCCAACTTAGTAAAGTATGATGTAATCATTATCCTGGTGAGGGTGAGAGAGAAAATCATACTTTGTATGATAATCATTCAATGGGCATATAATGATACCCCTATTTGTGTAGAGCTATGCATTAGGGTTTTGATTCTTGATAGTATGAAATATGGTTTTGATTCTTGACAATATGAACTTGAAACCCTAATCAGCTAAAGAGGGAAACCCTAACCGTAATCGGTGAAAAGAAAAACCCTAACCCTAACCCTAACAATGGGAAGATTGTATTTCTCTTGTATTGCATGGTGATGATATGTACTTGACATTGTTTTTATCATGAAATACTAACCATGCAGGTATAATGAGATGATGAACATAGCCATGTATGAGATATGATGTTTTCATATGATACAGATTAAATGGGCCTTGTGACCCATGTGAAATACTTGTGCGCAATAAGTATTATGTATACCTGATTTGAAAACCTAGAGGTAATAGTTACCTGATAAGAGGTGACAATGTTCAGTGATGAACTAAGGGTTTGAATACCTAGATCTAGCAATCATGATGATGATAATGTTAAGGGATGAGAATTCCCAGTAATGTGATAAGGGACTGAGATCCCAAATGTTATGCATTCAATGTGTTCCAAAGATTATGAAAGTATTTTGGTAAATGTATTACACCTTTCTTTATACCATCTATTATCATTCTTGCTTGTAACTTGATTGATGCTAAAAGATATTGCAATAAACCTAATTAATCAAGTGGAACCTTATCATGTAGTGCCCAGGCCATAGATCCATTCGGTGTTAGTTTAACTCGAAGTGCATATTTTTTCATATGTGGGGGTGAAGGATGAACATATCTTTACATCCAGACGGGGATTGATGTGTTATCTCCCCGATGAATACCAAGGTTGTTGTGTGATCACGCTGATGAAATGTATCGGGGATTGATGTGTGATCTCCCCAAATAGAGTGCATGTTGTGGCTGTAGATCTTTAGAGAAGATGTCGCTAGACATAATGTCACTAGCAGTGGTCTCGTACTGACTGAGATGGGTGAGGTCTTGGCAGCCGGCTCTTCCATTGACCTTGTATGGTACCAATGCTTTACATAGCCATGGTCGGTTGGAGCATGAGCGGTATATTTCATCTCCTCTGGGAATAAGTGTGATTGTAAATGTGTAATCAATCATGTAGCGTATCAGCTGCTTAAGGATTGAACACAAAAACATTGGTTGATGTTACATTACTTTTATACATCTTAGTTTATAGATGTTATACATGTTCTTCGTATTCCTTATAAAGCAAATAGATGATCTATAGCTCTATTATAGATAGTTGAACTGTTTAAACAATTTTATTGCTTTGCACTACAATTAAACAGTGATTAAACATGCTTATTTACATAAAAGATCCTCTACTCAGTTTTATATTGTTTACCTATGATAATAATATTGTTGGCGAAGAGTTATATCTCTCACTGGGACAATTGTCTCACCCTGTGGGTTCCACAATTTTTAGGTGAATGCGGATGAGGAGATAGAAACTGTACTACAAAGGAAGGAGAATAGCAATAGGGACAGTAGTAACAGCTCAGGTTGAGTGTGTTGTCTATCGTGACTTGTAGATAGAAGTCCTATGTGTCATCTCTATACTCTCAAGTCCTTGGGAGTTAGTACATAATGGTTTTATGAACGATCTGAGATTTTGGCTTGATTGCCTCACGGTTTAAGTTGCTTATGTATATGTTTGGGCAAAGCAACTGGTATATGATATTCTCGAGATGAGATGGTATAATGTATGTACAATGTCAACCATGATGTATATATTATTTTGGTTCTTTATATGAGAGTTTTTTGGCAATAGATCTTTTTGCAAAATGGATTTAATTTTTAGTGATTTTTTTATTCTGCATAATTACCGTTGTGTCGGTTCGGGCGGTCGGGTCGTCACACAGTTTTTGGTATCAGAGCCTAAGGTTCGCTGAGTCTACATAGACATAGGATTAAGGTTGTTGAGTTTGTTCTAGTGTCCTCGAGTTTATCTTATAGTGACTTCTGCTCATACAGGAGAACAAGTAAAGCTGAAAGATGGCTGGAGAACACGAAGAATATGCTTCTGAGAGCAGTGTTGTTGTACCAGGAGGAGGTACAAGGGAACATGCTAGAGAGGAATCAGTGCCTGAGAATCCCTAGCTTGATCAAGCCATGCTAGAAAACCCAGCCTTTCATGCTCTTTTCGGGCAGTTCATGACCACAATGACGCATCTGGCAGATCGGATGCTAGCACCAGCACCTAGGGTACCAGTTCCCAATGAGGGACATGGATCTGGAAAAACCTTTGAGTGGTTATGCTAGGTAGGAGCCACTGAATATGTCAGTACAGCTGACCCAGCAGACGTGGATTCATGGCTTACTGAATTGGAAAAAGCCTCTAGAATCCTTAGCATCCCAGAAACTGATAAAGTTATGCATGTTTTATACCTTTTAAAAGGAAGTGATGGCCATTGGTGGGCCATTGAAGAAGAGAAAAGACCCAGTGTTGAGGTCGATGGCAAAAATTCTGACATGATTTTTTCAGTAGATACTTTCCCAAGACTAATCTGGATGAGAAAATATCATAGTTTGAGCAGATTAAATAAGGACCGATGAATATTAGTGAATATGAAGCTAAGTTTATGGAGCTTCTACAGTTTTATCCACACATGGCTACTATGGATGAGGAGAGGATTTCATGTTTTGAGAAGGGTCTAAACACTGAGTTAACCACACATGTAACTGCTCTAGAGAATAGAGAGAGGTTTGCCACCTTTGTGGAGTCAGTTAGGAGGTTAGTGAAGTCTATGATTGAGAAACATGAGGTGAACAGTAGGAAAGGACCTACCTAGTTCCAGGGATAGAGGTATGGAAGTTTCAAGAAACTAAGGTTTCTTGCACCAGTAGCACCACAGAGGTTCAATGCTCAGACATAGTGGACATCAAGCAAGGTTAGAGGCCGTATTTTTCTGCCAAGTGGAGCCCATAGGATGGCATCAATGTCAGTGATAAGACCATCTAGGACGCAATGGGAGAATAGAGAGTGCTTCAAGTGTGGGTAGATTGGACATCTCATAAAGGATTGTCTAGTTAGAGACAGGGAGGTAACCCAACCACCGAGGCAGAGTCAACAAGGATCTCAGAGGCAACAGTTTAGCAGTGGCACACGAGGACGTGGACATGCATCCCAAGCAAGTCCATCTGCACCAAAAAACTGAGCACGGAGTCGGCAACAAGCAACGACAAGATTCTATACTATGAATCAGTCAGAGGCAGTAGTCAATCCATGAGTCATGACAGGTCAGATGGAATTGTTTCATTCTGACATGTCTTCGTCCTGCTTTATATTTGTTTTGATTGATCTAGGTGCTACACATTCCTTTATCACTCGAGAAGTGATTCGTGACTGTAATATGACTGTCGATCATAGAGCAGATAATCTGTTATTAGAAACTCTGTTAGTCGAATCTGTAGTGTTACGTGAGGTATGTTCTCCCTATGTTCTTTTCTTTTCAGAACACATCATTCAAGTAGATCTTATACCACTTGAGATGTATAGTTTGATGTAATTCTTAGGATGGATACCCTAGAAAAGTATAAGGTTGTCTTGGATTGTGGTTCTAAGCAAGCAATGTTCACAGACAGTGATGAGACATGGGTCTTTCAGGGGGACAGAAAGATTCTTCCAACCTGTCTAGTGTCAGCAATGGTAGCTGAGAGATTGATGTGATAAGGATGTGAAGCATTCTTGGTACATGTGGTAGACACCAAAGAAGAGAGTCCTAGTCTTTCTGAAGTTCCTGTTGTCAAGGAATTCAAGGATGTGTTTCCTGAAAATTTTCTAGATATTCCTCCACCTCGAGAGATTGTTTTCGAGATTAATCTGATTTTGGGTATGCAACCCATAGCCCAAACACCTTATAGGATGGCACATGTTGAGATGGCGGAACTCAAGAAACAATTACAGGAGTTGCTTGAGAAAGGTTTCATTTGACCGAGTACTTCACCATGGGGTTCTCCAGTTCTTTTTGCAAAAAAGAAGGATGGGTCTATGAGATTATGCATAGTCTATAGACAGCTTAACAAGGTGACTATAAAGAACAAATATCCTCTGCCAAGGATAGATGATCTATTTGACCAGTTGTGTGGTGCAATAGTATTTTCTAAGACAGATCTAAGGTCAATATATCATTAGTTACGTATCAAGGAGGATGACATACCTAAGTCAGCCTTTAGGACAAGGTATGCTCATTATGAGTTTGTAGTTATGTCGTAAGGAGTAACTAATGCACCAACTGCATTCATGGAGCTGATGAATAGAATTTTTCAACCATTTCTTGATTAGTTCATAGTGGTCTTCATAGATGAAATTGTAACGACCGCCACCAAACCAACAGCCAAATCATTACTAATTAAAGCAGAATAATCATAAACAGTAGATTAACAAAAATCACTAAAATTTAAAACCATTTGCAAAGAGATCCTCTTCCAGGAAACTCTTACTAAAAGATCCAAAAGATATACATATCATGATTCACATTGTACAAACATTGTTTCTTCTCATCTAGAGGACAACATATAATAGTTTCTCTATCAACACATATATTGAAGCAACATAAAACCTCGAGGCATACAAGCCAAAATCCTTAGTTTGCTCATAAAACCATTACGGAATGACTCCAAAGACCTGAGAGTACAGAGACGACATATAGGACTTCTATTTACAACATACGATAGACAATACACTCAACCTGAGCTATTACTATTGTCCCAGTTGATGATCCTCCTCTACAGAAAGGTCTCTACCGCCTCGTGCGCATCCACCTAAAAATTGTGAATCCCACAGAGTGAGACAATTGTCCCAGTGAGAGACATAACTCTCCGCTGACCATATTATTATCACAGATAAGCATTATAAAACTGAGCAGGGGTTCTTTTATATTAACAAGCAGGATTGATCATTGTATGAATAGAACAAAGTAATCTCTTTAATTAAGAAAAATGATGCATCTACCCATGGTAGAGTAATAAACCATCTATCTACATTAAAAGGAATGTAAAGAAACATAAATAACATTTATCAACTAAGATGTATAATTAAATTGCGCATCAAACAATGTTTTTCCGTATTTGATCCTTCAGTAAATATGCTACACGGCTGATCGTATTTTACAATCACACTTATGCCCTGAGGATATGAAGTATTCCTCGTTCATGCTCCAACCAACCACAAACTTCTCACAAGTCGGTACCATACAAGGTCAATGGAAGAGCCGGCTGCAAGACCTCTGTTGTCTCAGTCAGTACGAGACTACTGGTAGTGACATTTCATGTCAATCTGCAAAAAGAGCGTGCCAGGGTACAAGACATCTTCATTCAGAGCTGCAGCGTTAGCATGCACTCTCTTAGGGGAACATCTACTAACAACCATCCCCAATTATGAAATTACTGAGTCATGGCACACAGCCATACTCTGAGCCACGGGCCAGTTCACCGTACTCAACTGAGTCTACGACCATAGTCGGATTCAAGCCAGGATATAGCATATAGCCAAATCCCCATTTATTTCGAGTTCATAAGGGGATCATCTCACACATGGCCATCCAAACTTACGTCCCCACATATTCAAAAATATGCACTCTGGGTTATACCGCGGGAAAAACCCATTTCACCATTCAACAAAGCCTGACGCTGATGGATCTATGGTCTGGGCAACATTTTATGGTGTCTAATGATATATTAAGTGTATTACAATATTCTTTTAGCATCAAACAAGTTATAAGCATCAATCATAAACAATTGCTACAAAGAAATGTGTAATACATCTATCAAGTACTTTTCTAATCTTTAGAACACATTTAGATGCATAACACTGGGGATCTCAATCCCTTATCACATTATTGGGAATCCTCATCCCTTCACATTATCATTATCATGATTACTGGATCTGGGTATTCAAACCCTTAGATCACCACATATCATTGTTACCTCTATAAATGGTAATTATTACCTCTAGGTCCTCAGACCAAGGTATTCATCACACTTGTTGTACAAGTATTTCACATGGTTCACAAGGCCCGTTTAAACATCTTATCACCTCTCACTAGGCAACAATTATTCACATGGCTCACAAGGCCCATTAAAACATCTTGTCACCTCTCACTAGGCAACAACTATTCACATAGCTCACAAGGCCCATTAAAACATCTTGTCACCTCTCACTAGGAAACAACTATCTTTTAGGTCATCAAACCACATAAACATTATACTTATTATACAAGTATTTAACATGCTTTACAAGGCTTATTCAATAAGAGAAATACAACCTTCCCATTCTTAGGGTTAGGGTTTCCCTTTATAGCCGAATAGGGTTTCAAGTTCATATTATTAATCCAAACCCTAATTCATTGCTCCACGCATCTAGGAACATACATTGATATCATAAGTATTCAATCATACTTATTTATTCTCATCATTTATCATTAAATGAGTATCAACACAAAGTATGAGTTTCTCTCTCATCCTCACTAGGATGTTGATTACATCATACTTTATTAACTTGGCTTAACCCTTTCTCAAGGTATATTAGCCTACACTTATCAAAGTGTATTAAACTCAATACATCTTAATGTAACAATTGACATGACACACTTCATGTGTTACTCATCCAAGTATATTGTATTTAAGGTGCATCAAGGTGTATCAACCTTGAGGTGTTGGATGTGATATTTATCAATGCCTTGATGTATCACTTCCCTTATCACTTTTAACTTACTTAAGTTCATCAACTTATCTTGTATTAGGGTATTTCCCATCTTAATACTTTATGCACTAACTCATCACATTTATCCTGTAGTGTATTGGCCATAAGTCACACATTTGAATTATCCAACTATCATCAAGTGATATGGACTCATCTCTGATTTAAGTCATTGTTGATATACCATTATCAACCACTTTAGGTGTTTCACCTATACATGTATTAACCACACCATTACTTGGTGTTACACTCATCACTCCTAAGAGTGTTTTACCCTCACCTTTACAAGGTGTATCAGGTTGAATCATGTATGTTAGGTTGAACACATGTATTGGGTTAGGTGTATATTGAGCTAGACATCATCATATCCCTCATACCCTTACCCATCAAGGTATCAACCTTACCAATAATGTGGTGTATTACCTTCACCATACATGGGTGTAACATCCTCACCTCACTTGAATATATTGGACACACCATACATTAGTGTATTGGCCATTACATGTTATAGGGTATTAACCACCTTACCACTTTTGTTATCTAGTGTATTGGGTTACCCACCATATTATTTTAGTGATGTGTGCTCAACACCATATCGTCCAAGAGGTGTGTGCTTAACCCAATATCGGTTTACAGGTGTATGATTGCTACCTATATCACTTTAGAGGTGTATGTGTGCTTACCATATCGGGCAAGAGGTGTATGCTTGCTTACCATATCACTTTAGAGGTGTATGTGTGCTTACCATATCACTTTAGAGGTGTATGTGTGCTTACCATATCAGGCAAGAGGTGTATGCATGCTTCACACCATATCGGGCAAAGAGGTGTGTGTGTGTGCTTCACACCATATTGGTCAAAGAGGTGTGTGTATGCTTCACACCATATCGGGCAAAGAGGTGTGTGCGCGCTTCACACCATATCAGACAAAGAGGTGTGTGTGTGCTGCACACCATATCGGGCAAAGAGGTGTGTGTGTGCTTCACACCATATCGGGCAAAGAGGTGTATGCTTGACCTAATATAGTCCAAGATGTGTATACTACATTTCCATATCGTGCAAGGAAGTATAAACTCATATCCATATCATTTTAGTGGTGTAGGTGCATCACCATATCGGGTTAGAGGTGGTTGCTTAAGTGCTTGAACCCGATATCCCTTTATAAGGTGTTACCATCATTTTCAAGCTCTAGACCTTTGTTCTATTTGTTCTAGTACAAGGATAAAAAGTCTAAGAAACTACTAGAACTCATTATATATATCAAGTATTCAAGAAAATTTCAGAATTGAAAGTAGATCATTAAATATAGCAAGAAAGATGGTGAATAATAACATGTTTGGGTTCAAGTTATATAACCCGCCTCAAGAACAACTTCAAAGCTACAAGCTCTAAAGCTTCACGTTTCTAAGGTTGAAGATGACTTATCAAAAGTCCAAGGCTTGTTCACAACTCCTTCATATATAAGGAATCACCATAGTTAAGAACTTGGTGAAGAAGAAAAGAAAGGAAGATCATAACCCTAGATCCATGCTTCAATCCAAGGTTGAAGATGATCATGGCCTTACCTTAGGGTTAATATTTGAGATCCTTATTTCTACTTAGCACCTTGCATGATAGCTCACTACTCATGCATGATATGCCCTCACTTGTGGCCGATATTCCCTTCAATTGTGGCCAATATCACTTCACTTGGATGATATCAACTTGCTATGGCCGATATCAACATGCTATGGTCGATATCACTTGTTGTGGCCGATACCCAAGCCATATGCACAATAACACTTCACCTATGCACGATAACAAGACTCTATGCATGATATCTAAAAGCAAGGAGGTGGTAGGATTCGAAATTTTTTACTAAGGTGTGAAAGGAAGGGTATATATACTTGAGGTTCATGGGAGAGAGTGTAAGAGGTGTCATCACCTTACTACTAGTAGGTGCCACATGGCCATGCATGGATTGACACATGTACTTGCATGCATTCCATATTTATCTTTCCATGTAAAATAAAAAATTGAGGATAATGCAAGGGATAAGGGTCGGTCCCCTTTGGTTATCTTCTAGGACAAGCCACTTCCACTCACATTATTATTATATTCATAATTCAATGCAACCTTTCCCAAGGAAAGTTGCAAGCCGATATCCATTGCTTTATTGAGGTGCTAAACTCATTTTTTTAAAGTCCAAGAGTTAACAACACGATATGGGGGTCTCCTATTTGGCTCCTTGGCCGATAGGGACTCCCATTTAACACTACAACTTGATACACTCAATACAAGCTCAAATTAGGGTTTCCATTCAACCCCTTTCTTGGTCTTTTCATCACCAAGAATACTATCACTCATAAATGATTCAAAAATGGTGTATCATTCATTCTATCTCCTTTAAATGATACATAGAGGAAGTAGGAACACTCTAGAGGTGGTAATTTTCATATCAACCCTACATTTTGGGTAAATTACAATTTGTACCAAAATTGGTGCACAAGGTACTAGCATTATTCAAACAAGTTCAAACTTGATATTTAGGCTTTCCACAAGCCACCACTTAGAATCATTCTCTCTTTTATGATGCTAAAACACTTAAGGCACGTTCAACATGTGACATATTGTAATATAACCCCTTATCTTGGGTAAATTACACTTTGGTCCAAAATAAAGGAACATTGCTCAAACATCATTCAATTAGGACCAAACTTGGAACATAAGTGTGTCACATGATAACAAAACTCCTTAGAGGATTATATTAAAGTTCTAAGCAACTTTATTATCCAAACAAATATGGTTTAACTCATATCCTAGGTCAGGGTCATTACAAGTTATAAACCCCTAACAAGGATTTCATCCCCCAAATCCCAGACAAAGGAAGACAATTGTCATTCATCATCATATCATCAAGTCTCCACATAACATCTTGATGTCATGGAGATGTCATAGAACTTTGACTAGCACAAAGTTCTTCCATTAAAGATCATCATAAGATTTGTCACACATGACACATACTCAGTTGTCCTATCCATTACTGACTGCGGAGTCAATTCTGTGTTAGGTAACACTTTCTAAGTCAGAGAAGTACTATTCATACTTCGAATAATTTTGGTGTCAAACCTTATTGACTCATGTCTTTTATGTGATAAAATTCTTGACCTTGGGAGTCTTCCATACTCCTCACTTAGTTTAGCATTTCACCTCCAAGGAAAGACCAGAGTTACGTTCTGTCACCCTCTTGGAACTACAAGTCTTATCATACATCTGTTGTGCCATTCTAATCTATTGACACAACACAAAACTTTCTTATGACTTGTACCAACTATCTTCCTAGTTGTACATTCTCTTGTCATAAGGAAAGGTCACTTATTAAAGAAGAACTTATCTCAGAGGTATCTCTAGATGTTATGTATAGGTTACCCTCAACAGATCTAGATAGAGATATTCTAAGGAATTGTTTTTAGCTTGATAAGATTTTCCCACAGTGATTCTACAATTGTTTCTTCAATTAGTACATCCTTATCGATGTCATGTTTATGCAGAGCATAAACCCCTAACATATGATGTCAATACTATAGGTACATAACTAGACTGATCTCAAAGTAAGCCCTTCTAAGTAGCCAAATATTAATCATCTTATTAGGATTCATGTTCTCACTTTCCCATACCACCTGACACTTCTTGGATACCAAAATCCCTTACCTTGGTATCTGTCACATGTGTCGAAATCACATCACATCCCCTCCATTTCCATCTCTCTGTTGTTATTACCAAATCCACACATACAAAAGGATCTTTCTTTCATCTTGGGACATTACTTATTACACATATCTTTATCTTGGACCAAGACAAACTGATACTTTTCTAAGTATCCATCAATTGAACACTTCTAACTCATGCACATCAAGTGTCATAAGACTCACTTGATTTCCATGTCTCTGAAAGGAAATAACACAAAGGAACATATTCCTTTTATCACCCCATCATTACCTAGGGTTGTTCATCAAAGAGGAGACATTATCATCTTCTAAGATTATTACATGAACTTCCAACAATTCATGAGTCATTTACTCTTGTTTCATCCTAGGTTCCTTGCCATCAGCATAGGAATTATAAGGATGATTACATATCATCATCCCCTTCTTTGTTATTGCCTAACATGTTTGTGAACATTTTATGATTTTATCGCATTTCCCATTTCCATATTATGGAAAAGATCTTTACTATTCACACAGACTTTATCAAACATGGATCATCTCCCTCGTTCCCTTTCTCTTATCATGAGGATTATGATTTTTACTTCCTCATACACACAGATTGATCCGAAATCACCTCAGATTCCAATTTATTTCACTTGGGATGTGATAAAAATACCCATTACATATTTCTAGTTTTGTTATGCTCACTAAATTTTCTCAAAATGACTACTTGATCAGAGTAATCAGAAAGATAACAATCTAAGAGTTCCATACCTACCTCATCTTCAATAGTTGAATACCTGGCCAAGGTATACAAGTACTGAGATTAGGTGGTATGCACTTTGTTTACTATCATGTTCCTTACTTTTCACATCATCAAAAACATAGGACTTAGTATCCCTGGATTTTCTCCAGGCATCACTTCTACACCTCATCCTCTTTCACACAAATAAAAGAAATTGTAAAGAATTTAAAAGAATACTGAACAGAATATAAATTCTAGTACTCATCATTTCTTCCCTATGCTCCCATAGGGCAATCAATAGGGAATTCAATAACAGCAATCATTCTTATGATTATCAGATAAAATCAAGAGAAGGCATATAAAAATGAAAAAGTTCTATCTGACTGTTACCCCTCGCGGTCATCTACCGCTTCAGGTTGACTCAACACATAGAGTCTAGCTGATTCATGTTGTTGCCTTTGCCCTTTTTACATTATTGGGATGTAACTTTCGTAAGCCATGTCGAGTCTACCTTGGTGGTTGGGTCATTTCCTCCCTTATTTTTGAATAAATGAGTTTAGTATGCTCAACATGTTCATATCTATAACATGTCTTATCCTCACACCATGGTCTTATCGGTCTTATTACCAATGCAGAAGCTAAGTCGGAGTTCTTATAGGTGGAAAGTTAGGACCTTTGCCTTTACTTAGTGACTACTGCTCTGGTGCACTAGGCATTTATTACACTGGTGGGATAAAAAACTTTGGATTTTTAGAACAACTAAACAAATGTCTCTAGATTCATAGAGACCTTACCTTAATTCTGAGCTTATTGCCCCTTCTTGGGCATTGCCATCATAGATGTACTATCTATCTATACTTATGGAAGAGTCTACTTTCTTGCCATATGTCAATCCTTCCCACATTTTCCACTATTCCAACATGACTATGTCATTCAGGACCCCCTTTAGAGCCCAAAATTTCTACATTAAGGACTGGTAACCTAGGTTGTAATGCTAGTATCCAGTCTACTATATGCATCACTGTTGTCCTAACCTACCCAACAAGAGTATAAAAATATGATTCTCTATCCTGATTGGGTCAAGATGGGAATTCTCAAGCACTCATTCTTCTCTTTCCTGATCCCTTGCACCCTCTCCTGGTGCAGTAACATTTCTCTCAACAATGTGTTCCTCGTATTCTCCAGTCATTTTTAAACTTCACCCTTTCTTCCGCATAAGCATAAGTCACTATAGGGTATATTGGAGGATACTAGAACAGACTCAACACCTTAGTCCTATGTCTCTATAGACTCAGCGAACCTTAAGCTTTGATACCAAACTTGTAACGACCACCACCAAACTGACACCCAAATCATTACTAATTAAAGAGGAATAATCATAAACAACGGATTAACAAAATCACTAAAATTTAAAACCATTTGCAAAGAGATTCTTTTCCAGGAAACTCTTACTAAAAGATCCAAAACATATACATATCATGATTCACATTGTACAAACATTGTTTCTTCTCATCTAGAGGACAACATATAATAGTTGCTCTATCAACACATATACTGAGGCAACATAAAACCTCGAGGCATACAAGCCAAAATCCTCAGTTTGTTCATAAAACCATTACCGACTGACTCCAAGGACCTGAGAGTACAAAGACGACACATATGACTTCTACCTACAACACACGATAGATAGTACACTCAACCTGAGTTGTTACTATTGTCCCAGCTGATGATCCTCCTCTGTAGAAAGGTCTCTACCACCTCATGCACGTCCACCTAAAAATTGTGGATCCCATAGGGTGAGACAATTGTCCCAGTGAGAGATATAACTCTCTGTCGACCATTTTATTATCACAGATAAGCATTATAAAACTGAGCAGGGGTTCTTTTATATTAACAAGCAGGATTAATCATTGTATGAATAGAACAAAGTAATCTCTTTACTTAAGAAAAATGATGCATATACCCTTGGTAGAGTAATAAACCATCTATCTACTTTAGAAGGAATGTAAAGAAACATAAATAACATCTATCAACTAAGATGTATAACTGAATTACACATCAAACAATGTTTTTCCATATTTGATCCTTAAGAAAATATGCTACACAGTTGATCATATTTTACAATCACACTTATGCCCTGAGGAGATGAAGTATACCCAGTTCATGCTCCAACCGACCACAAACTTCTCACAAGTTGGTACCATACAAGGTCAATGGAAGAGCCGACTGTCAAGACCTCTGCTGCCCCGGTCAGTACGAGACTACTGGCAGTGACATCTCGTGTCAATCTACAAAAAGAGTGTGCCATGGTACAAGGCATCTTCACTCAGAGCTGCAACAACAACTTGCACTCTCTTAGGGGAACAACTACTAACAACCGTCCCCAATTATGAAATTATTGAGTCATGGCACACAACCATACTCTGAGCCACGGGCTAGTTCACCGTGCTCAACTGAGTCTATGACCATAGTCGCACTCGATCCAGGATATGGCATATAGTCAAATCCCCATTTATTTTGAGTTTGTAAGGGGATCGGCTCACACATGACCGTCCAAACTTACGCCCCCACATATTCAAAAATATGCACTCCAGGTTATACTGCGGGAAAAACCCATTTCACCATTCAACAAATCATGGCGCTGATGGATCTATGGTCATGGCAACGTTTTATGGTTTCTAATGATATATTAAGTATATTATATTATTCTTTTAGCATCAAACAAGTTATAAGCATCAATCATAAAAAAATGCTACAAAGAAATGTGTAATACATCTATCAAGTACTTTTCTAATCTTTAGAACACATTTAGATACATAACACTTGGGATCTCAGTCCCTTATCACATTACTGGGAATCCTCATGCCTTCACATTATCATTATCATGATTACTGGATCTGGGTATTCAAACCCTTAGACCACCACATAGCATTGTTACCTCTGTAATAGGTAATTACTACCTCTAGGTCCTCAAACCAAGGTATTCATCACACTTGTTGCATAAGTATTTCACATGACTCACAAGGCCCATTTAAACATCTTGTCGCCTCTCATTAGGCAACAATTATTCACATGGCTCACAAGGCCCATTAAAACACCTTATCACCTCTCATTAGGCAACAACTATTCACATGTCTTACAAGGCCCATTAAAACATCTTGTCACCTCTCACTAGGCAACAACTATCTTTTAGGTCATCATACCACATAAACATTATACTTATTATACAAGTATTTAACATGTTTTACAAGGCTTATTCAATAAGTGAAATACAACCTTCCCATTCTTAGGGTTAGGATTTTCCTTTATAGCAGAATAGGGTTTCAAGTTCATATTATTAATCCAAACCCTAATTCATTGCTCCACACATCTAGGAGCATACATTGATATCATAAGTATTCAATCATACTTATTTATTCTCATCGTTTATCATTAAATGAGTATCAACACAAAGTATGAGTTTCTCTCTCATCCTCACTAGGATGTTGATTACATCATACTTTATTAACTTGGCTTAACCCTTTCTCAAGGTATTTTAGCCTACACTTATCAAAGTGCATTAAACTCATTACATCTTAATGTAACAATTGACATGACACACTTCATGTGTTACTCATCCAAGTATATTGGATTTAAGGTGCATCAAGGTGTATCAACCTTGAGGTGTTGGATGTGATATTTATCAATGCCTTGATTTATCACTTCCCTCATCACTTTTAACTTACTTAAGTTCATCAACTTATCTTGTATTAGGGTATTTCCCATATTAATACTTTATGCACTAACTCATCACATTTATCATGTAGTGTATTGGCCATAAATCACACATTTGAATTATCCAACTATCATCAAGTGATATGGACTCATCTCTGAGGTAAGTCATTGTTGATATACCATTATCAACCACTTTAGGTGTTTCACCTATCAAGGTATTAACGACACCATTACTTGGTGTTACACTCATCACTCCTAAGAGTGTTTTACCCTCACCTTTACAAGGTGTATCATGTTGAATCATGTATGTCATGTTGAACACATGTATTGGATTAGGTGTATATTGAGCTAGACATCATAATATCCCTCAGACCCTTACCCATCAAGATATCAACCTTACCAATAATGTGGTGTATCACCTTCACCATACATGGTTATAACATCCTCACCTCACTTGAAGATATTGTCCACACCATACATTAATGTATTGGCCATTACATGTTCTAGGGTATTAGCCACCGTACCACTTTTGTCATCTAGTGTATTGGGTTACCCACCATATTGTTTTAGTGATGTGTGCTCAACACCATATCGTCTAAGAGGTGTATGCTAAACCCAATATCGGTTTAGAGGTATATGCTTGCTACCCATATCACTTTAGAGGTGTATGTGTGCTTACCATATTGGACAAGAGGTGTATGCTTGCTTACCATATCACTTTAGAGGTGTATGTGTGCTTACCATATCACTTTAGAGGTGTATGTGTGCTTACCATGTCGGGAAAGAAGTGTATGCATGCTTCACACCATATCGGGCAAAGAGGTGTGTGTATGCTTCACACCATATTGGGCAAAGAGGTGTGTGTGCACTTCATACCATATCGGACAAAGAGGTGTGTGTGTGCTGCACACCATATCGGGCAAAGAGGTGTGTGTGTACTTCACACCATATCGGGAAAAGAGGTGTATGCTTGACCTAATATCGTACAAGATGTGTATACTACATTTCCATATCATGCAAGGAAGTATAAACTCATATCCATATCATTTTAGTGGTGTAGGTGCATCATCATATCGGGTTAGAGGTGGTTGCTTACGTGCTTGAACCCGATATCCCTTTATAAGGTGTTACCATCATATTCAAGCTCTAGACCTTTGTTCTATTTGTTCTAATACAAGGATAATAGGTCTAAGAAACTACTAGAACTCATTAGATATATCAAGTATTCAAGAAAATTTCAGAATTGAAAGTAGATCATTAAATATAGCAAGAAAGATGGTGAATAATAACATGTTTGGGTTCAAGTTATATAACCTGCCTCAAGAACAACTTCAAAGCTACAAGATCCAAAGATTCACATTTCTAAGGTTGAAGATGACTTATCAAAATTCCAAGGCTTGTTCACAACTCCTTCATATACAAGGAATCACCATAGTTAAGAACTTGGTGAAGAAGAAAAGAAAGGAAGATCATAACCCTATATCCATGCTTCAATCCAAGGTTGAAGATGATCATGGCCTTACCTTAGGGTTAATATTTGAGCTCCTTATTTCTCCTTAGCACCTTGCATGATACCTCACTACTCATGCACGATATGACCTCACTTGTGGCCGATATTCCCTTCAATTGTGTCCAATATCACTTTACTTGGACGATATCAACTTGCTATGGCTGATATCAACATGCTATGGCCGATATCACTTGCTATGGCCGATACCCAAGCCATATGCTCAATACCACTTCACCTATGCACGATAACAAGACTCTATGCACGATATCTAAAATCAAGGAGGTGGTAGGATTCGAATTTTTTTTACTAAGGGGTGAAAGGAAGGGTATATATACTTGAGGTTCATGGGAGAGAGTGTAAGAGGTGTCATCACCTTACTACTAGTAGGTGCCACATGGCCATGCATGGTTTGACACATGTACTTGCATGCATTCCATCTTTATATTTCCATGCAAAATAAAAAATTAAGGATAATTAAAGGGATAAGGGTCGGCCCCCTTTGATTATATTCTAGGACAAGCCACTTCCACTCACATTATTATTATATTCATAATTCAATGCAACCTTTCCCAAGGAAAGTTGCAAGCCGATATCCATTACTTTATTGAGGTGATTAGCTCGTTTTTTCAAAGTCCAAGAGTTAACAACATGATATGGGGGTCTCCTCTTTGGCTCCTTGTCCGATAGGGACTCCCATTTAACACTACAACTCGATACACTCAATACAAGCTCAAATTAGGGTTTCCATTCAACCCCTTTCTTGGTCTTTTCATCACCAAGAATACTACCACTCGTAAATGATTCAAATATGGTGTCTCATTCATTATCTCTCCTATAAATTATACATAGAGGAATTAGGAACACTCTAGAAGTGGTAATTTGCATATCAACCCTACATTTTGGGTAAATTAGAATTTGTACCAAAATTGGTGCATAAGGTACTAACATTATTCAAACAAGTTCGAACTTGGTATTTAGGATTTCCAAAAGCCACCACTTAGCATCATTATCTCTATTAT
The DNA here is from genome assembly GCA_963693085.1 of Alisma plantago-aquatica. Lineage (NCBI taxonomy): Eukaryota > Viridiplantae > Streptophyta > Magnoliopsida > Alismatales > Alismataceae > Alisma > Alisma plantago-aquatica. The sequence continues at coordinate 1,221,858,833 of OY856411.1, forward strand.
GATTCTAAAACACTTAAGTCACATTCAACATGTGATATATTGCAATATAACCCCTTATCTTGGGTAAATTGCACTTTGGTCCAAAACAAAGGAACATTGCTCAAACAGCATTCATTCAGGACCAAACTTGGAACATAAGTGTGTCACATGATAACAAAACTCCTTAGAGGATTATATTAAAGTTCTAAGAAACTTTATTATCCAAAACAAATAGGGTTTAACTCATAACCCAGGTCAGGGTCATTAAAGAAATCCTGATATACAGTAGAGATGGTCAACAACATGAACAACACTTTCGTCAAGCCTTGATTTTGTTGAGACAACACAAGCTATATGCTAAGTTTAGCAAGTGCAAGTTCTGGTTGTCATAAGTGTCTTTTCTAGGACACGTTATATCTGCTTCGGGTATTTGTGTTAATCCTAAGAAAGTGGAGTCTATTATAGAGTGGGAACAACCCAAGACACCAACTGAGATTCACAGTTTCCTAGGTATGGCAGGTTACTACAGAATGTTTATTAAAGACTTCAGTTCTATAGCATTATCCCTAACTAGGTTGACTAGGAAGGAGGTTCCTTTTGTCTGGAATGACAAGTGTCAGCGTTCTTTCCAGTTGTTGAAAGAAAGGTTGACTAGTACACTTGTGTTGGCTTTACCTAAGAAGGGAAAGGGATACATTGTTTTATGTGATGCCTCTAAGAATGGTCTAGGATATGTGTTGATGTAGAGTGATCATGTCGTGTCTTTTGCTTCCCGACAACTTAAGAAATATGAGGAAAATTACCCGACACATTGTAACGACCGCCACCAAACCGACAGCCAAATTGTTACTAATTATGCGGAATAACCATAAACAACAGATTAACAAAAATCACTAAAAATTAAAACCATTTTTGCAAAGAGATCCATTTCCAGGAAAACTCTTAAAGGAAGAACCAAAACTTTATATACATCATTTATCACATTGTACATACATTGTTCCATCTCTTCTCGAGGATAACATATAATAGTTACTTTGTCAAAACATATACTGAAGCAACATAAAAACCTCAAGGCATACAAGCCAAATCTTAGATTGTTCATAAAACCATCACACACTAAATTCGAGGACCTGAGAGTACATAGACGACACATAGGACTTCTATCTACAAGACACAACAGATAGTACACTCAACCTGAGTTGTTACTGTTGTCCCTACTGTTATTGTCCTTCCTCTATAGAACGGTCTCTACCTCCTCATACACATCCACCTAAAAATTATGGGTGAGACAATTGTTCCAACGAGAGATATAACTCTCTGCCAGTAATGTTATTATCACATGTAAACAATATAAAACTGAGCAGAGATTCTTTTATACTAATAAGCAAGGTTAATCACTGTGGATAAGCAGATTAAAATATTTCTCATCTTTTCAAAGCATTGTAACTATCTATAATAGAGCAGTAAATCATCTATTCACTTTATAAGGAATATGAAAGAACATGTATATCATTTACCCATCATATTATGCCAACATCTCAAGCTTATCCTGTGATAATATTATCATGGTATGATGACCATGAATCATTCTCATTTCTATCTGTTGACCTCAGTCAATTTGCTAACCATGTATTGATTTTGTAAGAGTTCAGCTAGATATTGGATTGTACCATTCCAGAGATCACAGCCAGGTATTGGATTGTGCCATTCCAAATATCACAGCCAGGTATTGGATTGTACCAATCCTGTGAGTTCATCTAGGCATTGGACTATACCAACCCTGTGAGATCATTTTGAGAGTACAACCAGGCATTGGATTATTCCAACCTTGTGAGATCACAACCAGGTATTGGATTGTACCAATCTTGTGAGTTCAGCCAGGCATTGGACTATGCCAATCCTGTGAGATCATTTTGAGAGTACATCCAGGCATTGGATTATACCAACCCTGTGAGATCATAGCCAGGTATTGGATTGTACCAATCCTGTGAGTTCAGGCATGCATTGGACTATGCCAACCCTGTGAGATCATTTTGAGAGTACAACCAGGCATTGGATTATACCAACCTTGTGAGATCACAACCAGGTATTGGATTGTACCAATCCTGTGAGTTCAGCCAAGCATTGGACTATGCCAACCCTGTGAAATCATTTTGAGAGTACATCCAGGCATTGGATTATACCAACCCTATGAGATGACAACCATGTATTGGATTGTACCAATCATGTGAGTTCAGCTAGACATTGGACTATGCCAACCCTGTGAAATCATGGCCATATTGTGAAGGATTCCATAAGAGTTGGAATACCTTTATGTTTCCATTTCACTTTCATCATGGGATATCAATCCCTTAAACTCATCATTAAAAACCACATCTCCTTTTCTAAGCATTATCCCTTGGTCAAACCATCATACATATTCACATCCTTTATGTGATACAAGTATTCCTCATATCTCTTTTTAGCATATTAAAAAAATAATATAGCCCTTATTTGGCTATAACCATTATTATTATTATTATTATGTTAAGGGTTTCCCAGTTCCCTGGTTGATTTTGAACATTATCATCTCTTACATTAATCTCTAGATCATGAGACTTTTATAAACATCTTGTTACCTCTCACTAGGCAAAAACTATTCACATGGCTCACAAGGCCATTACACATCTTGTCACCTCTCACTAGGCAACAACTATTCACATGGCTCACAAGGCCATTACACATCTTATCACCTCTCACTAATAAATAACTATTCACATGGCTCACAAGGCCATTACACATCTTGTCACCTCTCACTAGGCAACAACTATTTCTAGGTCTTAAGACCTAGGTAATTAGTTTTATATAAAACATCATAGCTCACGCTTAGTTATGCTCATTATATCATGATACCGGCATGGTTTCAATATGAGTAGGGTTTCCCTTTCAAATCTTATTATTACCCTTCATTAGGGTTAAGGTTTCCCTTTAAACCGATTTGGGTTTTCAAGTACATTCATCAAGAATCACAACCCTAATTCAGACTCCACATATATTAGGAGTATGAATGTATACTCAGTACATGAGTATTATACAAGTATATGTTTCTCTTTCATCCTCACTAGGATATTGATTACATCATACTCCATTAGGTTGGCTTAATACTTCTCTCAAGGTACATTGGCCCATATTTATCAAAATGCATTAAACCCTTCATGTCTTGAAGTATTATTTGACATGACATACTACATGTATCACTTAATCAAGTGTATTGGATTGAGGTTCTTCCTCCATATCGGGTATTGAGGTGTAAATATTATTTCATATCGGGTATAGAGGTGTATCCTCATCACCATATCGCACATCCATATTGGATCACTTAACCTTAGGGGTTTTCATATCATGTTTCACAACACCATGTTGAGTTTCAACATCATATCGGGTTAGAGGTGTATACTCAACACCATATCGGGTATAAGGTGTGTGCTTAACCCCATATCATGCACAAGGTGTTTGTGTATCACTCGTATCGTCCATGAGGTATAAATTCATCACCATATTGTGCTAGTAGTTGTGTTCATATCATCATATCGGGTTATCATAACACCATCTAGGGTTTCAACACCATATCGAGTAAGAGGTGTATGTGTGCTCACCATATCGACCTTGAGGTGTATGTGTGTATCACCATATCATGCAGAAGGTTTATTCTCATCACCATATTGTTCTAGAGGTGTTTAACCATCATTATCTAAGGTTTTCACATCATATCGGGTAAGATGTGTATCCTTCAACACCATATCGGGTTAGAGGTGCTTCAACCCAATATCGGGTTGCACCATGATGATGTCATCATCATCAACCTATAAACTCTTGTTCTTACTATTCTAGTTCATGGAAAACAGTCCTATGTTACTACTAGAGATCAGGGGTTCATCAATTATGCAAGAATTTTGAATTGAAAGTAAATCATTTAACTAAGGCAAGATTGATGGTAAATAATAACATAATTGAGTTCAAGTTATATAACCGACCTCAAGAGAAACTTTAAAGCTCTAAGCTCCAAAGCTTCACATTCCCAAGGTTGAAGGTGAGATTCTCAAAGGTCCAAGACTTGAGATCCTCAACACTATGCCCGATACATCACCACTTTATGGTCGATATCCCTCACTTGGTCGATATCACTTCACTTGGGTGATATCACTTTGCTATGGCTGATACCAAGGCCCTATGAACGATACTCCTTCACTTTTGCATGATACCAAGAATCTATGCACTATATCTAAGAGCAATAGGTGATATATTTCTAAAAATTCCACTAATAGGTGAAGGGAAGGGTATATATACTTGAGGTTCATGAAAAAGTGTGTATATGAAGTGTCACCATTTTAAGCTACTAGGTGCCACGTTTCCATGCATGGTTGACACCTATCCTTGCATGAAATCATATTTATCTTGACATGCAAAACACTTTAGAATAATCTAGAGATGATATTTCAGCCATTAGTTATCTTGTTTGATATGATATCTCATCTTTATCTCATAAATTATGCAAACCGATACAACTTTTGCAAGGAGCATCTAACTTGACATGGATCACCTCCTTGAGGTGCTTAGATCGTCATGGAAAAGGCTAAGAGTTCAAAAACTGATATGGGATCCCCTTTATGGATACTTGGCTGATAGGAAATCCCATATGGACTCTACAACCCCATACAAGCTCAATATTAGGGTTTCACATACAACACTTCCTTGGTCTTTTCATCACCAAGGGTGTCATACTAAAATATGATTCAAAAATGGTGCCTCATTCATTATATCTCCTCTAAATGATACTAGGAGGGAGTAGGGACACTCTAGAGGTGGAAATTTTCATATCAACCCTACATTTTGGGTAAATTACAATTTGTACCAGAATTGGTGCACAAGGCACTAACATTATTCAAACAAGTTAAAACTTGGAATTTAGGCTTTCCACAAGCCACCACCTTGCATCATTCTCTCTCTAATGATGTTGAAAAACATGATTCATGTTCAACATATGACATATTTCACTATAACCCCTTATCTTGGGTAAATTGCATTTTGGTCCAAAATAAGAGAACATTGCTCAAATGTTATTCAAACAGGACCAAACTTGAAACATAAGTTTATTACCTAATCATAAAACACTTTAGAGTATTATATTAAAGTTCTAAGCAACTTATTTAGCCAAAAAATAATAGGGTTAACTCATAACCCAGGTCAGGGTCATTACATACATGATCTAGAATTAGCTGCAGTGATCTACACGTTGAAAATTTGGAGACATTATCTTTATGGAGAAACATGTCAGATCTTCACAGACCATAAAAACTTAAAATACTTCTTCTCATAGCATGAGTTGAATAGGAGACAACACTGCTGGATGGAATTAATCAAGGACTATGATTGTACAATCGATTATCATCCAGAAAAAGCTAATGTAGTGGCAGATGCACTAAGTAGAAAATCTTCATATCCACCCATAGATAAAGCACAGTTGAATTCTTTAATGTGCTTTAAATAGGACATGTTTGTCTCTTTGAGACAAATGAATGTACAGTAAAAAGTATCTTTGTTAGCAGGGTTACTGGCCGAGATGCATGTGAAACATACTCTAAGACAACAGATTAAAGAGGCACAACGGGCTAATAATGTGATTCAGCAGATCAGGTCAGAGTATGGTAGTGAGAAACGGGACTGTTTCCATGAGTCAGAGGATGAGGTAGTCTATTACCATGATAGGATGGTAGTACCTGATGCCAATGACTTAAGAAAGATAGTTATGGAGGAAGCTCATTCATCCATGTATGCAATGCATCTAGGGAGTACCAAAATGTATCATAACTCAAAAGATATGTATTGGTGGCCTAGTTTGAAGAAGGATGTAGCTGAGTTTGTTATGGGGTGTCCACTATGTCAGCAAGTTAAAGTAGAACACCAGAGGCCTGTAGGAACATTGCAACCCTTATATATACTACAATGGAAATGGGATCACATGATAATGGACTTTGTGGTTGGTCTACCCAGAACAGGAAAAAGTCATGATACCATATGGGTGATAGTTGATAGGTTGACTAAGACAACACATTTTCTTCCTGTTAAAACAACCTATATTGCTAAAACTTGCACAGATCTACATAGATGAGATAGTTTGGTTACATGGAGTTCCATCTACAATTGTGTCTGATAGAGGTCCCCAGTTTACAAGTCATTTTTGGGAACGACTACATAAAGCCATTCGCAGTCAAAGTTTAGCACAACTTTTCACCCTCAGACAGATGGACAATCTAAAAGGACTATACATACTTTGGAGGACTTTCTTAGGGCATGTGTTCTTCAGTTTATAGGAAGTTGGGACTTGCACTTGAGCTTAATAGAGTTTGCCTACAACAATAGTTATCAGACTAGTATTGATATGGCACCATATAAAGCATTATATGGTAGACGTTATAGATCTCTGTTATGCTGGTATGAGATAGGAGAATACCAACTTTTGGGTCCTGAATTAGTGCAATAGATAGATGAAAAGATTAAAATAATACAACAACAGTTGAAGGCTATACAGGATAGACAGAATTCATATGTCGATAAACGTCGTAGACCTTTAGAATTCCAAGTTGGAGACAGAGTGTATCTCAAGATCTCTCCTTGGAAAGGTGTTCTCAAATTTGGGAAGAAGGGTAAGTTGGCTCTTAGATGTATGGGACCTTACCCAGTGACAACACAGATTGGAAAAGTAGCCTATAGGTTGGAGTTACCACCTAAGCTACATAGACTACATCCAGTGTTTCATATATCTATGCTGAGAAAGTGTCATCCTGATACAGAGTTGGTGTTGCAACCCATAGAGGTAGAATTGAATGAAGATATATCCTACGTGGAAGGTCCAATGATGATTCTTGACAGAAGAATTAAGAAGTTGAAAAAGAAAGACATAGTTCTTGTGAAATTTCTATGGCATCACGTGGTGTTGAAGAAGCCACATAGGAGCTAGAGGAAGAAATGAGGAGGAAGTACTCTTCTCTTTTCTCTTGAGATTGCAGGGATGAAATCCCTTTTAGGGGTTGATAATTATAACATCCATGACCTGGATTATGGCATAATCCTAGAATTTTTTCTTAAGTAAGTTATTCATAAACTTGTTTTAATCTTTTGAAAAGTAATTAAGACCCTCCTTGAGTTTAATTTTCAAGTTTGAGCTTACTTGCAAACTGTTTGTGCATTATATGATAGTTTGGGTGTAAATTACAATTTACCCAAGATAAGGGTTTATATTGCAATATGTTAAATTTTGAACATGTTTCAAGTGCTTTAGCATCATAATAGAGAGAATGATGCTAAGGGGTGGCTTGTGGAAAGCCTAAGTTCTAGGTTAGAACTTGTTTGAATAATGCTTGTGCCTTGTGTACCAGTTTTGGTGCAAGTTGCAAATTACCCAAAATGTAGGGTTGATATGCAAATTACCACCTCTATAATGGCCCTACTCTCTTAACATAATTTATAGGAGATATAAAGAAGGAGTCACCATGTTTGAATCATATTTGGGTGGTAGCATTCTTGGTGATGAAAAGACCAAGAAGAGTCATGTATTTGAAACCTTAATTGAGTTGTATCGAGTTGTAGAGCTTATATGGGAGTGCCTATTGGCCAAGGAGCCATATAGGAGGTCCCGTATAGTTTTTCCAACTCTTGTACTTTGCCATGATGGGTTAATAACCTCAAGGAGGTGATGGATATCAGTTTACAACTTTCCTTAGAAAAAGTGTATTGGTTTGTGAATAAAGTGATGTGGAGTTGAAATATCTTGCTCAACAAGATAACTAATGGCCGAAATATTATCCCAAGATTATCCTCAAGAGTTTTGCATGTCAATATAAATATGTGTGCATGGACACATGTCAACCATGCATGGACACATGGCACCTAGTAGTATAAGATGATCACACCTCTTATACACACTCTTTCATGAACCTCAATTATATATACTGCTCCTTTCACCTACTAGTGAATTTTTTTAACCTTATCACTCCATTTATCTTAGATATCATGCATTGTAGTAAGGATCAAGGAGGCTCTTGATCCATTAAGCTTAAGGTGAAGCCATGTTCATCTTCAACCTTGGATAAAGCATGATCTCGGGTTGTGATTCTTTCTTTCTTTTTTTCTTCACCAAGTTCTTAATAATGGTGATTCCTTGCATGTAGAGGAGTTGTGAACGAGTCTTGGATCTATGATAAGTTCATCTTCAACCTTGAGAACATGAAGCTTTAGATCTTGGAGCTTTGAAGTTGTTCTTGAGGTGGGTTATATAACTTGAACCCAATCATGTTATTATTCACCTTTAATCTTGCTATACTTGATGATCTATTTACAATTTCAAGTTTTCTTGAATAATTGATGAATCCATGAGTTCTATTAGTGACATAGGACTATTTTCCATGAACTAGAATAGTAAGGAACGAAGTCTAGTGCTTGATGATGATGACATCATCATGGCTCGAACCGATATCAGGTTGAAGCAGCTCTAACCCGATATGGTGATGAAACCCAATATGATGATATGAAACCTGATATACCTTGGCATCCCACACCCCTATCAGTCTGTACACTTGGGTTGGTTGAAACTAACCAGTTGTCTAGGTTGTCACTTAACACATGGTGAAGGGTAGGCTGACACCATCAAGGTTTGAAGGGTTATGAACATAAAGGTCTAACATGATATGCAAACCCTAATTTTGAGCAACCCGATGTGAGTGACACATACATACACCTCAATCATGATATGTTAATGAGGATACACCTCATGCCCGATATGATTGACACATACATACACCTGAAGCATGATATGGTGATGAGGATACACCTCATGCATGATATCATGCACGATATGGTGATCAAGGATGCACCTCATGCACGATATGATGATCTTACATCTCTAGAACAATATGGTGATAAGTATACACCTCATGAATGATATAGTGACACACACACCCCTCTTGGGTGATATGGAAGCACACATACACCTCTTGCCTAATATAGTAAGCATACACACACCTCTTGCCTGATATGGAAGCAAGCACACACTTCTTGGGCGATATGGAAGCAAGTACATACCTCATGCCCGATATGGTGGAAGCACCTCAATCCAATATACTTGATTGAGTAACACATGAAGTGTGTTATGTCAAATAATACATTAAGATGTATAGAGTTCAATGCATTTTGATAATGTAGGCCAATGTACCTTGAGAAAAGGATTGAGGCAACTTAGTAAAGTATGATGTAATCATTATCCTAGTGAGGATGAGAGAGAAACTCATATTTTTTATGGTAATCATTCAATGGGCATATAATGATACCCCTATATGTGTAGAGCTATGCATTAGGGTTTTGATTCTTGATAATATGAAATAGGGTTTTGATTCCTAACAATATGAACTTGAAACCCTAATTAATCAGCTAAAGAGGGAAACCCTAACCCTAATCGCTAAAAAGGGAAACCCTAATAATGGGAAGATTGTATTTCTCTTATATTGCATGTTAAAGATATATACTTGACATTGTTTTTATCATGAAATACTAACCATGCATGTATCATGAGATGATGAACATAGCCAGGTATGAGCTATGATGTTTTCATATGTTACAAATTAAATGGGCCTTGTGAGCCATGTGAAATACTTGTGCAATAAGTATCATGTATACCTAGTTTGAGAACCTAGAGGTAATAGTTACCTGATAAGAGGTGACAATGTTCAGTGATGAACAAAGGGTTTGAATACCCAGATCTAGCAATCATGATGATGATAATGTTAAGGGATGAAAATTCCCAGTAATGTGATAAGGGACTGAGATCCTGAATGTTATGCATTCAATGTGTTCCAAAGATTATGGAAGTATTTTGTTAAATGTATTACACCTTTCTTTGTAGCATCTATTATAATTATTTCTTGTAAATAGGTTGATGCTAAAAGATACTGTAATACACATAATTAATCAATTTGAACCTTATCATGTAGTACCCAGGCCATAGATCCATTTGGTGTTAAGATTTACTGAATGGTGAAAAAAGTTTAACTCGGAGTGCATATTTTTTAATATGCCATATATGACAAACATATCCTTATGTCCAGAAGGGGATTGATGTGTTATCTCCCCGATGAATACCAGGGTTGTCGTGTGATCGCCTTGATGAAATGTACAGGGGATTGATGTGTGATCTCCTTGAAGAGAGTACATGCTGCGGTTGTAGCTCTTTAGTGAAGATGTAGCTATACCCCGACAAGCTAGTTGTAGTTTGACATGATGTCACTACCAGTGGTCTCATACTAACTGAGACATGTGAGGTCTTGGTAGCCGACTCTTCCATTGACCTTGTATGGTATTGATGCTTTACGTAGCCGTGGTCGATTGGAGCATGAGATACCTCATCTCCTCTGGGAATAAGTGTGATTGTAAATGTGTAATCAGTCGTGTAGCGTATCTGCTTAAGGATTGAATACATAAACATTAGTTGATGTTACATTACTTTTATACATCTTAGTTAACATATGTTATACATGTTCTTCATATTCCTTATAAAGCAAATAGATGATCTATAGCTCTATTATGGATAGTTGAACTGTTTAAACAATGTTATTGCTTTGCACTACAATTAAACAATGATTAAACATGCTTATTTACATAAAAGATCCTCTGCTCAGTTTTATACTATTTACCTATGATAATAATATTGTTGGTGGAGAGTTATATCTCTCGCTGGGACAATTGTATCAGCCCGTGGGTTTCACAATTTTTAGGTGGACACGGATGAGGTGATAGAAACCATACTGTAAAGGAAGGAGAAAAACAACAGGGACAACATTAACAACTTAGGTTGAGTGTGTTGTCTGTCATATCTTGTAGATAGAAGTCTTATGTGTCGTCTCTCTACTCTCAGGTCCTTGGGAGTTAGTGTGTAATGGTTTTATGAATGATCTGATATTTTGGCTTGATTGCCTCGAGGTTTTATGTTGCTTATGTATATGTTTGGGCAAAGCAACTGGTATATGATATCCTCGAGATGAGATGGTACAATGTATGTAAAATATGAACCATGATGTATATATTGTTTTGGTTCCTTATTGTACCACAATTTTCATCTTTACATCATGAAAAGGGTCATTATTCTTTACATATTCTTTATTGAGCAGGGATCATCTCCCATATTCCCTTTCACATATCATAATGATTGTATCTTTCACTTTCTTAACTCATGGGTTGGTCTGAGATTAAGTCAGGTTCCATCTTATTTATTCATTATTCATTCTCATTTGTCTTCTCACTTCATTCTTGTTTTAGGAATTCTCCTCATCTTATGTGGATTTTACACCTTGACTTACTTTATTAGCACATATTCATCTATCTTTTTATTCATACATTTCTTAAAATTATAGCTTCAAGAACGTCTCTTATCATATTCACACTTATATTTAGGTTTTATGGAATTGTATCTTTCTCTTTTAATAATCAAACATTTAAGTTTAGTAAGTTATGGTGCAGTTAGCATCACGATTCTTGATTTGTTATGCTCTTTAGACTGTTCCAAAATGACTACTTGATTAGAGTAATAAAAAAGAAATTAGTCTAAGAGTTCCATACTTACCTTTTCTTCAATATTTGAATAACTGGCCAAGGCACTCAAGTACTAAGACTAGGTAGTATGCACCATATTTTATATCATGTTCTTATATTAGACACCATCCTAATCCTAGTCCTAGTGTCCCTATAGACTCAGCAATCCTATAGCTCTGATACCAACAAATGTGACACCCTTTTCCACATAAAGCGAGATTACTCAAAACTTAAACACGATCAACCATTAATAGTGGATTACTAATAATCATAGGAAATCAAAACTGATTTGCAGTGAGCATTATGAGTGGAGAATTAATATTCTTGAGTCAACACTTGCATTTCATAACATATATTGAAGGTGCTACATCATTGTTTTCCAATCAACCTGTTACATAAGATAACAGTTCCACATGTATGTACATACCACCAAAGGCACACAAGCCAAAAACCACATATCAATCATCATGTCTACAAAACACATATAGAACACCCCCAAGGACCTGAGTGTACATTTATGACACATAGGACTCTATTACTAGACATTATCCATATACCATGATCCACCAGGTGTAGTTCCTCTTCATATTATATCCTTAGCTATCAGATATTTAGCTTGGCATGTACGTCCACCTAAAGGCATTTAACCAACGGGGTGAGACAAAAGTCCCAGTGAGAGATATTACTCTCTACCAACTCTATTATTATCATAGATAACTAAGTAGATAAATTAACATATTGAGCAGGTTGATAAGAATCAACTAAATGAAATATACCTCGTGAATAAAGTAAATAGAGCAGTAATATGCACTTGCCACTGAGTAGTAGAACACTCAATAATTTAAGAAGGAATATGAAGAACATATATAACTTTTATAAACTAAACAGTATAAAAGTAAGGAAAGGAGGCTTCAACCAATGTTCTCATATTTGATTCTAAACGAATATGCTACACAATTGTTTATGAGTTTATTATGTCTTGAGGATTTGAGTCGTACCACCCAAATCCAACTGACCACTGCTAAGTCGCAATCAATGGCTTACAAGGTCTATGGAAGAGTCAGAATCCACTATCTCACCAAACCTCGTGGTTGGTACACGAGTACAACGTAGAGACATACCAGTCAACTACAACCAATGACATATGGTCAAGCTATGAAAATCCTAGCCCGCCTTGGTACTATTGACTCAAGGTCAATTAGGTCAATGTTGACTCACGTCTAAATTGACTAAACCCGTGTTTTGATGATGACTAACCATTCCACATATTGGTGTCTAATGCTTCTACTTGAGTGTTTTCAGATTAGGTATAGACACACTCCAAATGCCCTAACTTGCGCATATCAAATTGGAGAAAAGACAAGTCAAAGTCATACAAGTGCACGTTTTTGTAATATGATGTATATCCATTAGAATCATGTTGTAAATCACTTGTAATGATTGTATGACTTGTAATTAAGCTTAGAAAAATATCAGGAACACTTAGATCGAATATTAGAGCACTTTAGATGCATCTTAGAAAATCAATTACAGGCACTTGGTCGGTCGAGTTTCCCACCCTGAAACTCGACCGATCCACCTTGGTCGATTTTCTGAAGATTGCATCGGTTGAGTTGTGCACTCACAGAACTCGACCGATTGGGTAGTAGGCCATTTCCTGTTGAAATGGTCAGTCGAGTTTCCTCAGGACAAACTCGACCAATCCTTTGAACATCGGTTTGCCTGCTACTTGATCGGTCAAGTTACACTTATAGAAACTCGACCGAATGCACTGTACTGAAAAGTGCAGAAAAGTGATACTAGCCGTTGTGGAGTTGCAACAAGTGAAAATAGATCCGTTGCAAGCCACAAAACGGCTAGTTTTCATTCACAAGTGTTCCCAAAGGCTAAGAGGCATCCCCAGCTATAAATAGGACCCCTTGGGCTTCATTCCAAGGTTGAGCATTCATTGCAAACTCTATGTGAGGATCCTATTCTATAGTTGAGTGCTTACTACAGCCTCCTCTCTCTCTCTAAGCTTAATCACTTGCTACATCCATTAGAGTGAGTAGGAAATCTGTAAGAGAGCTAGTCCTATATGTATATCTTGTGATGCTCTCACTTCCACCACCTCCCCATCTCTCATTTGCAATCATGAAGATGAAGGTTCTCTCTCTTGTCCAAGAGAGGTGAAGAAGAACAAGGGAAGGAGTCCCTTGGTGAAGATCAAGGTTGAAGACTTGGAGCTAGAGTGGGTAAGCCCTTGGAGAAGGAAGAAGACTCAAGCTCAAGTGGGTAAGACCTTGGTGGAAGCTTCTCCGAGTGAAGGTGAAGTCAAAAGCTGAAGATCCAAGAAGAGTGGGTAATCCCTGCAAGGCCGAAGACTTGTGTAAGAGTGGGTAAGTCCTTGTAGAAGGCCGAAGACTCTTGCAAAGTGGGTAAGTCCTTGGTAAGGTTAAAGACTCTTTGCATTGGATAGGTAAGTCTTTTGTTTGGTCATGCATTGTATGCCTTATAAGTGAATATAAGAATGCAATAGTTTGGAAGTCCTAGAGGTTGACCTCTCTAGGCAAGTGGACTGACACACTTCTAGTTTGAAGTGTGGAACCACTCTAAATAGATTGTCTAATTGGTGCATGTTCAATCTCTCTCTTCCTTGCAATGTATGTTTTAGTTGCACTCAAATTACCTATTTAGCAACCTTATCTTTTGATATATCTTGAAGGTTTGATGAATTTTGGTTAAGTGCTTTCAGCTCTATTCACCCCCCCCCTCTAGAGCATCTAATCACCCATCTAGGATCCAACAGGTACAAGTCACGTCACTAGTGAAATTGAGTTATGACCCGAAGCTACAATCCTGCCAAGGTATGGCCCGCAACCAATTTTGTGAAGCCTCATAAACATCAAGTCACTGAGCTATGGCTCGCAACCATACTCTTACCAGGGTATGACCTGTTGGTATATGTATGCCCGTAGAGCCATCCCAAGCGATTGCATGGAGTCAGATATTAATTAATCAATTAATGCTATTATTTGGTTAATTAATGAATTCCGGAATATTCTAATTAATCCACAATCGTTTTAATTAACTCAACGTTTCTGTTTACCGATGGGTTTAGGAAACCCTATTTCCCTTCGTATCCTGTTTAAAGGAGGATTGACGGCCGATATCTATATAAGATATTGAGAGACACTTTTAGTTTACGCTCACGTACGTAAACCCTAGCCGTCATCGTCCTTAGGAGAGAAAGGAGAGAAACGCGTCGCTAGCACGCCGCCACAGAGACACGACTCCTTCCCGCCGGCTTGGGAAGTGCAACGTGAAGTTCCGTCCATCCGCGTGGATGAAGTAGAGACACAGACGCATTGACGCTTGCGTTCGGAGGACGTCGATGACCACCTGTACGCGCTACGAGTGGTGTACATCACTGCCGCAAAGGAGCGTCGCCGGATCAACCTGCGACAGTGAATGGGAGAGAAGTTCCGTCCGTGTAGGTTAGCAGTGTTGCACCGTCGTGCAACGGGACATCGCCGGACTTGCTCCGCGATAAGGTATACCCCGCAAACACTCTTTCCAAATACGTTGTTTTCGACGAGATCCTGTTTCGGGTTGCGTGGATTTTATTGCTTCCGCCGCGCATGTTTTCTCCACAAAACCCTACATGACCCACAACCAATCCTGTGAATTAAGGATACAAGGAGATACCTCAACTTGCACCCCACATATTCAACAGTATGCGCTCCAAGTTTCCCGCATGAATTGCTCGTTTCACCATCCAACTAATACTGACACTGAAGATGGATCTATGGAATAGGGCAACTACATGATTAGATTCCACTTAATTAATTAGACCAATTAAAGTGTCTTTTAGTATCAATCAAGTTATAATGTACAAACCATAGAAAAATTCTTTGAAAGAAAGGGCATGGTATCAAAATAGAGATATAATCAATTATACTATAACTTGATCCCATCATCTCATAGAATTGTGTTACTGCCACTCACAAAGCTATCACCATCAACACAATATCATGGAATGTCAATCCCTCATTCCAATATCAGAGGATATCACCTCAACTAGGCACTAAGTCTCTGTGAGGTCATAAGACCCATCACATCATTCTTATGCTTTATTGTTATCTCATCATGCCTTATTGAGTAGATAGGAATTACTCATGCAAAGCATCACTTGTTCCATATCACATATACACCATAACAATAATTAGCTATGACATCCATCTCACTTCAAGGTTAACATAATACAAATAGAGGGAGGATATATCTCAATACATTAAATACTTTTAGGTAAAGCATGCATGCATCATATGTCCCCTCGATTAAAGTTAGGTTTCATTCTTAACAACATAGGGTTCCCAAGAATCATTTATTTTCCAATCTTATAATTTCACTACCTCCCAAAAGTTTGGAGTGTATAAGGCTATGCATTAGCTTGATAATATTTAACCATCTTCATAGTATTCACAAGTTATAACACCCAATTAACCCACAAGGTTAAAGTCATGTAATTTAAGAGAGAGAGACAGAACAATATCATGCTTTCTATACATACACATTCAATAATATGACCCGCCCTTAGAATTCAGGTCAATGCTCTTCACATATAGCCGATTAGCAATTAACCTCATGGTTACATCACCCACCCTAATTACACAAATTTCCACTTTCTTGAATCTAATTTAGGTTTGAACAACATTAGTTAGATATGAATAGATCATCATGTCATCAACACTAGGTATCACCATTTCATAAATGTATACATGTATTATCTCATTAAGTTATGTGTGTGTTACAATAATGCATTACGTAAACAAGTTGACTATGCACCAACATAATCTCTCATCAATAAGTGATTAATATGTTATTTCCTCTTACAAGTTACAACCACATTATCATACTAAGGAATGTTAAACCTTATATTACATAGCTAGAGGGTTTTACTTCAAATTACACACAAGGCACTTATTATATCCTCAAACTTGTTCATATGATTTCTACACAAAAGCTAACACCCCTTGATTCCAACAAGGCTCATCACCACTATCATGTACTCACATAGTTTTCTCATTAATCTCTCTCACAAGATATGATCATGTAGAAAGGAATGTAGAAGACACTTGTCATGGATCACAATCTTCCACTAAGGTGAGCACATAAGTATTACCATCTTATGATTAGGATTATTGTATGGTTACTTTACCACTAAACCCTACTTCTATAACCTCCCACCTTATTGGAGAGTTTTAGAGCTAAGCATCATAATTAAGGATTGACTATTCATAGTCACGACATCTTAGATAGATCATCACACTATGTATTGACTATATCCATACACAAGAGTATAGGTGTAATGGCCCATCATTACACATGTATCAACTAATCAATTACATGAAATCTCGGTCTATCCCCTAACCTCAGATATCAGTTTCACCTTCAACTTAAGATATCAAATTCACACTCATCATGTGATATCAGTTTCACCACCTTCTCAAAGTGTTGGGTTGTCATTAGCATGGGATATTAGTTTATCATCAACCCTAGGTATCTGTTTCATCCCTTTCAAGGTGTGACATCTTGACATCCACATTGCATCACATTTTTAACACCCACTAGGTATATCGATTTACCTCATAAAGGTGTGTATTGGTTTGTAACATCTTGGGTCAGCATTTGATATATCGATTTCATCTTTCCCATGGTGTCAGTTTAACCTAACTTGAAAGTGTGTCGGATTAACATCAAGGTGTCTCTCGGTTTAACACTTCAAGTGTGTCGGCCTCTCACTCAACAAGATAGTATCTCGACTTAGCCTCACCCTAATGTTTCATTTAATTACTCCACAAAGTCTATCGACCTCTCACCTATAGGAGGGTATCTCGGTTTAGTACCTATATGGTGTGTCGGCTACTCACAAGCAAAGCATGAGGGTTTACCTCCCCAAGGTATATTGAGCCAAGTGCTGACCTAGTGTGTTAGTTTGGCATAGCTAGGGCATGTCGACTTGGTGCTTACTCATGATGTTGGGTTTGCACCCTCAAGCTATCTTGGCTTGACACTAATCTAAGGTGTCAGCTAGGTACTAGAAAAGCATATTGGTTTGGCACCACAAGGCATGTCGACTACTCACAACCTAGTATGTGTTGACATGTCATCTTCAACCTTAGCATATCAGCCACTAGTTCAACTATTTTCATGGCAAGAAAGTACAAGATATGGTCAAAAAAGTAAACGAGGTTCCTTCATCAAATCAGTTCTCAAGACCATCATTAATTACTAGCATATATGAGATAAACAATTTAGAGATGAGAATCAATATAAGCACATGAAAGAGTGAAAATAATAAAGAAGGCTAAGAGTTATATAACAAGCCTCAAGAAGATCTCCTCCACCAAGGGTTCAAGCTCCATGATCAAAGCTCCAAAGCACACATGTTCTCAAAGTTGAAGATGATCCATCAAGAGTCCCAAACTCGACCTCAACCTTATCGCCAAGAAAGAAGAAGAAGTTGCCAACGTTATGATAGCTCAAGAAGGAAGGAAAGAGAGATGCTTCATCTGACATGATTTATGACCTTAGAGATGAGAGTTCTTCCTCAAGAACACCTTCATCCAAGGTATGATTCATGGCCAAGAGAGGGATAAGAAGATGAAGAAGAGAGCTCAAAGAAATCATCACCAAGAAACATAACTCACCAAGATGAAAGTTAAATAAAGAATCACCATGAGCAAGGGACTCGACCTCATAAGCTCCAAGGGTACTTCCTCTAGCTCCTAAATCTCCCAAGCTCATCCACTATGAAGATAAGAACAAGAATGGATGAAATGGTTCACTTGTGTGAAGAGGGAAGGGGTTATATACTTGAGTGAAGAAAGAGAGATCAAAAGAGAGGTGTCATCACCTTAAGAGTCTAGGGGATACTTGTTCATGTACAAAGGCCACATGCACTCACTTTAGCTTAACATGCAAGATATGGCGATATAATCTAGGTAGAGTATCGACCTCTTGAACTCCTACCAATGGCACCACATCTCCAAACTGATATACTTCACTACATCAAACCAATACACTACATTCTAAGGTCAAAACACACATTGTCCATAGATCATTATCACTACTAAGGATGTCATCTCTTACCTGAGATACAAACTAGGTTCCCACCTCTTGCTATCTTCTAGATTATGTTAAATAAGAGAAGGAACACTCTAGAGATGGTAAATTGCATGTTAACCCCTTACTTTGGGTGAATTGCAATTTACACCAAAACTAGCACACAAAGCACAAGTAGCATCCACACATGCTCAACTTAAAATTTAAGCTCTCCACAAGGTGCCCCATAGCATAATACTCTCCCATGTTAATCTAAATCACTAAGGGAACTCTCAACATGTGACATATTTCAAGATAACCCCTTATCTTGGGTAAATTGCACTCTGGTCCAAAACAAACAAACATTGCTCAAACATTATCCAAACAGAACCAAACTTGAAACATAAGTGTGTCAACATGATAACAAAACACCTCAAAGGATTAGAGTAAAGTTCTAAACAACTTACTTAGGAAAAACAAATAGGTTTATTCCAAAACCCAGGTCAGGGTCCTTACACAGAGGTGGAATAGAATTCGAGCTAGTCATGTCCATATAATGTGATATCTATAGTGACTTTATAGATTGCAGAAAATAAATAAACAAACAAACATTTATTTGCAATCCATTTCGGGGAACCTAAAAAAACATAGGCAAACTAATGTGGGTAGTCTTAGGCATAACCACATACCTTTCTCAGAAGTTACTTGATGTCCAAGCAAAAGCAACAAGAGCAACCAAACAAGCAACCACCCTAAAATCAAAGCATAATACCCATGTATTACTATTTTATCCAAAATTCAGCATTAATACTAACTTGGGGTCCAACTTAGGGTTTTAGGGTCAACTTAGGGTTTCATTATGGTGTTGGATTTCCAAACCCTAATTATCACTTTTCATGCCTTAATGGTTTACAAACCTAATCTTAACATTTTATGTATTTTTAACTCAAGAAGATCCTAATTCATCAATTAATGGGCTATTAATATCAAACTAGATCCAAATTATCCTTTTTATCCAAAAAGATCATTCTTTGATTATTAAGATCAATTGATCAAATTAAGATCATCAAAACTTAGAGTTTTGGGTGCTTATGCATTGAACACGTTAGAGATGGAAACCTTGGGTACTTTTTTAACTTAAGGTAGATCTAGGTCTTGACTATATGTTTATTATATTCCTCATATTTTTCTGATTAACTTTCATGTGTAATTTGTCTTGATCTGAGTTATCAATAATTAACTACAAATTTTACAAGATAAATTACCTTTGGCCAATGAGGTGTAGACAAATCATCGTTTTGGTTCCTTTTTTCTTTTCCACATAGATCAGGGCTTCACGAATAAGCTTTGACCACATATACGGATCGCTCCACGTGATCAGGGTGTCAAACCAAGGTAGAAGTATTATTTTGTCCTCTCGTCCTTGGGCTTGAGCCACACACACCTTGGGGATAGGAAGGTCATTTCACAAATTATAATCTTAAACACATCCCCAACTCTACTCCAATTTACCACAACGTCCATGGGATGTCTATCTAGGGAGTTGACTTCTTGCCCTTGGACCCTTGGGATGTAGGCGGTCATGTCAGTTTCTTCGCCTCCTCTTACTTGACTCGCTGGTGGAGGCCAATTGGCCGAAGTAAGGAGGGGCAGAGAGCAAGAGCGGAGTTTTTTTTTTCTACAGATCAAGGGAATACTAGGGAAAAAAGCAAGGTGTGATTTATTCGAGGTAGATGCAAGTTTGATGGGGTCTTCTAATTCATGTGTTGGTCTCGCAAAAAACTAAGGACCCTTATTTATAGGATTGGCTAGCAAGCCAACCATCCATGGAGTCTAGTTCTGGTGGATGAAAGGGGAAAGTCCCAATTGGGCATGAAAATAGGGTAAACTAGGGTTTACCAAACTCATATTTACTCCCTGAATCTGATGCAGAAGGTTTCATTTTAATTCGTGGATTAGAGAGGGAGAGAGAGATGAGAACATTGCCAACTACTGTTCTAGTTTCCCAAATCGGGTTGGAGGTAGAAGGTGAGTTCTTGTCCATTGAATTCGCAATTTGAGGGTCCACATTAAGCGTGACATCTAAAGGGTCGAGTATGAGTTTTCAAAAGCAAAATAATCGTGACATTTAATACATTTCTTGAAAACCCTTTCACTTTGGGAAAAACTAATTAATTCATATATCTCACATATTTAATCCTTTTTATCCCAAATTTTAAGGGAAAGTTTTTAATGACTTTATCTAGTTATGGGCAAAGTTTGACACCAAAACTCAAAAGTAAAATCCACTTTTATTAATATCCAGGTCTCCTCCTTATAAGGCACAATTTAGGCATTAAAACAACCCTTCTCTCTTTCTATTTTTTATAGATTCTTTATTTTGATGACTTTTCTTATTAGGAATCATGTGAAATCGAAAATAAACCTTTAGTGGTCACCCAAACCATTTTCTAGAGAATTCCACATATTCCTTACAAGTATATCATTTATTATCTATTATCTTTTGCCTTTTTCTTAATATTTGTATGTTCTTCTCTTCCTTTTCCCTTATATCCATTGTTAGACTAAGAAAATAGTAGGAACTAAAAAATTCACACAAAGGGAAATTTTGCAAAAGAAAGCCACACTTTTAAAATAATGCATAACATATTTCTAATATGTACTTTTTATTGAAAATTGTGCATTTCAATTATATAGTTACATGTGAAAAACCAAGTTATAACAATTAGTCACCAACTTGCTCTCCCATAATTGTTTTCCCTTACTATCCATCAGTTTATTAGGTAGGACTTTCTCAAGTTATCTCAGTTACCACAACCAGAGAAGATAAACAATTGTCAGAGGCAACTGAGTTGTATTTGAGAAGTCCCCAATACCTCTCTATTTATAGGAGGGCCAAGGTTAGGGTTCCTAGTCTGAGTGGGAGCGGAAGCGACCAAAATTTAATGAAAATTGCAACCTGTGTAGGCGAAAAGGTCAGTTCATGAGCAAACCGACGATTCACCTAGTGAGCTGGTCATTTCGTCATTTTTCTCATTTGCAATTATATTGACAATTCTAATCCAATTAATGCACAACATGACGTCAACACTAATCCTTGTTTCAATCGAATTGAACCACAAAACGGGCATCTAGCTCCATAAAATGGTCATTTCACGGCCTCGAACAGATCAATTCACTAAGTGAACCAGTCGTTCCACACCTTGGTTCATCTAGAATTCAACCAATGCACTTCCCAATCAGCCTGACACTCCAATCGGTCGATTCAACACTTGAACTGGTCAGTTGGGAGTCCAATCAATTAATTTATTGCTTAAATTGAATACTGAAACACTTCAATAATCAATTTAAATATCATTCATGATATTTAAACACCTCTTCTAGGTGTAACCTAAGTGTGTGACCCTATAAGCTCCAAGTTATGTTGGCAGTGAATGTCCATAACAAGTTTATGACATCACAAGCAAAAAGCAGTGTATAGTCAGACATCATTGCTACCCAAGTAAATGGAAATCTAGAGAACAACTTCAACCTATAATCTGTGTCAGGTGTTATAGAGATTGTCTAATTCCTTTATCTCTGATATGCAGAATGAACTCGAGGCATAGAATTATCATCATCTAAATATTCAATCCATGTTCCTTAAACTAGAGCAGATTGTCTGAGATATATGTGACCTCAATATCATATATTAATTCACATGTGCATGCACATGCTTTTCTTAGTCTTGTCTATTAAGTGTCCTGGATATCAAACTTCAATAGGAGGGGCAAATCCCATATACACCACTCACAGTCATCCCCATGTGTCACAGTGCACCCGATCATCATCTTTATGACAACCCTTATTTAGGATTACGGTGGATGATGTCAAATTAAACAGAACGACATGTGATGAGTGTAGTGGTTTCAGGTCTGAGAATTAAAATCACCACCTTTGCTATGAGAGATGACTATGACTAGCAACTATGGTTTCTATGTGTCACTCTCAAGGTGGGTATGTCTGATACACTGTTATCCAACAAGTATCTATGTGCTTGGTTTCTGTAATATCCTCAAATTTTGGTAAAAATTGAACTATAAATTATGATGCATGAATTAATTTGATAATTCCTCAATGATTTTATTGGTGGAATACTATTGTTAATTGTCTTTGTCGCACAAGTGCTTGTGACACAAGACAAATAGATAAAAGGAATTCATGCATTAATAAATAGTAATGACTTTTGATATTGATAAACGTTTTCCAAAGAAGAATAAAGTTAATAATGTGTTAGATAATTAAAAGAATACTTATCTTTCCATTATTGGAAACACAATGGTTGGGACACCAAATAGTGTTACCTTGGGTTGCCTTTTTGGTATGTTGAAGGATAATTACAATATAAGATAATGAGAGGATTTATAAGATAATTAAAGATAATATGCGGATTGGATAATTAATTAAAAGATTATCCACCTTGTTCTTGGAAGCCAAATAAAGAAACAATATGTAATTTTCCTAAAAGAAATGGAAAACATGGTTTAAAGGAAGATGAAGAGAGGGAGTTTACTTGGTGGTGTTTCGTGAATATCCATGATAATCAACAAGGTAACTATTTATAATAAGAATAAAAGGATCAGATACCAATAAGGGAAGAAGTGCTATTGTGAGACTCGTATTGGGGATACGATCGTGACTTTGGAAAGAAGGAAGCGGGGTTGGTTGTTGTAGTATGGACTCCTTCAGATTTTCCCCCTGGAAGGCATACATATATATATGTGTGTAGAGACCATGGGGAATCCTCATCGCAACCACAACCTCCTCCCCCCTCTCGTATCTCCATCCTTCAAGTTCGAGCAATTGGGGTTTGCATCTGGAACCGATATCAGGTCTGCAAAGGGTCACACGAAAACCAGGAATCAGGAACAGCCGTGCGTGGTCTTTCCTGCATCCTTCAGTATGCCGTGGAAGGGCAGATAACCAAATCACAGGACCTGATCTCATCGCTGCAGCGATGGTCGTCCTCATTTGAAGAGTTCTTCAAGGCTGATCAGGGCAGATCACCTCCTTCACCATCCCACACTCCGTGCTTCTCCCCACAACAACCTTCTATCCTTCTTTACTGTGAGGAGAGGGTGAACGAAGGATACAAGGGGCGACGACGGGAAGTGGGCATGGTCTGTGACACCGGCGTGGCTTCGTCTGCGTCTGAGAATAAGGGGCGACCAATGCGTGAACGAAGGCGCGCACCCTGGTCGGGTTGATCTGACCGGCCGGTCTGAGAAAATGCAACACCTGAACCGTGCCCCCACTCGTCCAACGAAGAGGGTGTTCTCCCCACCACCTGTGGTGGCGCCCGATGAAGCTGATAAGAACTCTGAGTCTGAGAGTATCCACTGAGGGCGCAGGGATTCACGATGGCCATCCAGCACCCAAGGGCAATGAGCGGATCGCCAACAAGCTGACCCTCCGCGGCGTCGGGACTGCAGGCGGACGTTGCGTGAGGAAGAAGAAGCCTGTGAATCAAAGGACTATTAAACCCCCCACTCGCAATGTAACTCAATCACCCAGGTGAGGACAAAATCGTAATTTAGTTATGTTTTTAAGTTCTTGCCCGCGTGGCCTTGCGCCAAGCCTGCATGGCAAATAAGAGTTTAGCAAACGCTGATGTGTCAGTGGATGATTGGTCCAAATCAATTTAGCTTGCAAATTGTGTAGTTAATTATTGGTAACTCAGAATATATTGAAACTATATATCAAATTGCTCAGGAAAACGATAAGAATCTAAATAAAATAATACCAGAACTTGATTATGCTTCCTATTCTAAAAGTATGTACAATACATGTTCTAATGTGTTTAATGTAAGGGAAAGCTTAGTTTTGGTTAATATGATGCTTAATTGGACATATTCGTTTATGTTAATCTAATACCTGATCTAGACATGGATAATGAACAAATCCTTGATAATTATGAATAATGGATGATTCTAGATTAGTAATCTTATTCATGTTGTTTAGGGTTTTACAACCAACATGGACATCTTGAGATAATCTTAATACTGATAATGTGAACTAGATGTAATGAGTAAGCTAATGTGCTTAAGTTGATGATTAGGGTTTCGCCTAATATTCATAACTGAATTTGTAATCTTAGAAACCATAACGTGAGGAGTTAGGGTCTGTGACCCTAAACCCAGATCCAAAAATGAGATAATCCTAAACCCTAGTTTAGGAACACATCTAGAACTGAGTAATGAAATGTGAATACATGGTGACACATATGTAGTATGTATATTTCAGATTGAATGCTTGTTGCTTGGATGTTTGGATATATTATTAAAGTACATATGATGTTCTACACAGTTCTTCAATGGCATAAGGTACGTGGTTACGCTTATGAATACATGTATCGAATTATGAGGTTGCCGGTGTTTCTCGATGAGATTGAATGACAAATAAACTGCTTGCTTGTTTATTTAGTTCTTGCAAATTATAAAGTGCATATGAGTATCATGTAAAGTAAATAATAGTATTCTGAACCCTGGGTTAGACTGATCTTAAGGGTAATGCACACGAGCCCCGGAGGGACAGTGATTACACCTGAGGTAGTTGACCAGATATGGGTTAGAATATGAAAACAAGATTATTTTCTTATATTCAAGATAAAGATGTTTGCTTATATCTGTACTTGTGATTATTGTTTGAACCCATGTACCAATATAGAAATATACTGATCGCGTATTTATTTGTCGGTGTTTTAGGTATCAGATATACTTGATTCGTGGACATGAGGGTACATATAGAGATGTTGAAGACACTACAATTTAATCATGAAGGTTTAGTCTTAATGGTTTATCTTTACACCTGTAAAAGTTAATTCTGTTTAAAAGTTATGTAACTCCTTAGAGGAGCTTTTTATCTAAACATGTGAATATTTGATCATTAATGGAAATTGTTTACTATTTTGTATTATTTCATGAATCTGATCCTGGAAGTTATGATTAACGATCTGTGACTTTAAGGTCTTTTAGACACTCAAAAGTGCGGGTCGTTACATTTGGTATCAGAGCACAGATTCATCAACTAATACTTAA
Organism: Alisma plantago-aquatica; assembly: GCA_963693085.1. Taxonomy (NCBI): domain Eukaryota; kingdom Viridiplantae; phylum Streptophyta; class Magnoliopsida; order Alismatales; family Alismataceae; genus Alisma; species Alisma plantago-aquatica. The sequence goes on from OY856411.1 coordinate 1,221,884,590, forward strand.
TAGTCTATAATTTTCGAAAAATCCTTAGAAATTTAAGAGAAAAATTAAGTTCCTCATCTCACATTTTCATCTACTTCTCATCTCTTTCTTAAAAATCTTTAAAAAGAAAATATTAATAAGAGAAGTAAAATGTGAAAACTTAAAATCGGTAATCAACATGGTGTGGTGGTACGGGACACTACCCATGTGAAACTTAAAAATTGGTAATGAACATGGTGTGGTGGTATGGGACACTGCCCATGTGAAACTTGAAATCATGAATAAGAAAGATAAGGGATGGTCTAGGTAACCCAATATCCCATGCATATGGGCATGAGGAGCATAAAACTTATGTGATAAGTCTTAAGAGACAAAAAAAAACCAATAGTTATATATATACATGAAAATGAAAAGTTGGAATATAACTTGCTCAAACTCCTCGTGTTGTCTCTAGAAGTTTAGTGATGGTGGCCAAGCCCCTGGAGGGGAAGGCCGAGGTAGCACCAAGCCATGGAGGGAAGGTGACCCAAGTTCATTGAATGGACAGAGACCATGAGGGGGTATTCCAGAGGTTGAGCAAACATGGGTTGATGATAAAAGTTATGCCTAATGAAAAGAAAGAAAAAAAATGTTAGGCATAAAAGAAAAGAAGATATCCATGAAACCTTTAGGGTTAGTGTGCCAACCTGGGGTGGGTCAACCCAAAGAGTGGGAAGATGACCTATGAGGGAGGCAAAACCTAGATCTTGGGATCAGGTTGTGGCTAGAGAGCCTAACCCCCTCCTATGAGCCAAGAAGGCACCCTAGGCTAGGACTTTCCCTTGAAAGGTAAGTATTGAGATAACTTTAATCCTCACCTAGAGGAGTGAAGAGTTAAAGATATAAAATAAATGAAAGTACTTAAATTCTTTGAACCCAAGGATGCCAACTCTGAGTGACACAATTGGTCAAGCCCAGGAGGAAAGACCAGTAAGGCACCAAGCCCAGGAGGGAAGGTGGCCTAAGTGGACGACCAAGCCCAGGAGGGAAGGTCATGAAATGGTCAAGCCCAGGAGGGAAGACCAGGCAGGCACCAAGCCCAGGAGGGAAGGTGGCCTAAGTCCAAAATGCAGTTGTTTAGGATCAAGCCCCTGGAGGGGAAGATCACAGAGGTCAAGCCCAGGAGGGAAGACCGACATGGCACCAAGCCCTGGAGGGAAGGTGGCCCGAGCCCAATGATGGGACGACACTGCATTATGTGTACTCAAAAGAGAGAGATGAAGGCAATCCAGGTTAAAGAATTAAATAAGAGAATAATGTGCTTAAAAGATTTGACATCTCAAAAGAAACCCTTAGGGAGGGTAGAGTCCTAATGCAATCCTAGGGTCAAGTAGGGTGTATTAGAGGTACATTGGACCGATGGGTTAGGAGTTGATTGTTCCCTGAATGCACAAGACCATGTGGTCGGGAGGTAACAGCTAGGTTTATCCAAGGTACATGACTCAGGAGATTAGCTACCTCTATGAGGATCATGTAGCCTAATGGGTGAATATGAAAGGCACTCTCTTGATGCATAAGGATGAGATCACTCCAAAAGTACCTATACCCCTAGAGACCTCAAGGATTTGGCTAAGGCTCATAATGATACATGAGATGTAAATATAAAAGATATAAAGAAGTCATGAAAAAAAAACTTGAGAGAAGTTGTGCCCTAACTTAAGATTAAGAAAAGGGACACTTGACTCCATGAGATAGAAGAATGCTATAAAATTAAGAGAAAGAAAGTTTAGAGTCATATAGAGTATGATTCAACTTAATATGTGAAATTAAAAGGTAATGTGTGGATGTGCTATCTCCGCTCTTAGAATGGAATGAACTTTGTGTTTGGGCTGAAGCCAAATGCTTATTTCATCTCATTATGAGGGAGGGAGATTGGATAGACATATATTATGCTTAAAATTAAGATAAAGAGGACGAATATATTAATTTGAATGAGTAATGACATGAACTAGGGTTAGAGGTGTTACCTCACCCTTATGTGAAAATAATGTGTAATAGGTTGGAAACGTAGGTGAAAAGAGAAATCACCAAGTAATAATGAAATCACAAATAAGAATGAAATCATCAAGTGATGATAAGATGTGTATACTAAAGATGTAGATATACATTGAATTGAATTCAAGTACCAATCTTAGTCTTAATGTGTGGAATTTGCATAATAACATATGTAAAGATGTCTAATTAGGGTGCTAACCCTAAGACTTGAAACTAAGATGAGTTATCATTCACCTAGGCTTAGTAGGCCTAAATTTTGAGGACACATTTCCTTTTAAGGAGGGGTGAATGTAATATCCTCAAATTTTGGTAAAAATTGAACTATAAATTATGATGCATGAATTAATTTGATAATTCCTCAATGATTTTATTGGTAGAATACTATTGTTAATTGTCTTTGTTGCACAAGTGCTTGTGACACAAGACAAATAGATAAAAGGAATTCATGCATTAATAAATAGTAATGACTTTTGATATCGATAAACGTTTTCCAAAGAAGAATAAAGTTAATAATATGTTAGATAATTAAAAGAATACTTATCTTTCCATTATTGGAAACACAATGGTTGGGACACCAAATAGTGTTACCTTGGGTTGCCTTTTTGGTATGTTGAAGGATAATTACAATATAAGATAATGAGAGGATTTATAAGATAATTCAAGATAATATGCAGATTGGATAATTAATTAAAAGATTATACACCTTGTTCTTGGAAGCCAAATAAAGAAACAATATGTAATTTTCCTAAAAGAAATGGAAAACATGGTTTAAAGGAAGATGAAGAGAGGGAGTTTACTTGGTGGTGTTTTGTGAATATCCATGATAATCAACAAGGTAACTATTTATAATAAGAATAAAAGGATCAGATACCAATAAGGGAAGAAGTGCTATTGTGAGACTCGTATTGGGGATACGATCGTGACTTTGGAAAGAAGGAAGCGGGGTTGGTTGTTGTAGTATGGACTCCTTCAGATTTCCCCCCTGGAAGACATACATATATATATATATATATATATATATATATATATATAGAGAGAGAGAGAGAGAGAGACCATGGGGAATCCTCATCGCAACCACAACCTCCTCCCCTCTCTTGTATCTCCATCCTTCAAATTTGAGCAATTGGGGTTTGCATCTGGAACCGGTATCAGGTCTGCAAAGGGTCACACGAAAACCAGGAATCAAGAACAACCATGTGTGGTCTTTCCCGCATCCTTCAGTATGCCGTGGAAGGGCAGATAACCAAATCACAGAACCTGATCTCATCGCTGCAGTGATGGTCGTCCTCCTTCGAAGAGTTCTTCAAGGCTGATCACGACAGATCACCTCCTTCACCACCCCACACTCCGTGCTTCTCCCCACAACAACCTTCTATCCTGCTTTACTATGAGGAGAGGGTGAACGGAGGATACAAGGGGCGACGACGGGAAGTGGGCATGGTTTGCGACAACGGCGTGGCTTCGTCTGCGTCTGAGCATAAGGGGTGACCAACGTGTGAACGAAGGCGCGCACCCTGGTCAGGTTGATCTGACCGGCCGGTCTGAGAAAACGCAACACCTGAACCGTGCCCCCACTCGTCCAACGAAGAGGGTGTTCTCCCCGCCACCTGTGGTGGCGCCCGATGAAGCTGATAAGAACTCCGAGTCTGAGAGTATCCACTGAGGGCGCAGGGATTCGCGGCGACCATCCAACACCCAAGGGCAACGAGTGGATCGCCAGCAAGCTGACCCTCCGCGGCATCGGGACTGCAGGCGGACGTTGCGTGAGGAAGAAGAAGCATGTGAATCAAAGGACTATTAAACCCCCCACTCACAGTGTAACTCAATCACCCAGGTGAGGACAAAATCGTAATTTAGTTATGTTTTTAAGTTCTTGCCCGCGTGGCCTTGCGCCAAGCCTGCATGGCAAATAAGAGTTTAGCAAACGCTGATGTGTCAGCGGATGATTGGTCCAAATCAATTTAGCTTGCAAATTGTGTAGTTAATTATTGGTAACTCAGAATATATTGAAACTATATATCAAATTGCTCAGGAAAATGAGAAGAATCTAAATAAAATAACACCAGAACTTGATTATGCTTCCTGTTCTAAAAATATGTACAATACATGTTCGAATGTGTTTAATGTAAGGGAAAGCTTAGTTTTGGTTAATATGATGCTTAATTGGACATATTCATTTATGTTAAGCTAATACCTGATCTAGACATGGATAATGAACAAATCCTTGATAATTATGAATAATGGATGATTCTAGATTAGTAATCTTATTCATGTTGTTTAGGGTTTTACAACCAACATGGACATCTTGAGATAATCTTAATACTGATAATGTGAACTAGATGTAATGAGTAAGCTAATGTGCTTAAGTTGATGATTAGGGTTTCGCCTGATATTCATAACTGAATTTGTAATCTTAGAAACCATAACGTGAGGAGTTAGGGTCTGTGACCCTAAACCCAGATCCAAACATGAGATAATCCTAAACCCTAGTTTAGGAACACATCTAGAACTGAGTAATGAAATGTGAATACATGGTGACACATATGTAGTATGTATATTTCAGATTGAATGCTTGTTGCTTGGATGTTTGGATATATTCTTAAAGTACATATGATGTTCTACACAGTTCTTCAATGGCATAAGGTACGTGGTTACGCTTATGAATACATGTATCGAATTCCGAGGTTGCCGGTGTTTCTCGATGAGATTGAACGACAAATAAACTGCTTGCTTGTTTATTTAGTTCTTGTAAATTATAAAGTGCATATGAGTATCATGTAAAGTAAATAATAGTATTCTGAACCCTGGGTTAGACTGATCTTAAGGGTAATGCACATGAGCCCCGGAGGGACAATGATTACACCTGAGGTAGTTGACCAGATATGAGTTAGAATATGAAAACAAGATTATTTTCTTATATTCAAGATAAAGATGTTTGCTTATATCTGTACTTGTGATTATTGTTTGAACCCATGTACCAGTATAGAAATATACTGATCGCATATTTATTTGTCGGCGTTTTAGGTATCAGATATACTTGATTCGTGGACATGAGGGTACAGATAGAGATGTTGAAGACACTACAGTTTAATCATGAAGGTTTAGTCTTAATGGTTTATCTTTACACCTGTAAAAGTTAATTCTGTTTAAAATTTATGTAACTCCTTAGAGGAGCTTTTTATCTAAACATGTGAATATTTGATCATTAATGGAAATTGTTTACTATTTTGTATCATTTCATGAATCTGATCCTGGAAGTTATGATTAACGATCTGTGACTTTAAGGTCTTTTAGACACTCAAAAGTGCGGGTCGTTACATTTGGTATCAGAACACAGATTCATCAACTAATACTTAATAGTCTATAATTTTTGAATAATCTTTAGAAATTTAAGAGAAAAATTAAGTTCCTCATCTCACATTTTCATCTACTTCTCATCTCTTTCTTAAAAATATTTGAAAAGAAATATTAATAAGAGAAGTAAAATGTGAAAACTTAAAATCGGTAATCAACATGGTGTGGTGGTATGGGACACTACCCATGTGAAACTTAAAAATTGGTAATGAACATGGTGTGGTGGTATGGGACACTGCCCATGTGAAACTTGAAATCATGAATAAGAAAGATAAGGGATGGTCTAGGTAACCCAATCTCCCATGTATATGGGCATGAGGAGCATAAAACTTATGTGATAAGTCTTAAGAGACAAAAAAAACCCAATAGTTATATATATACATGAAAATGAAAAGTTTGAATATAACTTGCTCAAACTCCTCGTGTTGTCTCTAGAAGTTTAGTGATGGTGGCCAAGCCCCTGGAGGGGAAGGCCGAGGTAGCACCAAGCCCTAGAGGGAAGGTGACCCAAGTTTATTGAATGGACAGAGACCATGAGGGGGTATTCCAGAGGTTGAGCAAACATGGGTTGATGATAAAAGTTATGCCTAATGAAAAGAAAGAAAAAAAAATTTCTCAATTTTTTTTGCGGTCTTTATAACATGAGTTATACATATCCAAATGTGCTCAAATTTTGCGTATGAGTTGTTCACGGGATGTTTAAGAAGATCAACGGATTAGATTTTTAAAAAAAATATTGCATCATGAAAAACTACTTGAGTGTATTCCGCTCCGGATACACTCGAGTGTATTCTAGCCTGACTATATATATATATATATATATATATATATATATATATATATATATATATATATATATATATATATATATATATATGATCGTCTTATTAGTGGGTATCATTTGAAGCTATGTGAATCCTGGGGGATGTTTAGGTGTTGAAGACGTGGTTGTATCATCTAAGGATGTCTTTGTCTTCATATATTTGGTCCTCTATAGATGTAAGCGCGTTGCTCATGTAGACGGACAATAAGAACTAGGGGTGAAAACGGTGCGGGTACGGTGCGGGTCTGGCCATATCCATACCCATACCCATCTAATTTAGCGGGTCCGGTTCCGGTTCTAGACCCGCATAATACAAAACTTGGACCCGCACCATACCCGTACCCGCAATAATAGCGGGTATGCGGGTAAGCGGTTCTATAAAACATCATATTTTTATGTAAGAGAAATGACTATGATATATATATTTAACACAACAAGATATTGTTATCATATAGTATATTAACATGTAATAGTTATATTAGACAATGATGTATTCTACACAATAACATTAATTGAGTAATTGTTTACATATTTGTAGTCATGATCATAGCATTTAATTTATGTAGAAAGTAATGTAAATTAGTAGACATTTTGATTTTAAGTTTACATATGATGTTCATTATTGTAACTAGAATAGTTAATTCTTAATTATATGACTAGTCTCAACCTTATTGTGGTTAGAGTAGGATATAATCTCAATAATTATATTAGTTAGACTAGTAAAGTATGATATATATAACACATTATTTTAATAGTTAGTTATGTATAGCGGGTACACGAGTCTAGCGGGTCTGGGTCCAAGCATACCCATTATTGGACCCGCTTATATGCGGGTCCAAGGGTATACGGATCCAAGGGTATGCGGGTATAAAAAACTAGACCCATGACAGGTTTTTTAAGGGTCCGGATTTGCGGGTCCGCGGGTCTACCCGTACCCATTTACAGCCCTAATAAGAACCTACTATGAAAATCCCACTGTGTTTCAATCCTTTGTTGATTTTTCATTCTAACACCACGTGTTTAGATTCCAACAAGCTCACGAGCCTTTATTGTTGACCTATGATATAATAACCTAACGACACGTCCACCATTAAAATATAATAAGGATGCTTAGGGGATGGGTTCAGTTGTATTGTATGGGTTATATATATTAGACAAACATATGGCGGGGTTGGGTCACATGTACCGTCTAACGCAGCCGCATATTGTTTTTGTTTTTCAAAACAAAAAAGTGTTGTCGAAGGCGCCATATGTATTTCCGGTTGCGTGAACTGGGAAGCCTCGGAAACTCATCCTCGATCTTTGCTTCCACGGGCGAGAGAGTCTCCTCCCTCCTGAAACCCGAACAACGTGTCTCGGTTCCCAGCCACGACTCCCTCGAACCAGGGTGCCGAACCGACGTGACCTGCGTCCCCATTCCAAGCAGCTACCGCCCGCCCGCCCGCGGTATCCGTTGGAGCGTATTCCTCCTTTGCACGTGGCACAGGTCAAGCCTTGAAGCCATCCTCGGCCTCGGGCGCTTCTCGACCAAGTGCCTACTCAAAGAGCGGGCCCCCACCACTACCACCTCCCCCATCTTGTGGCCGAGATTGCCTCCCGCCGTTACCCTTTTCGGGGCCCTTTTCACCCAGGCAGGGCAAAAAGCGCACATGGGGCCATTCACCATCCACTCTCGTCGCGCCGCGTGTCGCTAGCCTTCAGTGTACAAGCTTAAAGAGACGGCGGGGCCGGGGTATGTAATGGCTGTTGGTTTATCCAGTGTGTTTTTTCTTGGCGCTGGCGGCCTGGCTTGCTTCTCTTCCCCTCTCCAACGCCAAAATTACCTGACCACCCACACAGGCACCTTTTCTCCTCCACCACCGCCGTTCCACCGGACTCGCCCCGCCCACGTCCGGTTGCGCAATGTGGTGCTTGCTATAAAAATGGTCTACCCGTTCGGCTTTTCTTCTGGTCGGCGCGGGGTCTCCCTGATCTGCAAACCGGGTCCCTCAAGGTGGGAGGAGGCTTAAGAAGCCTAAGAGGTCAGTCGGAGGTGGAGGCTAGGATATGAGCGGCGCCGGCAACCGCGGGGGTTGGTACTGTGCTGTCACTCGACCGTGGATGTGAGTTCCTTTTGGTCTCTTCTCTCGTGTTTCCTTCTCGTCAGGATCAAACCAAGCTGTTTTGTTCTTCTTTAATTGGCTTCCGGGTGGAGACCTGGGAATTCTGATTTGATTCGACTGCCACGTGGCGCATGTTCTAGTCGTCGATTCTCTTGCACCTTGTAACTATTTTCCTTTCTCCCCGTTCCGTCTGCAGAGCTATGGCTGTAGGCGCCGGTCCGCGGTGCTTGTGGTGAGTGAGCAAAGTTTCGCTTCTTCTTTATTTGCTCCTAACTAGCTAACTAATTTTTGCTGATAGAAAATAACAAAAAAAAAACCCGAGGCTGAGCTCCTGAAAGTTTCCTTAGCCACTCTTTGGGCTTTGTAAACATTAGATGCGACCAGGTACCAGGGACAGACATGAGGTACTGCTTCTGCCGAGCTGTGAGATTGGTTGGGGATTTGGAGGGCGGGTTCATACTGGTAGGGGAGGATCTTGAATGACGTCGGTTCCTCTCACAACAGAGCTTGATTCCCTACTCTACGCGTCCTACTGCATTTCGAGGTTTGGATATGGACACTGGCTCTTCTGGGGAGGATGTTGTGGTCAAGGTTTGTTGCTTCTGTTACTCACTACTCTCTGCCACTGAAACAACTCTATTGTGTACTCCCAGTAATTACGTTTCTCTTGTTGATGCCGCCCAACTCTGTTTCCTTCCTTTACTCTGCAGCCGAGGAAACCGTACACCATTACCAAACAGAGGGAGAGATGGACGGAGGAGGAGCACAACCGATTCCTCGAAGCTCTCAAACTCTATGGCAGGGCGTGGCAGAAGATTGAAGGTTTGAGAATCAACAACTCAAACCTGTTTTTTTTTCTTTCTTTCTTCTTTCAATCTCCTTTCCATGCACTTATATCTGTTCTCTCTGACAACTCAATCCTTTTGATAATTGATGTCGTACCACCTCCTTGGTCATTGAAACAGAACATATCGGTACCAAGACAGCCGTCCAGATACGGAGCCATGCTCAGAAGTTCTTCACAAAGGTATGTGTATCACAACTAATTTTTTTCCCCCCCCATCTACTCAAGGTTCTTCTCAACTGTTGCTGTTACTACCAACTGCTATTATTCCCGTTCTTATGCCTATATGCCAAGTTGGGGTTATTTAACCGGTTCATATCACACTATCAGTCTTCTGAATTCATGGTGTAGTTCATGATGTCAAAATATGTAGGATGTTATATCTCTAGAGTTATCTAAAAGAATATCTAGGATATAGGTCCTTATGGCTAGCCCAATAATTGCCAATCCATCCACCTGTTCTCTTCGTCTCATTCTTCTGCTTACGATTCTTCATAATCTCATACGCTAATTTCTTGAAAATTTTCTATATGTAAGGACCTATATAAGTTAAATTATCAAGCAAAATTAAAAAACTATATGCTACGGCTCTCCGGCCGGATCAAGTGCGGCGGATGGAGAGGAAAGCTCATCTTACGATGCAGCTGCGAAGTCGTCTGCTATGATTCCTCTAGTCGGCTCTCCAGTGCAGTGAACGGAGAAAAAAAAACTCACCCAACGATCCAAAACATGATGAGCCAGAGGCGTCTTCATCCGGGGCACTCCCCTCTTCTTCGTCCTCCTCTTCACAACCACCTGCGAAAGATACACGCGTCTCAAATTTCCTTGATGGCTGACCGGCTGGTAGCTAGTCGAATTGGAAGGGAGATTGAAAGTGCGTCGGTCATCAGGTTCATTGACCCACAGATCCGCAACGACGTTAAATGCTTCTTGATCTCAAGTGAGGAAGAAGAAATCCCGGATTGGTAGGAATATCTCTAGGTTTGTTTTATTGGGGGGGGGGAACCATTCCGTAACCAACTTCATGGATGGATTCGACGTCAATGGAGGCCGAGTGGTATTTTCCAGATCGTCATAGAGGAATCTAAAGGATTCTATATCAAGATGCCAACATCCAAAGAGAGAGAGAGGATATTTAACGAGGCCCCGTGGATGATGGATGGAGTTCTCATCATCGCCCAAGCGTGGGAACCATGCCGCCCTATCCCCTCTTTCTTTCCTTAAAGTCCCTATCTAGCTCATGATAGAGAATCCAAGTTTGCCTTGGACTCTTGATCGACTAGAAAGGGTCGTTAGCTTAGTGGGAAGGCCGATTGACTATGAAGATGCCTCCGTCACATCAAACTCTCTCAAGGAAGCAATGGTGTGTGTTGAGATGGAATCCACTTCGGGTTTTCCCTAGGAGGTTATCACTGAAGTTAATGGTGAACCAAATCTCCTCAAGGTTGAGTTCATTGCTAAATCATTGATGTGCTCATGATGCAAATGTTTCAGGCATAAGTTGTCCTCTTGTCTAGTGGTTACAAGAATTAGACTTGCTGTAAATGAATTGCATCTCCGTGCTGGTAAACCAGGAATGACAAGTGTTCGACGGAATGCCAAGGTCATTGTCTCCACTTCTTCTTCTGCTTAAACTAGCTAGGAGAGTGTGGTTGCGTGAATCTAATAGCAGATCAAGGTGCTGTATTGGTAGGCCCGAACAATGCATCTATTTCCTCTCCTTTATTGAAACCAAACATGTTCTTGCATGTGTTGGTGGAGGAGGGTCTGAATCTTGAATGGGAGCTTTCTCTCTGTTTGCAAGGTCACTCAAAGGTGTGCGAGGCAGTTATTGCAAAGTTTAGGCTTATCTTTAGAGTATCAACACGTAAATATACATGTCTCTAATGATGAGAAATCTGTCGGCTCTTACGAACTTGAACTGGATCTGATGAAAAAGTTCAAGCTGAGCGAGGGGTCCAGACCAAAGAAGAAGAAGAAACCTAGGAAGAACATGATTGATGGGATTCCCATGATAGAGTCTGATAGATTTGTCGACTCAATTTGAGCTCTATAATCTTGCTCACGTTTATTTTCTTCGAGATGACTTTCTTATGTACTGTATGATCTATCCTTTCAATTTTGGGAGGGGAAAGATTAGGTAGGAATTCCTTTGGTTTTTCCCTCTTTTCTAGTTCTCTGCGTGGAGCTTTGAGTTGTTGTTTGGCTTCCTTGTTGACTTCTGGTTTGATGTCTTTTGGTGTAGGGCATGGTTCCTATATGTACCCTAAGTTTTGGTATCAATATAGTAACATGCTATTTTCCAACAATTTTTTTAAAACTACTTGAGGAGGTAGCATGTGTATTTTACTATCGGAAACATGCTTCCCCAATACCTCTTTCAGGTTCACCACCACCATTGCATTGTTTACAACCACCTCCGCATCTCTATCATTCACGTACCCAATTACTTATAATATATTAGGTATGAAGATATTGACCGACCTAAATCACATGTCCAAAAAGGAGCAAATCTAGAGTATTTAGACTCTTAAATTTATAACCTGACACTCAGGTCCCCACAACTATTATACGGGGTCCAATGTAGTAAATCGTGGTCGATCCATAGGGACAATGGTTGATAAGTGCTATGAATGTAGAATCTTGGCTCAGTTACACCAATCAAAGAGTGAGATTAAGTTTGGTGTTCCTTACGGAACAGTGTTACACCAATCAATCCAACAAAGTAAAATAAGTAAAATAAAGCAAGAAGTAAAACAAGAGAACAAATAGAAACAAAAAGTGATATAAAAAACATAGACGGGAACTTGGATTGAATTTCACCAACTAAGGTCTCTCACCAACATGCAATACTCACACCCATTGTATACCCTTAGCAAGATTACAAGCAATCATCATATATGTCTATTTCCTCCTCTCTCGGGCTTAAGATAGATTTAGATTATGAGGTTGTCTCTCTCTCGAGATGACAAACAAACAATTACGAAATAACCATATGACCATTAGCTTAAGCATTCCAACATTCTCATGTATTCATACAACTCCATATCACTTAGATAAGGTTAGTACTAATCTTTCGAGGCACTAACAATCAAACATCACAAGATGGTAGCTAATCATACAAGTGAAGCATTAAGACCAAGAGTATGGAGATAATCATTGCTAAGAACATATATTCCATGGATAGAAGTATTTACATATTGGGAGAGCCATAATGGCTACTTCCAACCCAAGCTAGATGTTTAACCACTCATGATGGCGAGTAGCATTACGAATTTACAAATATAATGAAACATGAGAGAGAAATAAGAAAATACGAAGGAGATGGAGACAGTTAAACAGATCTAGAGAAGAATGGAGATACACGAAGAAGGGAGATACACAAACTGTGACCACAAATAGTCAAGGCTGATGGACGTCTCCTTCAGATCTGGATCTGGAGTGGGCATGAAGGATGACTGCTCCTTCTTGGGAAGAAGGAACCGACGGGGCTTGATGATGGCGTAGGCACGTTCTCTCTTTCAGACTCTCATCTTCAAAGATCAAAAACCAATGGCAAGGTGGGTATGCGGTGCGACAACACTTCATCGTCTCTCACACGCCGCGACCCTCTTCATGGATGAAGTGGTCGACTATTTATAGGCATGACCCTCAAGGTAATCGACTTAAGCTCAGTGGTTGCTGATCATCCAAGCCCATCGGTCACTGAAGTTGTGAATTCAACGATCGTTGAGATGTGTTGGTCGCTAACATTGAATTGCTAATAAGCTCTAGCGGCCACTTGGTTCGACAGTCGCTGAGGGTGGCTAATGCTAGTGGCCACTGAATTGGAAATTCCATCGGTCGCCAAGGTCGGCCTTGTCCAGCGGTTGCCGAGATATCGAGGTCAGCGACCATTGATGTGATGCATGATCTTTAGTCGCCAAGGTATAGGGGTGTCAGCGACCGCTGAATGCTGAGGATGATCAACGACCGTTGAGGCAGGATCCTGACGATTGCTTGGCTTAAGCCTGGAGACTGCTTAAATGTTGTATTATCAATGGCCGCCTAGTCCAAGTCCACTTTTGGTGGTATTCTGTGCAAATCAAGGACAAGGAGATGAAATTAGGTAGTTATATCAAAACTTGCCAAAACAACTAGATTTATCTAGATAAAACATTGTTAAATGATAATATGATAGTAAAATATGCACTCTAATATTCACAAAATTATATGTTATCAACCCCCCAAACTTAGAGTCTAGCCTGTCCTCAACATAACAAATAGAATTAAAATATCAACCAACTTCAAAAGACTTTATTAGATTATTGTTTTTGGAAGTGTGAAGAATGTCATTATGTCAGCCTTAAATCAAGATGTATGTATCCTGGCTGGATGTTGTCAATCTCAGGACTCTCTCTCTCTCAGATCGGGAGTTACGATACTCGTTTTGTCTGCTACGACCTTCTTCTGAGGAAGGATTTCTCCGTCATGATACGCGGATAATCCTTTTCCAGGACATACTTGCACAATGTTTTGACTGGAGGTAACTTTCACACCCAACTTCTATTTTTTTGGAGATCCTAACTATTGTGTTGGGGTAGGCTAAGGCCGCATTGTTTCCTGTCTTTCTCAGGTTCACCCAACCATGTATACTGTTGTAATGATAGTGTTACCCAATTAGATCCTGATGTAACGTCAGGTGGTTTGGTGAGGTCCTCTTTGAAAGGCAACCATGTTTACTGTTGTAATGACAGTGTTACCCAATTGGGTTTTGATGTAACGTCTGGTGGTTTGGTGAGGTCCTCTTTGAAAGACAGGTGGATCAGTTTGGCTTTCAGGCTTGTGCCCCTCAACATCTTTTAAATTTCGGGCACAACGCTCATGATTTTATTCCACTCAGATTTTATTCTTGCTCATAGGCTTAGGGTGATAGGAACTTTTAGGGAAGTTTAGGGTTGCCGAGCCTATTTTTATCCCAAAGTGGAGATTTTGAGCACTAGAAGGGGTACCTGTTTCCTCCTTATCAAAGTTATGTGCTTTCCTACCTGTACTTGAGATCTAGGGTGATCAATCAGGAGTGTATTTATGGCATCCAACTCACAAAAACAAGATTTACTTAAGCGGAAGCGAATCATTTGCGGCGGATTATTGAAAATCACTAAAAATTAAAACGTTTTGCAAAGAGATCCACACATAAGAAATCTTTTCCATCAAGAACCATTGTATAACATTTACTTGCTGGTTCAAATGTACAGAACATGTACCATCTCTTCTCAGAGATTACAACATCAACTGCCCTATAAACATTATATACAGACAACATACGAATCTCGAGGCATCAAGCCAAAATCTCGGATTGATTCATTAAAACACTAACTATAAACTCTGAGGACCCGAGAGTATAGAGACGACACATATGACTTTCTAACTACATAACTTGACAGACAGTATCTCCACCTGAGATCTCACTGTAGTCCCTATTGTTACTGCTGCTGTCCTTTTTCCTACAAATGGATTTCTGTTTCTTTGTGCGCGTTCACCTAAAAAGTTGGATCCCACGGGGGTGAGACAATTGTAAATTGCCCCAGCGGGAGATATAAATCTCCGCCAAAACATTGTTATAGCATTTTATTAAAATAAACCGAGCAGAAGGATTTATATCAAAATGACAGCAGATAAATCACTGTATGAACAGAGTGAAGTAATCTCCTTTCCCAAGGAGAACATTGCATCTACTCATAGTAGAGCCATAGATCATCCATCTACTTGTAATGAATACAAACATATATGAATAACATCAATGATCTAAGTTATATAAAAGAAATGTAACATCAACCAATTCAATCCTTAAGCAAACACGCTATACGGCTGATTTCATTTTACAATCACACTTATGCCCTGAGGAGATGAGGTATACCGCTCATACTCCAACCGACCACTGCGAAGTCGAAATCGGTACCATACATAGATCAATGGAAGAGCCGAATTCCCATAACCTCTCACATCCCAGTCAGTGCGGGACCACAAGCAGGAATATGTTGACTGCTCAAGATAGCTTTCCAGGGTATACTGGAACTTCGCTATAGAGTTACAGCGTCAACTGCACTCTCATCGGCCATCGAGAGATTTAATGTTTATCTCCTCGACCCGACATTAAATATCATTGGGAGATTAATGTTACATCTATCCCAACCATCGGGAGATTTGTGATACATCCATCCCGACACATGAAGGATTGAGAGGTTTGATGTTTACCTTCCCTCAATCTCTTCACCGGACGTAAGGATATTTTTCGCCCATTTACCCCCACATATTTAAAATATGCGTTCCGGGTTTTGCCGCGGAGCACCCATTTCACCATCACCTTATTTCTGACGATGATGGATCTATGGTCAGGGCTCTACATGATATGATTTCATTTGATTAATTAAATACATTATCACATTCTTTTAGCATCAGCCAAGTTCTCAAGCATGACTTATTACAACAATGCTATAAAGAGACATGTACTATTTTCATCAAATACTTATCAGTCTTTCAAAGACCTTGGGAACTCAGTCCCTCATTTCAATACTGGGAATTATCATCCCTTCACAATCTCATCACCATAATCATATGGTTCTGGGTATTCAAACCCTTAACTCATCATTGAGCATCATTACCATCTATTAGGTAACTATCACCTTTAGGTCATCTGACCAAGGCATTCATGATACTTGTTACACAAGCATCACACATGACTCACTAGGCCACAAGATATCTTGTCACCTCTTTCTAGGCAACAACTTACTCATATGACTCATAAAATCCATGCACATTGTTACTTTTACTAAGCAACAGCAACATTAGGGCACATAAGGCCAATCAACATTTATTATATAAATGTCACAGCTCAAACTTGGCTATATTCATCATCTCATAATACCTGCATGGTTATTAGACATGATAACAGTCATACAAGTTATTCATCACATCATGTGATACAATAGTAACACCATTATTCCTTTACTAGGAATTAGGGTTTTCTATCAAATAGGGCTTTTCATTCCCTTTACCCAAATTAGGGTTAGGGTTCCCCATTTCTCATTAATTAGGGTTTCATGAATATTTTATCTGTCCAACCCTTAATTCATCATTCCATACCTCTGGGGCATTCAAAGGTATCATAAATAATTATTCAAGATCATTACTCTCATCATATAGCATTAATGATCATCAATTCAAGGTATGAGTTCATTTCTCACCCTCATCATGGTATGAATACATCATACTCATTAATTGACTTAACCCCATTCTTAAGGTACATTAGTCAACACTTATCAAAGTGCATCAACTCATTACTTTTCATAGTAATAGTTGCATAACACACTTCATATGTTTCTTACCCAATTATATTGGATTTGAAGTGCATCCAGGTATATAAACCCTGAAGTGCTGAATGTGATAACTATCATATCCTGATGTATCACTTTTCTCATCATTTCAGACTCTCTTGAGTTAACCAACTTATCTTGTGTTAAGGTATTTTCCTCTTAATACATTTCATTACTAATCTCTCTCCTTTAGCATGTAATGCATAGGCCACACATTAGAATTGTCCAACTATCTTTAATGATATGGACTTGTCTAATGATAAAGACATTGCTTACAATAAGGTTGCTTATAATCAACCACATGAAATGTTTCACCTTTATAAGGTAATTCCTTCTATCTCATCATTAGGGTTTCCTTGTACCCTTACTTAAAATTAGGATTATGATTCATTGTCATATTACCCAGGATTAGGGCTTTATGTATTATAACTCCACATTAGAGTCTCACATACCTTCACCCTTCTTAGGGCCTCTCATCACAACATAGTATTAAAGCTTCTTGCGGTGTTAATTCTTAATCGGGGTTTCTCATGGAATCACCCTCAACTAGGGTTTCTCATGGAATCACCCTCAACTAGGGTTTCACATGGGATCACCCTCAACTAGGGTTTCACATGGGATCACCCTCAACTAGGGATTTCACATGGAATCACCCTCAACTAGGGTTTCACACATTATTACATGACATCACCCTGAATTTGATTCTCACATCACATCACCACATCAATGTTCCATATACATCATTCTAACTTAGGGTTTCTCATGGCATACCCTAGAATAGGATTTCACATGGAATCATCCTTGTTTAAGACTTCCACTATAGTTATCCACAATTTGGGTATACTATTCATCTTCATAAGGATTTCATTCAATTGTCCATAATTAGAAATTCACTATTCATCTCAATTAGGGTTTTACATCTCATTTCCCTAAATTAGAGTTTCACATATCATTACCCTAGATTTAGGGTTACATCCTCACCCTAGGTTAGGGTTTCATTTAGAATTGCCCTCAATTAGGGTTAGAGTTCAATATCCCTGTCAATTAGGGTTTATATTCATGATTAGGGTTTCATGATCTCTTTACTAAGGATCATACCCTTAATCACCACATGAATCACATTCATGTAAGAATTTCATTCTTTCATCCTCTCAACTTGATTAGGTCATATCAACCCTTCAATCAAGTTTATACATCTATGGTTGACACAGTGTACCAAATTATTGCTCTTATAATGATTAGGGTTTACCCCATTAATAGTACTAATCATTTAGTTACTTTTAGGTCTTTAACCTTTGTACCATCTTTGATTACCATCACTATCAATCATTGGATCATTGGAACATTCATTACCTTCCATTACCAAGTGATTGAATCACCAACAACCTTCAATTGGTTTTAAGGTTTCATCACCAAACGGTTTTGAAACCGTTTGACCCCAAACGGTTTCAAGACCGTTTGGACTCAAACGGTCTCAAGACCGTTTGGGCCAAATCAGTCCCAAAACCGCAAGGGTTCATGAGGTACTTTCATCAATTAGTTGATTATGATTAGCAACATTGAAGCCTACAATCAATTGAATTATTGAGCTTCAACCATAAATGACCCTTGGATCTTTAATCCATCAATCACCACCTTTGACCATCCAAACGGTCTTGAGGTGCTTGACCTCATTCGGTCTTGAGGTGCTCGACCTCTAAACGGTTTTGAAACCGTTTGCCCATCTCATCATCAAAATCATAACATCCAATTAGGGTTTGGATCACTGGATCGATTATCAAATCAGCAATTGATTGCCTTTCAATTTGGTATCATTGGATCTTCAAATACCAAACCATACTCAACCCTTTACCTCTAAACGGTCTCGGTTGACCTCCAAACGGTTTTGAAACCGTTTGGGTGAGTCTCAAACGGTTTTGAAACCGTTTGGGTTAACCAACCCAAAGACTCAACACAATCAATTACAAAATCAGCAATTAACCCGATTAGGGTTTGCTACTTGGTGATTAACTATGCATTGAATTAATCAATTGGATCCTTTAGATTATCATTCAACATGTAATAGGGTTCTGACCTCAAACGGTCAACCCTCTCAAACGGTCAACTCCCTCAAACGGTTTGGGTCTCAAAGCACCAAACGATTTTGAAACCGTTTGGTCTCTAAACGGTTTGGTGAAACCGTTTGGACCAACAAGTTGGAAACCGTTTGCCTTGGATATTTGGAGAGGTGTGTGCTTATGATGATGTCATCATCATCAAGCTCTAAGCTCACGAAACCTGCTGTGATTTCCATGGTGATTGCACCATTCAACCAAATTAATAATCGTGAATGAAGAAAGGATCATTATTTGATAAGGAATTGAATGCAATAACAAAATTGAAGGTTCAAGTTATAAAACCCGCCTCCAATTGAGCTCCAAAGCTCCAAGCTCACGGAAACAATGGTGGATGCAACTCCTTTTACCATTCCAAGGCTCGTCCTCAAGGTTTGAGTGAAAAGGAATGGTTAGAATTGAAGAGGGAATCGAAATAGGAAGAAATCATGCATTGATTTGTGATTTCCACCATAGATTCAAGGTGAAAAGGGATCAAGGAGCTTACCAACAGGTTGGGGGTCGTCCTCCTGATCCTCCCAAGCTCCCTTGGTCGTCTTCCAAGCAAAGGAAAAGAAGTGGGGTCGAAAAAGCCTTTCATTTGGCTTGTAAAGAGTCTTTTTATAAAAAAAATCAATGAGAGAGAATATGCTTTATAAAAAATTCATTTATTCCCAAAAATGGAGCCGCCTCTTCCCCTCAACTTCCTTGGATCCGAGGCTATCTTGTTTGCCTCCAATTCCTCTCAATTATCCATGTTTTAAAGAAAAGAAAATTAAGCACCTCAAATCATATTATACTAATATCCATATGTGAGTGGATATTTTTTTTCCTTATAAAATTGTGAGTGAGTTATCCACTCCCTTGGATATTTTCGTGGTCCTTGCAAAGCTCAAGGATGTCCACACACATCTGAATCCAACCATTTTAATTTTGGTTGAAGGTCCTTTAATTAATTCATTTATTTTTGCCCTAAATTGAATTAGGGTTTCAATTAGGATTAAATCTTGATTATTTTAATATCAAGATTCTCTCTCCTCCAACTTAATTCAAATGAGGCGCCCCTCTCATTTTCTTTGCTCTACATGATGCCAAGAAACATTAGGGACCTTATTGAAGTGGTAATTTACATATTGAACCCTAGATTTTGGGTAAATTGCACATTACACCAAAACTAGGTTTTAATGCACATAAATTGCTTTATCAGCTCTTTCTTGGTACTAGGCTTCCATAAGCCATACCTCTACATCATTTTCACTCTCACGATGCTTCAACACATGAGGAACATATCATCATGCACAATTTGCACTTCAACCCCTCAACTTGGGTAATTTGCACTTTAGTCCAAAACAAACAAAACATTGATTTTAACAATGTTCAAAAAGGACTAGAATTGCAATATAAGTTCCTCTTGGGCCCTAATTACTTTTCACAAGATAAGATTAAGCATATAATCATCTTTCTTAATCAAAACACCTAGGGTTAAAGTATAACCCAGGTCAGGGATGTTACAGTATTAGGTTGAGTCCTCCTTAGAGAGTTTATCTTGGGATAACATGCATCTCTTTGCATTTTACAAAATCTTGGAATAAGGCTGACATAAGAACGTTATCATAAGTGAATTAGATAGCCCAAATCCGTCGTTCTTGAAATAATTACGCTAAGAGTTAGCCTGAAGACAAGAAAGTCTAAGAGTTGGAGCTTATGACTATATCCAGAAAAATTCGATCCAAAACTGTGCCTGTTGTAAAATAGTAGCAAATACTTCTAATTCCTATTGAGAAAGTTTAAAATTTTTCAAAAATTTCCCAGTTTGGGATTATTTGCAAAATAAAAAATTTGAAGATTCAGGCATTCCAAAAGAGCAATCACAATCAAAAAGTGCGTAAAAACTTGTGTGGGTAAATGGGGTACGAGAGTAATACCTCCCATACCCATTTATAACCCCCCAAACTTATCATACACTCCGTGGGAGTGTCAAAGATGGAGGTTGGAAATAAAAGGGTAGGGTTTATTCCTTATGTGGGGGTGCCTTAATGGCCTTGTTGGAGCACAACAACATGTCGACATAGAATCCTCAGAGCGTGTGGCAGCGCTCATGCTGTAGACTTTTGACTTCATTCCCCGCTCTGCCAAAGCTGACATCCAATAAAGGTAGTGGAAACCATTGTTGGATTGATGGATCCATTGAGGGCTTCTTTGGCAAAACTGTAGTTTCTTGAAGTCTTTGTTGGGGATGTGCTCGTATCCCTGCCGTGCTCCTGTATCATTGCAATTATTGCTTCCGCACAAGTTTGCGCTTTTTCTTCTGTGACACTCTTTGGCGTTGTCGCATTTGTGTACTTTTTCAAGGAGATGGCCACGTCAGAGCTGTTGTAGAGGACTGCGGTCTTTGTCTTGATGTTGATTGCTAGGAGCGTCCAATGATTGTCATATGGGATTGGCAAGAAGATAAACTCTGGCAACAAACTTTGTAAGCGTTGTAGCAGTTTCTCCTTTTCGCAGTGTCTTTGTTTTTGATGATGTCCTCCGCGAACATGTAGTATGCCATGTGTGTATTAAGCATACCATGTCCAAGTAGGGACTGGTAGACCATCATTACACTCACGGTCATGTATCCATTTGGTCGCAGTGTTTCACAGAGGTTATCTTTTAAAACACAGATGCCATCTCTTTCAAATATAACTTCCCCCAACTCGTCGTCTGCTTTCAACCTGTCCATCATTAACTGCAACATCTCTGAAGACAGATCTTTGCACGACCATCTATCGGAATCTGGGAAGTTGGATTTGATGGTTCCTGCTGGTCCTTCAGGCCTTGCTTCAAACACCCCTTCCTCTGGTCCCTCAATTACAGTTTGTGGAATAGGCTCGGGGATAGTTGGAGGCGGAGGTGCCTCTAGAGATTCTGGGCTCTTTGCTAGGGTACGCGTATGCTGTTCCTTTGTTGTCTGCTCTTGAGGTTGACCCTTCTCGTGGTGTTGTTCTTCTGTCTGCCATCCTGCTTTCCAAGCTGACACATGCTCTAGTTTAGAAGGATCTAACCGTAGGATTTTCAGTTGTTCACGCCACGAATGTTTTTCAGGAAGTGGCACCCCTGTATGGAGTCTTCGAGGTACCGTGTCTTGGGGTATTGTCAGGTCATTGAAGAAATTGCGGTTGTAAATGATGTCCATGGCGTGTACACCTCAAAGCCCATGTAGATCTTCAAGGAATAGATCCTTAAAGGGGATGCCTTTATTAAATGCTTCCATCAGACGTAGCACAATGAAGGCACAGTCCCCCGACCCTTGTCCTTCATGGGGGACTTTAGTATTGATCGTAAAATTCTTTCAGTTGGGGACATGGCGTAATCCTGCCTTCTGAATGGCACGTTGACGACGAATTGACACCTTCAGAATGTGGCGTGCCTCTTTATTTTTGAACACTAGGGATGTGTTGGGAAACTCAACACTACAACTATAATCATCGTGTGTCGCTTATAGAGATCTACTACAATCAATGTCCAATGTTTGACCATTCGGATAGGCAGGGTGACAACTCTCGTCTCTCTTCTTGTTACAGCTGCCTGCAACTCTCTGTCAGGTTTCACGTTGAGATTATATTTGTACAACCTATTTGCTAGAATAGTGGTTACGTTAAATACATACTGAACTTTATCGGGGTGGAGGAACTCTTCCAGAGCTGTCGCATAGAGTATTTTGAATAGGCGTTATGTACCCTTGCTCTCCTTGGTCTCTGGTAAGGATCCTCTCGTTATTGTTGTATACTACGTCTGTGTCTGGCATGCTGTCATCTAGTACATCTGTTAGAACATGGACATCTCTGCATGATATACGTGATACAGAGGCCATGTCCATTTCTTCCTGTCTTACAGGGAAGTGGAGGAGGCATCGGTCCTCTTGGTGTTACACTGGAGGTGGAATCTTTTCCCGTGGTGGCACACCCATGAAGAAAGAAGCAAAGACCGTCTTTGTCTTCATCAGATGTCCCTTCCCTTGCCGTCGTTGTCTTTGTTGTCAACATTGTTTCTTGTATGTGCATCACTGGGATTTCAGGTGAGGGCGACATTGTAGTTTTTGCCGCAACGTCTTCTGGTAGCATTGATT
Source organism: Alisma plantago-aquatica (assembly GCA_963693085.1). NCBI lineage: Eukaryota > Viridiplantae > Streptophyta > Magnoliopsida > Alismatales > Alismataceae > Alisma > Alisma plantago-aquatica. The sequence goes on from OY856411.1 coordinate 1,221,907,282, forward strand.
CTTCTGGTGTTATTTCGAGCATTGCGACATCCAACGCAGCGCAGGTGGCAGGCATCTTTCCATCATATATGACGTCGGTCTGTTTGTTGTAGTCCAGGAATTGTAAGTAGACGTCACAAATATCCATGTCTATCTTCATCTTGTCAAGATATCGTTGTATCTAGGATGGGCTCTAGAGGGGGGGGTGAATAGAGCTAAATGCACTAAACAAAATTCAATAGACGTTCAAGATTTTTCTAAGATAATATGACAAGTATGAACTTTGAATGCAACTAAAACATACATAGCAAGGGGGATAGATTGAACAAGCACCAAATAACACAAGTATTTAGAGTGGTTCCAACCACCAAACTAGGAAATGTACATCCACTCCCTAGAGAGTTCAACCTCCAGGATTTTGCAGCATGTTTCACTCCTTATATTCCACTATAAGAGCTACAACATAATACCTTCCTTTTTCGGGCCAAGGATACCCAACTTTCCCTTTAAGGAGAAGGGAGCCAATAACCTACCAAAGGACTTATTTATCCAAGACCAGGAGTCTTCAACCTCACCAAGGACTTACCTACTTTTGCAATGAGTTTTTCGCCTTCACCAAAGACTTACCCACTCTTGCAACAAGTCCGCCTTGAAGGAATTACCCACTCTTCTTGAATCTTCCGCCTTTGATTTCACCTTCACGAAGGAGAAGCTTTCACCAAGAGACTCTTTCCCTTCTTTTTCACCTCTCTTAGCCAAGAGTGTGAACCTTCATCTTCATGATAGAAAGAGATTGGAAGGTGGAGAAAGTGTTGAGCCTCACAAGATATACATGAGGCTTTAAGAAGCTGAGGTTTTTTCCGCCACAATCGCAACCAAGGTCAACCTTCACTGAACCAAGATCACATGCACCATCGCAGTGGACCCCGAGTCGGGGTAGTGGTCACAGTTTTCCACCAATGGGAGCCCGCAGTACCTCATCAGTTTCAGTGACAGGGCCGTTTAGGCCATATCAAGACACCAGAACATGTTACAAGTGTGGGCAAGTGGGGCATACAAGACCTTATTGCCCTATGAAAGATGAGGAGGTGACTCAGCAGCCAAGGCAAAGTCAACAAGGTCCACAACAACGACAGTTTAGTAGTGGCAGAGGAAGAGGACGTGGTCAGGCGTCCCAGGTAGGATCCTCTGGACAAGCAAGCAGAGGACGTGGACGGCAGTAAGGTTCTATGCCATGACCCAGCCAGAAGCAGTGGTCAATCCATGAGTCGTGACAGGTAAGATTGAGCTATTTCATTTTGATTTGTCTGCTTTTTGTTTCGTATCTGTGTTAGTAGACCCGGGTGCGACACACTCTTTTATCACTAGAGTGGTGATAGATTGTTGTTATCTACCTATTAGTCTTAGATCTGAAAGCCTGCGGCTAGAGACTCCTTTGGTTGATTCCTTCGAGTTGTGGGAAGTGTGTCGTTCTTGTGTTCTTTCTTTTTCTGGACACAACATTCGAGTGGATCTTTTGCCACTTGACATGCATGGTTTTGATGTAATCCTAGGAATGGATACCTTGGAAAAATACAAGGTAGTCTTGGACTGTAATACTAAGGTGGCGACGATCCACGATGGAGATGTACAGTGGAATTTTCCAGGGTGATATGAAGATTCTTTCTACATGTCTGATGTCAGCTATGACATCTGAGCGGTTGATGAGACAAGGATGTGAGGCTTTCTTAGCTCATGTTGTGGATACCAAGGCGGTAAGTCCTAGTATCCACGAGGTACCAGTGGTGCAAGAATTTGAGAATGTCTTTCCTGAGGAATTTCGTAGCATTCCCCTCCTAGAGAGATTGAGTTTGGGATCAATCTTGTTTCTGGAACACAACCCATAGCACAATCAGCATACAGAATGGCACCAGCAGAGATGCAGGAGTTAAAGAAACAGTTACAAGAACTGCTAGAGAAGGGCTTTATCAGGTCGAGCACTTCCCCTTGGGGTGCTCCCGTGTTGTTTGTTAAAAAGAAGGATGGTTCAATGAGGTTGTGTATAGACTACAGACAGTTGAAAAAGGTGACAATAAAGAATAAGTATCATTTTCCGAGGATTGATGATCTTTTTTATCAGTTGAGATGTGCCACTGTGTTTTCAAAGATAGACCTGAGGTCAGGTTACCATCAGTTGAGAATTAAGGCTGATGACATACCCAAGTCAGCTTTTAGGACTAGGTATGGTCATTATGAGTTTGTGGTTATGCCGTTTGGGCTAACCAATACACCTGCAGCTTTTATGGATCTAATGAATAGGATGTTTAGACCATGGAACGCAACATCGGCGATGTTGGGCGAAACTTCACCGAAACATCGAACTTCGTGCCCAGGCGAAATCGATTCTGGAATACTTCGGGCCCGTCTCAACATCGAGCCGAATTTTGACCAACTTCGCCGATGTTGACTTTTTGCTGTACAAAATGGTCCCAAAATCGCCGATGTTGGCGAAGCTTCGCCGATGTGGCCGATGTTGGGCCGACTTTTGGGAGGTTTTCCATAGAGAAGCGTGAAGCTGATGCTAAGAAGCGACCTATGCAGTTTCAAGGGCAATCATCTATCTCTCTTACAAATCTCCTACCCACTCTAATGAATGTAGCAACTGATTAAGCTTGACAGTGGAAGGAGGCTCTTGGAGGCACTCAACTATTATAGTGCTTGGCTAATCAAGGGATGAAGCCCAAGGAGTCCTATTTATAGTTGGGGATGCCTATTAGACAGTAAAAGCACTTAGGAACGAATTCTAGTCGTTTGGGGTGTTGCAACGGATCTAGTTTTGATTTTTGCAACACTCCAACGGCTAGAAATACTTTTACTGCACATTTCGTACAGTGCAGTCGGTCGAGTTTATTTTTAGAAAACTCTACCGATTGCACTATGAGACAAATCAAATTTGAGTTGTTGGTCAGTTTATACTGGATGAAACTCGGTCGATGACTTAAATTTGTTTTGCTTGTGCAGCGAGTTGATCGAGTTTGACATGGAGTAAACTCGGCTGAACCTGGCACTCCCCAAAATCCATCAAGGGTGTCGGTCGAGTTTATCAGAAATAAAACTCGGCCAACAACACTCGCTGTAATGAGTTTTGGAAATTGCCATTTGAGTGCTTAAATATTCGTTTTAAGCGCTCTTGATTTTTTCTAATCTTAATTACAAGTCATAGAATTATTACAAGTGATTTACAACATGATTCTAATGGATTTGAGACCTTTTCTACAAAAGTGCATTTGTATTTATTTTGACTTGTTTTTCTCCAAGTTGGGATGCACAAGTTAGGGCATATTGAGTGTGTCTAAACCTAATATGAAATCACTCAAGTAGAAGCATTAGACACAAATAAGTGGAGTGGCTAGTCATCGTCAAAATAAGAGTTTAGTCAATTGAAACTAGGGTTTCAATTTTAGACCTTGAGTCAACATTCTCCCCCTTTTTGAAGATGACAAACCATTCCACAAATGTATTGAAAGAATTTAAGTAAAATCATACCTTTAGAGAAACCTAAGGGCTTCAGATGCTAATGGAGTTCTCATACTTCCCCTCAGTTGATGTTATTTCTCCTGCATGGTTATCGTTCATAACATTTATAGAAACTATGTCTTCTACTTATATATGGCTTCTACATATATGTGTTCTCCCCTTTGTCTTCTTCCCGTTACATAAGACATGTCTTCTCCCCCTTTGTCATTTCAAAAAGTGAGGGGGTTGAAAATACAACTTGTTAGTAAAAGGAGATATCAAACGTTAGAAGGGAAAGTAGAAGAGCAAAAACTAGAGGCTTGTCCAAGCAAGTATATAAGACAAATTAAACAAGCATTAGAATAATCCAAGATGTAATTCTAGCATATAATCAAGGTAAAGCTATGCAAGCAAGTAACTCAAGATAGTAGATATGCAAGTCAAGGAGAAAGTTTGAGTATGAAACAAGATACAAGCATATCATATAGTAGAATACCACTTGATCAAAAGATAAACAAGGCAAAAACTACATGTATATGAACTACTAGTAGATATATGACAAATTAAGACTACTAGTAGGATCTTGATTACAATAATAAATATACAAGTTAAAGAACAAGCTATGAGTAGATGTAGAGAAATATCCAAACAAAGAGATATGCAGTTTCAGAAGCATGAAAGGATATTATAGCAAATATGCATCATTACCAAAAGATGATTACCACTAAAAACCTCAAGGTTGTAGCAAAACAAGATATACAACTATATAGATGTAGCAAGTTAGAGCACAACAGAAGTAATTTAAGACACAACCAAGAGATCCAGAAAGATCATCATCAAAACCTGCATAACAACTCAAGATAGGTACCTGCAAGATATGGAGATACTAATTTATAGCATCTAGATAGATAGAGATGTATGCAATATAGGCAAAATAAAGCATGGGTATATGCATATCTAAAGGTACCAAGGGGAGTGCCATAAAATAAGGCTATTGGTTGAGAAAGTCTAGTTGAGAGGGGAATTCTCATCCAAAAAGCCAACTATATATTCTGTGTATAGTGTTTTCAGTCGAGTTTCTGGGTTGAACTTTTCGACCGACAACAACTGTTGGCAACACCAATTAGTGCTTGTCGGTCAGTTTGATCAGGACAAACTCAGACGACAACAATTGCTGTCAAAAAGTACATATATTTTAGAAAACATATCTAGAGGCATGATAAAAAATATATGCCATATCCAAACATGTATAAGCATGTTAGTAATGCACTATGAAAGCATCAAAACAATTTTTGAGCAAGAAAGTGATGAGAATCACAATATACCAACTTTGACTCAAAAACCATATGTATAGTGCATACTAACTTGGTAAAAGTAAACAATGATTGGATATGAGCAAGGATAACATTACCTCTGTTCTTACCATTTCTTTTCCACTTGTTGCCACCCTATGCACATCTCACCTTTCTTCTTTCATGTGGATTGAGGAATCAATTCACAACTTAATAGCTCATGTCAATCCATTAGCACTTGTCCTACAAGAAGAAAGATGAAATGGTCCCTAATCATATTTTTGAGTTCAGAGGGGTTAACTTAGCAGCCTAAGTCCTATTACTCTTGGGTGCTTTCCTAAAGGGACAATATGTGGAATAATGACCCATTTCATGACAATGACTACATGATCTCCTAGTCTTGGAACTAGAGGATTCTTCATTGAAAATTGATGGTCCATCTTTGTAGTTCCTTTGGCTGCTATCAAGTCCAGAATCATCTCTACCGATTTGTTCGGTAGTATGATCTAGGATTTGATTAAGATTCTTTTTATCATCTAAGATTATTTGCATAGAAGATCTTAAACTGTGATTACCATGCACACGAGAAGTAATAGTAGAAGACAATTGATTGATATTATCTATAGCATGCAAGAGATCAATTTCTAAGCAAAGAGCGTTGGTTATATAAGAATCTTTATTAATATGAAGAACAACAACATTATTCTCTCTACTAGTAAAATTAGAACAAAATTCAAGAACATTGATATTAAGCATGAGAGAATTCACAATATTACTATGCTCTTCATTAAAACTAGACATAAGAGGTTGAGCTTCTAGAAATCTAGTCTTATCAAGCAAGTTAGCATTTTCAAGTTTAAGAGAGTCTACTTGACTAAGATGAGCATTGTTTTCATCTAGCAAGCAAATATTAGCATGTTCAAGATCATCTTTTTCTACATGCAAATTATCAACAATTCTAGCAAGCTTTTGCTTTTTCTTTTTAGAAGACTTAAGAGAGGCATGAGTAGCATGAATAATTTCTATTAAAAATTCTTTATCTAAATGTTTAGATTTACATTATTTGAGTCTTCACTTGTTGAGGTCATGAGAGCAAAATGAAATTTTCCATCTTTATTAGAGCTAGAGATAGATTGTCCACTTGATTCTTCACTTGAGGTTGAGTTGGAGGAGTCACTAGAGCTTTTGTGCCATTTCTCCTTGTTCTTGCACTTCTCTTCTCTTCTGTTCTCTTGTGATGATGGGTTTTTTTGTCTTATGGACAATCTTCCTTGAAGTGACCCTTCTTTCCACACTTGAAGCACCAGATAGAGGAGGAAGACTTGCCTTTGTAGGATCTACTCTTAGAGTACATGACATCTTCTTCAACTTGAGAAGATGGAGAAGCTTGACTAACAACAACCTCAATTTGTGCTTTGATTTCAGTCTTCTTCATTCTCTTGAGCTCTTTCTCTTCTTCTCTTTCTTCTTCCTCTTGCTTGTCAACTATAACTTCATGGGCTTGTACATTTTCTATGATCTCTTTAATAGGAATATCACTAAAGGCTTTGCTTCTTCAATGGAATTCACCTTGGGTTGCCGCCTCTTGGGGAGAGTTCTAAGGATCTTTGAGTTGATCTCTACTCTAGCCATAGGATGACTTAGGACAGAAAGACCATTTACAATGGTGTTGAGCCTTGAGTACATATAAGCTACCCTTTCCTCCTTTCCCATCTTGAAGTTTTCAAGAAGCCCTTTGAGTATATAGACCTTGCTTTCCTTCACTTGCTTTGTCCCCTCATAAGTGACACATAACTTTCTCCATACCTCATAGGCTGTCTCACAAGAAAAAATCCGGTTGAACTCGGTGGGGGACATGTAGGCATAGAGAATGTTGATAACTCTTGCATTCAAGGTAGCTTCATCCCATTCTTTTATCTTTGTCTCCGGTAGTTTGTATGGAAGGTCCACCATTCTCCATAGCTTAAGACTTGATCCTTGGATGCAGTATTGTAACCTTCTCTTCCAATAGAGGAAGTTGCTCCCATAAAAAATTGGAATGTTGATGAGGTATCTCCCACCTTGATATTTGTCCATCTTCTCCTAGTTGTGGAAGTATGCTCGGAGAAGACCCACTCCGATACCACTTGTAGGATCTAGGATGGGCTCTAGAGGGGGGTGAATAGAGCTAAATGTACTTAAACAAAATTCATTTGACCTTCAAGATATTTCTAAGATAATATGACAAGTATGAACTTTTTGTGCAACTAAAACATACATAGCAAGGGAGAGAGAGATTGAACAAGCACCAAAGAACACAAGTATTTATAGTGGTTCCAACCTCCAAACTAAGAGATGTACATCCATTCTTTAGAGAGTTCAACCTCTATGATTTTGCAACATGTTTCACTCCTTATATTCCATTATAAGAGCTTCAACTTAAGACCTTCCTTTTCTGGGCCAAGGATCCCCGACTTTCTCTTCAAGAAGAAGGGAGCCAATAACCTACCAAAGGACTTACCTATCAAAGACCAAGAGTCTTCAACCTCACCAAAGACTTACACACTTTTGCAATGAGTCTTCCGCCTTCACCAAGGAAGCATAGACCAGAGGATGAGAGAGAGACCTCAATGCCCATAAAATATCTCAATCTACCTAAACAAAGTGCTTTTCCAAGTAGTCTTTAGTGGCCTGGATTCCTCCGTGATCACTACCAGATAATATGATGTCACCAACATAGACAATCATGATTATATGTCCATAAGTAGTTTTCTTGATAAACATAGAGTGATCAGACTGAGACCGATGAAAATTGAACTTGTGAAGAATGGAACTCAGTTTGTCAAACCAGGCTCGAGGACTTTGTTTAAGTCCATAAATTGCTTTGCGTAGGTGACATACTTGGATGACTCCCCCTTAGTCACAAATCTGGGAGGCTGCTCCATGTATACCTCCTCATGTAGATCGCCATATAGGAAAGCATTTATAACATCTAATTGAAATAGAGGCTACAAAATTTACTGCCATAAGTACACGAACAGAGTTCAAACGAGCAACATGAGAAAAGGTCTCAAAGTAATCTACGCCATATGTCTGAGTGTAGCCTTTGGCTACAAGACAAGCTTTGAGTCTTACAATAGTTCCATCAAGTTGATATTTGATTGTAAAGATCCATCGACAACCAACTGGTGAACAATCAACATATGCATCAACCAACTTCCATGTATGTCGACCAGTAAGAACCTATATTTCAGATTCTATGGCTTGATGCCATGCATGATATTGAAGAGCCCGGGTAGCATTTTTAGGAATAGAAACAACAGATAGAGCAGAAGTGAAGTTGGCAAAATTAATTCCCAAGTCAACAATAGAACAAGAATTCCCAATGGGATGTTGAGTGCAAGACTGAGTTCCTTTGCGTAAACTGATAGGAATATCCAAGTCAGAAAATACCTGAGGTGGAGGTGAATCTACCGACGAGGATGGAGGACTTGGAGGGGCTTGTGGTGTGGAAGAGGAGAAGGAGGCAGCAACGGGCTGTTTGGAGGAGGGGAGGGTGGCGACAGGCTGTTTAGAGGAGGGGGTTGGTGGCGGGGCTAGGGGAGATGATGGGGTTGGCGGCGGGTCAGATAGATGGGGAGGGGATGATGGGGGGGTGTGGAGAGAGGAAGAGGGGGCTGGCGGCGGTGGTGGGGAGAGGAGGGGCAGGGCTAGGCGGCGGCAGGGAGAGGGCTGGCCGGCGGCGCTGGCGGGAGGGGGGGGGAGGCAAAGGGGAAGGGAGAAGAGAGGGGTGGTGGCTGGCTAGGGTTAAGGGGGCATGGGTTAGGGTTAGGGTGGGAAGGGCTTAAGGGGGATCGGGTTGCTCCAATACCATCTAAAATAATAAATGAATTCTTCTTTTGATGAGTATAACAATTACAAAGATCTCTCTTTTATAGGACAAGAGAATAAAGAGTAAAGCATAGACAAAAAATATGGGATAAAAGAAAGAGTCTAATAGACAAGGCAAGTCTAAAGCCCATAACACAATAATAAGAATAAAACCCAGTAAAGTATATATACTAATAAGATCAAACAAGGAAAGGAGACGTGTTGCTTTGGTTCTTTGTCCTTAGCTTCAACTTTGCTAGAGTTTTTTGGCAACATTTCCCCTTTCAGTTGTATCACAATCAACAATATCAACAGCCACTTTTTTGGTGGAACCGAATTGAAAGTTACAACCTTGCAAGTCTCCCTTGGGTTTATCTCTGGTTGACTAGGGATCACATTAGAAGGTACTCTTGATGTAGATGAAAAGGCTCGATGTGCAATTTGGTTTTCAAGCATCCTTGTATCTTTACCAATCCCGTATACCTTGTAGGGAAGTTGGAATAGGCATCTTTTAGCACTTATCCCCTATCAGTGGAAGTCTTCATTCTACTTTATTTGAGTAGAGACAAAGGTTTCCAAAAAGGATACCAAGTTTGAATTTGGAGAAGGCTGCTGTTGTGAGTTGTTGAAACTACATTATTGTTGTTTTAACAGGGCAGCTGCTAGTCCTTTCTGCTGCTGAAATTTTAAAGGTTGTTGTGCCTTGCTTGTTATTGAGGAGGGTTTTGTGCATTGTTGCTTCAATATGAAAAATTGGGGTTGTTCCTCCATCCTGTTTTTTAATGTATTGGAGATGGGTCATATGGCTGTTGGTTACTATAGCTCCCAATAGCATTGCATTGTTCAAGGATTGAGTCTTGTGGTTCCAGTGTTTATATATTTATTTTTATTTATTTAGTTTGTGCTCTTTTTAGTGTCTTGTCTTTTGTCTCATATTGGTAATCTCTGTATTGTGTGATCCTCCTATCCTATATAAGGAGGGTGCCTATGCTTGTATTTGCTATCTCAATAATACAAAATTATTCTTTTCACATGGTACCTCCCTAAGCCTTTTCACCCATACACTACCACCACCGTCACTGTTCCTGCTTCTCAAACCCTGCCCGCTGCCCCTTGATCTTCCGCTCATTGTCCTTCCACCCATCGACCTTCCCCTCTCCCTGTTGCTGCCTCCACTACCCATCCTCTGCTCCATCTATTGCCCTCCACATCTTCCAGCCTTTGCTTATTCTCCGCCAAGCCATCGACCTTCCTGCTCCACCTTCCAGCCCATCGACCCTCCATCACCTTCCAACCCATCAACTGTCATATCGACCTTCCACCACCTTCCAACCCATTGACCTTCCACCACCTTCCAACCCATCGACCTTCCACCACATTGCATCCTATCGACCCCCCATTGACCTCCACTCCATCGACCATCACCCATCCCATCCACCCCTCCATTGATCTTCACCCCATCCAATCGACCCTACCCCATCGTCTGTGAACCCCCCTCCATTAACCCTCCCATCGACCATCACCCCATCCAATCGACCCCCCCCCCCCCCCCCCCCACACACACACCAACCTCAATGACATCGACCCCCTATCATCCTCCCCATCGACTCTACCACTTTCCCCCAACTCTCACCCTCCACCGTTGCTTTCCCTCCCTACCTCCATTAGACTACCCGCCACCTGCTACGATCCTGTTGAAGGATTGTTGATTCCACCTTAGGCTGCTCCTATGAACAACTTTTTGGCTACATTTATTTCTTAGAGGGGACTCACTCACTCTGAACAACCTTCGTCACATGAGGTCCAAATTGACCATGTGGTGTTGGTTGATTAACTAAAAATCTTGATGTCCATTCATTTGGTCTCTGAACTCTTCAGTTGATATCTTGTGTGATGCTTCACGCCTTTTGAACTGATAACTTGTGTGGACTGATATAGAACTGCTTCCATTATGGCCTCTAACGATTACTTAAGAATTCTCTGTGTGACCACCATCAAATTGGATGGTTCTAAGTTCTGACTGCCATACATGGTCACCTTCCTTTGAGTTGTTCGCCAATGCCCAAATTTGGTACTATCATTTTATCGCTAAAGGACCTGTTACTCCGTCTGAGACTGCCGGTGAAAAGACTAAACAAGCCTATGACTTGTGGGTCAAAATGACTCTGGAGTGATGACCTAGATGATCAATAGTACAAAATAGAAATAAATCAATCTCTTTCACGACTTAGAATGACAACGTCCATGTGGGATCAGTTAGCACGTGTTATTCACATAAAAAAACCCTAAAAAGGTGTTTGAAATCTTTAAAAATCCGGCCAAAAAGGAATTCTCTAAAGATACCTCTGCTAATGATTATTATAATCGATTTTGTGTTTTGTGGGATGAATGTGAAGTTTACCATCCCCTAACTTCTGATATCACTAAAGTTCAAAGACATCGAAATGAACTTCAGTTGGTACAGTTCCTTGCTGGTACCTGCCTCCTTTGTAGGAGTCGTGGATCAGATTCTGTCTAGTGATCCACTCCCTAAATTGCGTGATGTCCTAAAAAGGGTCCAATGTTTGCTGTTTGTCTCTTCTTCTCATGTTGGTTCCACTGAGGCATCCGCTCTTTCAATCGAATCTGGCAACCCTGTCTGTGGTAGAGGTTGTAGCTATGGTAGAGGACTTAGTTGCTTGGCCTATCAGGACCTGGACGTGGCCAACCCCGTACTGGACCAGGATCCAACCGTTGGACCGAACAAAACCCTTTGGATCTCGTCATTGCAACACCTGTATCCAAAATAATCACAATGAGGATTTTTGTTGGGAGAAACATGGCTACCCCAACACATGGGCCAATCAAGCTTCTACCAACTACACTGAGGATGACTCGGCCCAACCCTTTACTGCTTTTGCGGATTGGGTCCGAGATAAATTTGAAAAGCTTTTCCAAGAACGACCCCAACCTCCGACATCGGCTCCACGCTCAGATGGTGATTATGTCTTTCTAGCATCCTCGGCTCCTCATTGTAAATACAAATGGATCATCAACTTTGATGCTTCTACCCATATTTCTGGTTATTTGAAACTGTTCTAAATTAATTGCTTCTTCTTTTATTCCTCCCGTGACTGTTGCTGATGGCACTCAAGCCCCAATTAATGAGGTTTTTAATATTCTCACTACAAATAATTTCTTGCTTAGATCGACTTTATGTGTTCACTGCTTCCCTCTGAATCTTCATTAATTTAGTAAAGCTGTCAAACGACTTCAGTGTTCTATTATGTTTGACCTGGATGGATGTGTCTTTCAGGATCTCCACACGAGTATGAGAATTGGTTCGCGCCATGAGGGACGACCAGATGTCTTATACTACCTTGATGCTCCACAGACTACTGCTCTTCTATCTTCCACTGTTTTGGGACTTTAATGGCACTACATATTAGGACATCCATCCACATCCAAGCTTAAGCATTTAATTCCTAATGTATGTGAAGCTATGTTTAAATGTGAAGAATGCCAGTTAGGAAAGCAAATTTGGTGTACTTTCTCTAGAAAACAACTCTAGCCTCAAAATCTGTTTTTGACATTGTCCATGCTGATATATGGGGACCATATATTGTTACAAGTATGTCTAGGTTTTATGACCTTAATTGAGGACTTCTCTCTGACTACTTGGCTATTTTTACTTAGAGACACGACACATATTCTTGATACTATCACTGCTTTCTTTGTTGAGATTAAGAGATTAAGAATCAATTTAATAAGCCTATCAACATTTTTAGAACTGACAATGCCCTTGAATTTATGCAACAATCTTTCAACAATTTTTGTAAAAATATTGGCACCATTCATCAAACCTCCTGTTCTTACACTCCTCAGCAGAATGGGATTGACGAACACAAAAATGATGACTTGAACTAGGTAGAACCCTTATGTTTCACTATCATGTCCCTAAATCTTTTTGGGCTGATGCTGTCTCCACTGCTTATTTTCTAATCAATAGGATGCCCTCGTCAGTCTTGAACAACAAAGTCCCTTATAATGTGTTATACCCTGGAGTCCCCCCTTTCTCTCTACCACCTAGAATTTTTGACAGTACATGTTTTGTACGGAATCTTCAGACTAGTGTAAGCAGACTTGATGCCATATATACTAAGTGCATCTTCTTGGGGTACTCACAAACTCAGAAGGGGTACAAATGTTGTAATCCATCAGCTAAGAAATGACATGTTAGTGCAGATGTTGCTTTCTTTAAGGATACACCGTATTTTTCTACTATGGGTTCGACTCTGCCTACGGATCTGATTGTTGATACCTCACTTCCTATTACTGTTGAACCGGATATATCATGCTCTTTAGTTCCATGTACAGATGTTCCTCTTAAGGTTTACCAAAGATGTTGTTCGACTCCAACTCCCTCATTGATACCCTCCTTTAGCCAATCCCATATCTACGTCGAAAGATCACGACACCGATCAAGTATATTCTGATGCAAATACTCTGATTAGCATAAGAATAATGGTGTGTTCTTGTACCGTACACCCTATCAACAATTTTTTTTCTAATGCTAATCTTGGTTCAAGTTTTGCAAACTTTACTGCCGCTCTTTCCACGATTTCTGTCCCTAAAATTGTGGTTGAGGCCCTAACACATCCTGCTCGACGTCGTGCCATAGAATTGGAAATGGAGGCTCTACACACACAACAAACTTGGATCTTAGTTGATGCTCGTGATCGTGTTTCTCTAGTTGGCTGTCGTCGGATCTCTATTGTGAAGTATCAACCTGATGGCAGGGTTGAACGCCTTAAATCTTGTCTTGTTGCTAAAGGCTGCACACAAACTTATCGAGTGGATTATTTTGAGACATTCTCTCCTGTAGCTCGACTTAATTTAGTATGAGTTCTTATTTCTATTGTTGTCAATAAAAGTTGACTTCTACTTCAACTTGATCTCAAAAATGCTTTCTTATATGGTGATCTACATGAAGAAGTGTATATGGAGAAACCTCCCAGATTTGTTGCTCAGGAGGGGGGGTGTTCTAAAGTTTCTCGTCTTAGAAAGGCAATTTATGGACTAAAATAGATGGTTTGATAAATTAAGTCGGTTTCTTGCAAAATTTGACTTTCGACGTTTGCCTTTTGATCACTTTGTATTTGTTAAAAAAACTACTGCGGAACTTATTATTCTGATAGTGTATGTGGATGATAACATCCTTTCTAAGAGTGACCATCAGGGTATTCGGGATACCAAGGAATATTTCCGAAAACACTTCATTACTAAAGATATGGGAAAACTGCACTATTTTTTAGGGTTTAAAGTATCTCATTCTTCTTCTGGAGTCTGTCTATCTCAGCCCAAGTATGTCCTTAATCTTCTATAGGAGACTGGCATGTTGGGTGCCAAGCCTGTCATCACACTTCTAGATCGCAATACCAATTGGGATGATGATTCTTCTCCTTATTACCATGACAACAAGCATACAAAAGACTTGTGGGTAAACTCATTCATCTAATTGTTACACGAGCAAATATCACTTCCGTTGTTGGATTTGTTAGTAGGTACCTTGATAAATCTCGACAATGTCATCAGAATGCTATGCGCAACCATTCTCAAATACTTAAAAATCTCACCCGGAAAGGGTATTCTATATAGGAACAATGGACATTGCAAGATTCTGATTTCTCTGACTTAGACTATGTTGGCAGCAAGGCTGATCATGAATCTACTTCAAGTTACTACACCATTGTAGGTGGTAACTTTGTCACTCGGAGAAGCAACAAGTAGTATGTTGTGGCTAGATCCAGTGCTAAAGCTGAGTATTGCACATTGCACATACCTCTTGTGAGTTGATTTCAGTTCAAGTACTATTAAAGGAATCAGAGTCTATGATTCTGCCCCCATTCGTATGTACTTTGATAGCAAAGCAGCTACCTTGATTGCTGTTTGCTAGTAATCCAACATTCCATGAACGCACGAAGCATATTGAGGTAGACTGGCACTTAGTCAGAGAGTCCATTTTATCCAAGCGCATAGGCACTCCATACATCAAGACTGAGGATCAGCTTGCTAACATCTTTAGAAAATCACTGCCAATGACAAGATTTAATTTTATGTGGACAAGCTGGGCATGCATGATATCCATGCTCTAGCTTGAGGGGGGTGTTGATATATTTATTTTCATTTATTTAGTTTGTGCTCTCTTTATTGTCTTGTCTTTTGCCCCATATTGGTGAAATCTGTATCGTGTGACTCCTCCTATCCTATATAAGGAGGGTGCATATGTTTGTATTTGCTATCTCAATAATACAAACCTATTCTGTTGACAGTCGGTTATGTAAAGAGTTGGAAAATGAAAGAGTGATGCCAACAATTCTCACAAATGATGGCAAAACTGGATGAGTAGAGATCTTATCCAATCTATGTGTTATGATGTCCATCTTGGCGGAATCATGTCCATGGATTTAATGGAATTCTTTCCTCCTTGTCTAGGCTGTGAGGAGGATGAAGACATGAGAACTCTCTAGGTTTCCCATTAGCTATGGTGGAGTGCCATGTCCTCAATGGTGTCATAAGCTTGCTTCGGTGTCTTGTTTGTAAGTAATTCGATCGTTGCTGCATTTATGATCTAACATGTGCTAATAAGCAGCCCACTATAGAAGGTTTGCATTAGAAGCCGTTGCTCATGTCCATGATGTGGACACAAGCTCTGTAAATCCTTGAAGCGCTCCCTAGCATCATTGATCATCTCTCCATCCTTTTGAGATTTTTTTAAGTTGGCTTCTCAGGTTGGTTGTCTTTCTAGGTAGGTATAATTTTGAAAGAAACACCTTGAACATTTCATCCCATATCTCAATGGGGGTTTTGTGACAATGAAAGAAGCCACGTCTTGGCTATGTCCCTCAAATATAACGGACCATAGGAAAACACACTCATTCAAGTGACACTCCATTAATCTTAAAAGTGCACATATATTGCAAAAGTTCTGCCACATGGAGGTTTGAACCCTTAATGGTTGTGCCTCCAAAGCGGTTCGTTGTAGCATGTTCATGATGTTCAGGCTGATTGAATATTTTATAAGCTTGAATTTTCAAAATAACCGATAGCAGCATTAACAATAATTGAAGTTGGCACAACAAATTGCTTCAACAAGTGGTTATAAACCACTGTTGGTGTGATGAATCTCCTTAATTAAATTCTGGTGGTGGTGGAACAAATAATTGGATTTCCTTGCACAACAAAGGGCATTGAGAATGCAATCAATATCCACATAAAAACAAGACAAATTTCAAGATTTCTACTCCTTGTATTTGGCATGCACGTAAAAATAATTCACTTAAATGGAGAACAAATGATAATTGGCAGATACACAATTAATGAAATGCGTGGATGATAAATAAACACACAACGACTAGCGATGAATTTAATAGTGTAAATAAATGATATGGGGTGGGGAGAATCCCCAACGTGTAGGTTTTTCTTATTTCTTGATGATAGGAGGCAACTACCCTTTCCTATAAATAGGATAAGGGGGAAGCATACAAACACTTAGACAAACTCTAATGGGCCAATACACAATTGGGCCCATGTTACAAATAGACTAAACAAAACTTAAGTAAAAGACTAAAACACTTAAGTAATTAGACACTCTTAACACTCCCCCTCAAGCTGGAGCTTGGGAGAATCCCAAGTCAGCTTGCAAATAGACAGACAGACAAACTAAACAAAGTAAAAAAGATAACCAAACCTATGCAAAAATTTCTCCCCCTCAATGTTACTATAAACCACTCTCTTGAGTGAGCGGTAAGTGTTGGGGTGCACAATGTGTGTACCCCATATATTTATAGAATAAACATTTACAAAAAGGTCCTTACAAAATATGTAAATAACAAGACAATATAACAAAGACAAATAAAAATATTATCTAACACTCCCCCTTAAGTTGGAGCATAGATGTCGATCATGCCCAACTTGTCCACAAGAGCGCAGAAGTGCTTCTTAGCCAACAACTTGGTGAAGATGTCAGCAACCTGATCTTCAGAGCGAGTAAAGGGAGTACAGATGCGTCCAGACATGATGGCCTCACGAAATAAAGTGGCAGTCGACTTCAATATGTTTAGTCTGCTCATGAAAGACAAGATTACTCGCAATAAAGATAGCTGCCTTGTTATCACAGTGCATAGGAACAAGATCATATAAAGACACATGAAACTCCTTCAGAAGAGATTGCACCCACATAAGCTCACAAGCAATATGAGCCATAGCACGATACTCTGCCTCAACACTGGATCTAGCCACCACATTTTTCTTTTTGCTCCTCCAAGTGACTAAATTCCCTCCAAAATAGGTGCAATAGCCAGAAGTTGACTTCCTGTCTGTCTTGCTACCAGCATAGTCAGAATCAGAATAGCCCTCAAGAGAACAGTGACCACGCTTTCTATAGTATAAGCCTTTACCAGGAGAATTCTTCAGATACCTTAGAATATGACATAAAGCTTCCCAATGACATTGTTTAGGCTTATCAAGATAGCGGCTAACAAGACCAACTGCCGTAGAAATGTCAGCTCTAGTAACAATGAGATAAATCAGCTTCCCAACCAGACGTCTGTATCTTTTGCTGTCTGGATACAAAGGTGAATCAGTATCATCCCAATTCACATTGGGGTCAAGCGGTGTCTCAGCAGGTCGAGCTCCAAGCATACCTGTTTCCTGTAGAAGATCTAGGACATACTTCCGCTGTGACAAAATAAGAGTACTAGAGGTCCTTGAAACCTCAATTCCCAGAAAATACCGCAATTTTCCCAGATCTTTAGTAACAAAATGTTTACAGAGATAGGCTTTGGTTGCATTAATTTCAGAAATATCACTGCCTGACAGAATAATGTCATCAACATATACAATAAGGACAACAATACCAACAGATGTCTTCTTAACAAACACGGAATGATCAACATGAGATCTGAGAAACCCACAAGTAGACTAAGTGGTGCTCAGTTTATCAAACTTGGCAGGAGGGCTTTGCTTCGGTCCATAGATAGATTTCTTGAGGCGACGGACTTTATGTGACTCCCCATGAGCAACAAACCCAGGTGGTTGCTCCATATACACTTCCTCCTGAAGATCACCATAAAGAAATGCATTCTTGACATCAAGCTGAATGAGAGGCCAGTCCAGATTAACAGCCACAGACAGAACAATTCACACTGAATTCAACCTAGCAACAAGAGAGAAGGTTTCAAAATAATCAAAGCCATAAGTCTGAGTGTAACCTTTCGCCACAAGACGAGCTTTCAGGTGTTCTACAATCCCATCTGGATGATATTTAACAGTGTAAACCCAGCGGCAGCCAACTGGTTTACAGTCAGAAGGAGGATCAACAAGATCCCAGGTACCCCTGTCAGTGAGAGCAGCCATCTCCTCTGTCATGGCTTGAGTCCATGCCTGACTCTGTAGAGCATCCCCAACATTTTTGGGTACAAAAATGGCAGATAAAGCAGTGACAAAATTGCTAACATGAATACTCAGATGGTCAGTAGAAACATGATTAGCTATATTATGAGATGTACAAGATCTAGTGCCTTTCCGGAGAGCAATAGGTAAGTCTAGATCAGAAAATACCTCTGTGGGCGCAGGACCTTCAGAAGGAGAAGATTGGTGTGTAATGGGGGGGTCTTCATCAGTAGTGGGTTGTACAACACGATTTCTGCGTTGATACACACGTAAAGGAGGAGTAGTAGTTGTCTCATGCTGTTCAGTAGTGTTATCAGAATCACAAGTCATAGGCAGAGGTGCAGAAATCAAATTCGAGCTCAGGTGTGTCCCCTTAGAGGAATAGTATGGAGTATCTTCAAAAAAGACCACATCACTACTCAGAAACCATTTTCTTGTCTCCGGATCATAACAACGATATCCCTTCTGAGTCCGTGAGTATCCCAGAAAAACACATTTTGCAGCTCTAAGGGACAGTTTATTTTGATTAGGACCAAGCAACCACACAAAACACGTAGACCCAAAAATCCGCAGAGGAACAGAAAAAAGCGGAAGACTTGGTTGGAGAACCTGTACATGTATCTTATTACCAATGACAGAAGATGGCATGCGATTTATTAAGAAACATGCAGTAAGAATAGCTTCCGGCCAGAAATGTTTGGGAACATTAGAGTGAAGCATAATAGTCCTGGCAACCTCAAGCAGATGCCTATTTTTCCTTTCAACCACACCATTCTGTTGGGGTGTATACGCAGAAGAAGCTTGATGAATCGTCCCCACAGAACGACAAAACACCTCAACAAAGCTTTGAACAAATTCTAATGCATTATCAGTTCTAAAAAATTTTAATAGGCATCAAGTATTGTGTTTTAATCTCAGCAAAGAAGAATTTAATTGTAGGCACTACTTCAGATCAGTTTTTTAACAGAAATAACCATGTACTCTGAGAATAGTCATCAATAAATAGAATAAAATATTTGTAGCCAGATAAACTAGGAATGTGACATGGACCCCACACATCGGCATGTACTAAATCAAACACAGCAGTGCTAGAAATCTGAGATTTTTTAGGGAACACTGATCTAGTTTGCTTGCCCAATTGACAAGCTTCACAGTTAAATACAGGCATACAACCACCAGGAAACACATATTTTAACTTTGCTGCTGACGGGTGTCCAAGCCGAAAATGCCACTGTAATGCAGAAACATATGCTGATAGAGCCAAAGCAGAAACAGAATTGCTGAGCAGTCACAGATCATCAAGGTAATAGAGTCCACCTGGTCCTTCATGCCCCCCCACCAATCTTCGTCCTCGTGTGAAGGTCCTGAAAAACACATTCACCCGGAGCAAATGTCAGACTGCAGTTAAGGCCGCGAACAAGTTTGCTGACAGATAACAGATTTAAAGGAAAATTCGGAACATATAAAGCAGAATGTAGAAGGATGCGTGCAAAGACATCCCAATGCCAGAGACCGCAGTCTTGGACCCATCAACAAGCATCACAGTAGACTTAGAACGTGGTTTAAATAGATTAAAAAAAGAGAACGGTTGCCATAAATATGAGACGAGGCGCCAGAGTCGATCACCCATTTTGTATTACCAGTAGAAGAAGAAGAGGCACTCAGAAAGGCAGAGTCACAACCTAAGTAGGTGGCTGCGTGAGCACCAGAAGTCCCAGCCGATGAGGATGAAGCAGTCCGCTCCTGTAGCAAACGTTCCACCTCTGAGCGAATAAACTCAGCAGTGGCCTCAGTCGATGTGGCAGTAGGAGCAGTCGGAGTAGTACCCTCCGTAGCAATGTTTGCCCATGCAGGAGTACCGTGTTTCTTCCAACACTTGTCTTCAGTGTGATTATTACGGCCACAGAAATCATAGTACCGCTGAGGAGCGACTCCAGCAGATGAGTCAGTAGAAGAGCCACTACCAAAAGTATCGTGACCAAAAGATCCTCGACCCCGACCAGGAGCAGTAGGTGGGCGGCCGTGACCGCGACTACGACCCCTGCCACCCATGGCAGCAAGAGCAGTGGGGTCAGCTATATCAGTAGACAGATCAGTAGAAGAGGCCGACAGGCGTTGAAGGCGCTCGAATGCACTCTCCAACGTGGGCAGTGGGTCGCCGGCAAGGATCTGGTCAACCACTCCAGCATAGGAGTCAGGAAGACCACAAAGAGACTGGACCACCTGAAGTTCCTGTCTCTGGCGTTGCATGGTGGCCAAGTCCCTAGAAAGAGGATGCAACGTCTCAAGTTCAGCCCAAACACCTTTGAATGTAGAAAAGTAGTCTGCAATGTCCGACCCAGTAAATTGTAGGCGAGCCAGCTATTTGTTCAGATCAAACACTTTCTTCAGATTCTTGCTGTGGGAGTAGGTGCTCGCAAGTTGATCCCACATCTCTTTCGCCGTCGGAAGGCGCAGAAGAGTAACACTAATGCGAGTCTCGCTGCTGTTCAAAAACCAGGTCATCACAATAGAGTCATCCTTGGCCCAGTCATCATAGAGTTTTTTTTCCTTGGACTCAGCAGTGGCAGGCGGGGCAGGTGGCAGATTCTCGGTCAGATGCGAGTGCTTCCCCTGGGATTTTGCAAAAATCTCTATGGAAAACACCCAGTGTTGATAGTTGCGGCCGTCGAGTTTCACGGTTGTCACTTGACGGCGATAGTCCTCATGTGAAGAAGCCATAGATGCAGCAGCAAGCGGGGTCCAAACACAAAGCAGAAAACAACAGCAGTGGAAGACCGTCTAGATCCGCCAACTAGACGGCAGCAGACAGAGCAGAGTTCCACAAAGGACCAACCTACATAAGGGCTACGCCTAGGCGCAGCAGAGAACCCGACGGCTCAAGGGCCTGCACGAGCAGATAGAGAGGGAGAAGCATGGAAGCCCGTTAACTCCCTAGACAGAAGCCAACCAAAGGATCCGCCGAAGATTCAACCAGCCAGTACGTGCACGGAAGAAGGAACCAACAGGATCGCACAACGACCAACTGGAGACGAATTACCGGCCCCCGGAGAGGAGCACGACGACGGCGGGCAGCGGCGCTGTGGCGCTGGGAGGGGCTGGTAGCGGCCGGTGGGGGTGTCGCGCGGGTAGGGGGCTAGGGTAGAGAAAGGATAGAGGAGGGGAAGGTGGCGACTAGTGTGCCTGCCCTGATACCATCTTGAGTGAGCGGTAAGTGTTGGGGTGCACAATGTGTGTACCCCATATATTTATAGAATAAACATTTACAGAAAGGTCCTTACAGAATATGTAAATAACAAGACAATATAACAAAGACATAAATAAAAATATTATCTAACACACTCAAACACTCAAATCTCAAAGACTCCCCCTTAAGTAGATACTCCAAAGCAGTAGATATCTCCACAAGCATAGAAGCTTCTTAATCATCATAATGACATCTAGAGCAAAGGAAAGAATAGCAGATAGGCACCAAGTCTTCATCACAACCGTCATCGTCGTAGCCAAAGAGTGTTGGATCACAAGTCCTCGAGAGTGCTAGGTCACAAGAAACAACAATTGAGGAGGCACTGAACAAATCGAGGAGGGAGACATCACTTCCGGTGAATTTGAAGGTTGTTCTGCTGAGGTAGGAGGTCGTCCCTTCCGTTAGAGAATGCCCTAGCTCAACAGCAGTCTGTAAGAGTGAGTGAGAGGATTAGGGGTGAGCAAGTTGGAAAATCAAGTTAAGATCAGGGGTCAGGGTGGGGGAGCTTTAGTCTTGTTTCTTATAAACAAATAACTAATTGAGATGCGCCACCAAGAATATCGTGTATGCGGGTCGTATGCCGCTTAATCCATTCATGCCCACATTTGGCATTGCTTGCCCATATGCAATACGCGGTTGAGGGCCCACACTGCATATACATGCACATTTCTAGACTAGTGTTTAGGGTGTCAATTGGTTGGTTGTCGACTTTCATGATCTCCTTCACAAGAGGAGTAAAGCACCTCTCACATCCCTAGTTGGCATGATTCTCGCTAGCTCGCTATCTCTTCTATGAGCCTTGTGCCTTCTCATATGTTTTTTGAAGTAGACCTCATCTTCTGCTGCATCAAGGACTTGCTTGGTATCATATTGCAACCCATTATAGGAGTGGAAGATGTTACTTTGTTCTAATATGTTACGAGGACACTTACGCTTCATCTACTTGAAGCGCTCCCATGCATCGTAGAGAGGCTCATCCTCCCGTAGTTTGAAGTTGGTGATTTGACTACAAAGGTAGGTGGTGAGGCTAGATGGGAAGAACTTTGTGAGAGAACCCTTTACAATCTTGCTGACATTCAACCAAATGTTTATGTACCGGTGGTGTGCACGATCCCTCAAAGAGAAGTGGAAGACGTGGACTCAAAGGGTATGCAGAGTCACACCAATGATCTTGCATGTCACAAAGATCAATGAATCGCTTGGTGTGGTCATTCGGATCACCATTGGCTGTTCTTGCAAACTAGTTCTTTTAGATCATCAATATGACTTGTGTCTTAATTTGAAGCTTTTGGCATTAGTTGTGGGTTTGATCATGTCACTTTAGATGTTATTGATGGTGGGGATGGTGAGTTTATTGAGCGGTTTATCATCTGGCATGTTGGATGGTGGTTGTGTCTTCTTTTAGTGAATGCTTCAAAACATTCACTTGATCTCTTGATCGAACTATAAGAGGCTGCCCTAACTGCAAGAATGTTTCATGCACTGTGATAGCCCGAAATTAAGAGAGAAGGTAAGCGCAAAAATTGGAAATAGCAAATAGAGAAGAGAAAACATTATGGAAAATGCTGAAATTGAATCAAATTGAATTAAGAAGAGAATTAAAGAGCAAACTAATAGTAAACAAAATTAATTAAACAATGTAATTATGAAAAGGAATTCAAGTAGTAATTAATTAGACTAGTGTAGTTAACAATGAATGAAAAACCGTCAACATCGATGAAATACTAAAGAAAACTTTAATTTTGCCAAGGCTGATACAAAATCGTGCGACTATGCTGATAAGATCACATCTATCGAATTTATTTGGTGATAGTGCATACACGTACATAGATCATGTTTGAAAAATGCCATTACCCACTTTTTTCATTTAGTCATTGAAAATTCTCATTTAAATCCCCAACATGCAACTCGATTTCCTTTCCTCACACATGAATGGTGTCATGACCCTCCACCTACCCCATATATTTTTTGTTGCATAAATAAGTGTATTTAGGCCTAGAGTGTCATGGCTTAACTCATTCATTTTGGCGTCCAAATGGCTGACATTGCATATGTCAAAATTTTCATACATTTTTATTTCCACACTATCAAAACAACATCAAACTTGGATACCTCACACCTTGGTAGTTAAGGGTTGCCTAGTGTAATCTAACTCTAATTTACTTTATGTTTCTACTGCTCCTAAAAATGATACCAAAATTTTGATAAGATCTAGGATGATGATTATCATAGACACCAAAATATACATGTTGAAAATAATAATATTGAATGCAGTGGAATTAATACAAGACTGGACGCCCTCTCCTTTATATAGGAGAGGGGAGACGCCCTAAGACTTAAGACGCAAGTAATCTAAACGGGCTGAGATACAAAAACCTACTAACTAATTAACCTATTAACTAAATAGGCTAAGATATACTCTTTAACACTCCCACCAGTGGCCAGCACTACCCTTCAACAAGTATACTGCATGCTTAACTTTGTCTTCTTCAACGATGTTTAGGATTTTGAACGTCTTTTCCAGCTTAGTCAATCACATGTCAGCGTCTGCTGGATCAGAAGTACCTGCATATTCAATCGCCCCAACACGTCTAAGACGTTCAAATGTCTTCCCGACACCTTGGGACTCCACATTAGAGGCGGCTGCCCTAGCTTGAGGTGTTGGCGCTCTATCAGCGATATGTGTAATTGTGGCCATCATCTGTCTAAACATAGACTAAAACTCAGGATTGGCCATCATTGTCGGGTCTAGATGAGGCATTGCCGGCTGCTTTGGCCCTACTTCTGGCACTCTCTCGTCACGTGCCTGCCTCCCTGCACCTCCTCCTGGTGCAACATAGCTACTCCCAACGTGTTCTTCATATCCTCCAGACATATCTGCATAAGCATAAACTATGATCAGATATGTTGGATAGATAAGAACAGACTCAAACCTAAGTCCTATGTCCCTGTAGACTCTGTAAACCCAGAGCTCTGATATCAACTTAACTGTGACACCTCGTCAAGCTAAACGAGATTACTCAAAACACAAAACATGATCAACTACTAATTAATCACATAGTAAAAAATGCGGGATAATTAAAACCAGTTCCAACAATGTAAATAAACTCTAAAACATTTACAAAAGGTCCATCATTCCATTCTCATATACTGTAACAAGTATTTATATATGGGTCCAAAGACCTCAGTCACATCCTGCATACAAAAGATATTTCACATGTACATGCCATACATTTACAAACATCGACATACTACCAAAATCTCGTGTCGATACGGGTATACCATCTAGAAAACACATCCCATACCCGGACCTGAGAGTACATGGACGACACTAGGACTCTACTACTAACATCTACAACTAGCCAACCTTCTGAATCTATTGATCAATAGGTTTGTTCTCTTCCACAACGCGACCTCAACCTCGTTGCCCGCAACCACCTAAAAAAATGTGTTGACCCACGGGTGAGACCCAGTTCCAGTGAGAGATATAACTCTCTCTAACCTATATTGATTATAACATTTAATTAACAGTAAATACATTGAGCAGTTAGAGTATTGATTAAGCAATATGAACATATTGAACAGTTTAAGCATACTAAGCAGTTAAGCAAATAAGTTGTAGCATCAAGTAGAATTACACAATTTTCATAAGTCTGCATCATGTAAGAACTATGTAGTGTAAAGTCAAGACAAGGGTTAATCAACCAATGTGATACGTATTAAACCCTAGCAATTATATTACACGACTGGTATTATATCTTTTATTATGATGCCGTGGGGAGTCTGAGTCGTACCACTCAAAGTCCAACTGGCCACTGCGAAGTGCTATTCAGTTCCGTATAAGATCTAGGAGTGCCGGTATCCTAAGATCTCTTCTCCTCGGTCAGTACGAGTAAACTACAGTGACATACCAGTCAAACTGCCAACAGTGACATATAGTCAACTGATAATAACTAGTCCGTACTTGGTACAAGTTACGACACTAGAAAACAGGGTATACAAAACCCTCTAATCTGAGGTACAACCACAGCTGTCCTCAATCACATCAAATGTCAGAGGCATGACCATAGCCATCCTCTATAACCTGCAATTGTGGATGACAAGGATATATCCTCAACTTGCCACCCACATACTCAACAGTATGCGCTCCGAGTTTCCCTTGGGAATACTCGTTTCACCATCTAGTAAGTTCTGACACTGAAGATGGCTCTACGACACATGGCTCTACATGATTAAGGTTACACTTGATTAATTACTGCCAATTGAATGCATTAAGGCTTTATCATACAAGTGGACATTCAAACCCTAATTCTTTTCTAACATGAGTATACGTATAACAACTTCAAAAGATATAAAACATTTGAGATATAAATCTTAATCATATTACCACATGCTATCATTCATTGCAAATTAATGGACCACACTTATCATCATACTATTACAAGATACCAATATCTTATCACGAGTTCCACGGTTTTAACCCTTATTGGAACATGAAGAGGATTTTACCTCAATCATGGCTTCAAACATGCCCAAAGGTCGTTAAGACCATCACATTATTCATGGTAAGGTTATCATCATCATTCCATGCCTTAAACAAGGCTCAAAAGATCATTAACACATATATGTCCATAGATATTAACATGGCCAGGCACTATGATATTCAAATAGTACTACATTGTGGTTTCAACACAAGAAGAGTGTATTTCATTATCACATTAATCATTCAAGGGTCTGATTATAACCAATCAACATCATATAATTACATTAAGGTTAGGTATAACAAGCTAGATCGCAAGGGAGTTACGCATCCACTTATTATAGTGATTTATCAAATATAACTATATAATGGCAAATGTAAGACTACAAATTAATGGTATTGAACCATCGAATTATCATCATTAGGACCCACATATAATACCATGTGATTTATTCTAATCCATTGGATGTCAAAGCATCCAATATTATTCATTGGATCAGGTTCATTGTTCAAGGTTATCAATTGAACTATAGGTCTAACCATTAGATCAATTGAACCAAGGAACCATTGGTTCAAGATTTAGTCAAATCTTCAATTACATTCTTAACTCATCATATATGGTGATGACCTGATCCACCATTAATTGTGATCATTAGATCACCATTGATTGTTAGATCAGTAATACATTCAGTTAACACCATCAAATATTAAGCTAATGTCATCATCGATTGATAACATCATTAGAATACTTAGTAAATGATAATTAAACGTCTAATTGAGCCAAAACCAGACCTAAGTGGGTGACTATAGGTTGTCACCATAAATTTGACACCCTTGATAACGAACATCAGTTGCCAAGATAGCAACACTATTTGTTATTGAATGATATGACCATCGGTTGTGTGATAGGGAAGAAAATAGCTTGAAAACCCTAATTTGAACCATCAATTATTTTGTGCTTAGCATCATAGGTTGATGCTATCAACCTGTCCCAGATCATGTTACACCTTAGAAAGGTCGTAGACATGTTTACAAGTTCATATATAACTGGAACAAAGCAGGGAACACCACAAAAATTCCGCATTCTAAACAAGCATGGTTTCTCTACGCTTAGTTCATCACATTAAAGCATAAACATGAACTAACAAGCTTCTAACAAGCAACATAAGTGAAGAATGTTATATAACTCGCCTCTATACAGTAGGTCAGATCCCAAACAGCAAGAATCTCGAGCAAATAGGGAAAGAAAACCTTGGATTCGGATCTGAACTTGGCCAAATAGGTACTTCTCTCCACAAAGAAGCAAAATCCTAGAAAAATAAACAAGAAGGATAATTTTTGAGTTCTAGAGACATTTTCACCATGGAACAACACGGTTCCGACCTGGAGGAAGGTCTAAGGAAGGAGAAGAGCAAGAGAAACGGAGAAGGAAGGAAGAAAACAACTTGCCTTGGTCAAAATCCCTAGAAGATGACCTTGGAAACCATAGGTAGGGCTAGATGGAGCTCTAAGAGATCTTCTTCTCCAAAAAGAGGTTGTCTTCTACCTTAGAGCACTTAGTTCTGCAGAAAAATAGAGTAGAGTCGTTGCTCCAGGTTAGAGGAAAGAGAAAGCAAGCATAATTTCGTACTTGGGCAAGGAAGAGGTTAATATAGCCCATGGATAAGGATGGAAGCAAGCATGAGGTGTAAAAGTAGCTTCCCCATGTGTCTATGGCCTTAAACTATTAAGAATATACAAGCACACACACAAGAAGCTTCCCCACCGTCCTTATAGACCTGTTTAGCTTTCCTTTGTCAAATTTTCCAGCCAATCACATAATTCATTAGTTGATAGCTACTAAAGGTATAGCTTATCCGTGAAGGGGTAAACCCTAAAATACCTTTAGAGAATACACCTTAAAACTAAGGATTAAATAGGTGCCCCGTGGCTAAACAAGCTCAAGAATGATGAGAGAATATCCAAAGAACATAATGCAGGTGATAAATTGCAAATAAAACCTCTCAATTGGGTAAATTGCAGAAAAGTCCAAAATGTGCATAAAGTTGCATAACTTGCTCAAACAGTGTCCAAATTGGACCAAATTTGAAACTTAACCTTGTCTTATGATTTCAAAGCATATCACAAGGTTAGATTAGGGTTCTAAACATTCAATTATGGTAATTAAGCTCATTCAACTCATTAAGTTCAGGACCTTACAACTATAAACCCCTAACAAGGATTTTGCCCCGAAATCCTACGTAAAAAGAGTGGGTATTTTCTACGCATCTCATTCTCTAGTTCCCTTGTGGCTTCCTCTATGCCACTATGATTCCACAAAACTTTCACTAGTATTATATCTTTTCTCTTCAGTTTTTTCGCCCTTCTATCCAGGATCAACACAGGACCCTCAACATAGGAGATATCCTCATCTAACTCATCCTCTACTGGTTGGATTGTCTGGTCAGTATCTGGATGGCATTTACTCAACATAGAGATGTGAAAGACATTATGCAATCTATGTAGCTCTAGTGGTAGCTCCAACTTATATGCTACCTTTCCAACACGAGCTAGGACAGGGTATGGCCCCATAAATCTAGGAGCCAACTTACCCTTCTTTCCAAACCTCAGCACACCTTTCCAAGGAGAAACCTTAAGATATACTCTATCTCCCACTTGGAACTCAAGTGGTCAGCGTCGGTTATCTGCATAAG
This sequence comes from Alisma plantago-aquatica, assembly GCA_963693085.1. Taxonomy (NCBI): domain Eukaryota; kingdom Viridiplantae; phylum Streptophyta; class Magnoliopsida; order Alismatales; family Alismataceae; genus Alisma; species Alisma plantago-aquatica. The sequence continues at coordinate 1,221,935,749 of OY856411.1, forward strand.
ATTTCTACCTGTCCTGGGCTGCTTTCAACTGTTGTTGTATCACTTTAATCTTTTTTGTAGTCTGCTGTACTAGCTTAGGACCCAAAAGTTGATATTCACCTGTCTCATACCAGCAAAGAGGAGACCGACATCGTCTCCCATACAGAGCCTCATAAGGGGCCATATCTATGCTTCTTTGATAGCTATTGTTGTACGCAAACTCTATCAGAGTCAGATATACATCCCAACTACCAAGAAATTGCAGCACACATCCCCTCAAGAGATCCTCTATTGTCTGAATAGTCCTTTCAGACTGGCCATCAGTCTGCGGATGAAAAGTTGTGCTGAATCTCAGCTGTGTTCCCATTGCTGAATGCAGACGCTCCCAAAAACGACTTGTAAACTGTGGACCTCTGTCGGAAACTATAATCACTGGAATGCCATGCAGACGGACTATCTCAGCAACATATATTTGTGCCAATTTCTCTGTTGTAAACGTCATCTTAACTGGCAGAAAATGAGCTGACTTAGTCAATCTGTCTACTATCACCCATATGGAATCATGACCCTTGGCTGTCCTAGGAAGACCAACCACAAAGTCCGTAGTAATATGATCCCATTTCCACTGTGCTATTAGCAAGGGTTGTAATGTCCCTGCAGGCTTCTGGTGCTCAGCCTTCATCTGCTGCAAATTGGACATTTGACAATAAATCTGCCACATCACGCTTTAGACCTGGCCACCAATACATGTTTGTTAAGTTTTGGTACATCTTGGTACTTCTAGTATGCATTGCATACATGGAGGAGTGAGCCTCCTCAAGTACCATCTTCCTCAACCCATCAACATCAGGAATTATTGTCCTATTATGGTAACAAACTGTACCATCATCTGCCTCATGAAAGCCATCATACTTTCACTGGCAATCCCTGATCAGATATTCTGTATCACAGTATCATTCTGTTGTGCTTCTTGAATCTGCTGTCTCAAGGTAGGTTTCACTAACTGTGCCAACAATCCTTCCAGCAAGGAAACTTCTAGCTGTACATTCATCTGGCGAAGAGACACTAGCATATCTCTCTTATGACACATCAAGGAATTTAATTGTGCATTATCTACCATTGATGATGAAGACCACTTTCTACTCAATGCATCAACTACCACATTAGCTTTCCCTGGATGGTAATCTATTGTGCAATCATAATCCTTAATCAGCTCCATCCATCTCCTCTGCCTCATATTCAACTCCTGTTTTGAGAAGATATACTGTAGATTCTTGTGGTCAGTGAAGATCTGACACTTTTCTCTATAAAGATAGTGTCTCCAGATTTTTAAGGCATGGACCACCGCTGCAAGCTCCAGATCATGTGTTGGGTAATTCTCCTCATGTTTCTTAAGCTGTCGCGAAGCAAAAGAAATTACATTTTTATCCTGCATCAACACACATCCTAACCCATTCTTTGAAGCATCACAAAAGACAATATAGCCTTTTCCTTGCTCTGGCAGTACTAACACCGACACACTAGTCAACTTTTCTTTCAAAAGCTGGAAAGAAAATTGACACTTGTCATTCCAAGCAAAATGAACATCCTTCCTGGTTAATCTAGTTAGGGTTAACGCTATAGAACTGAAATCTTTGATGAATCTCCTGTAGTAACCTACCAGACCTAGGAAACTACGGATTTCTGTCGGTGTCTTTAGTTGTTCCCATTTTAGTAAAGATTCCACTTTCTTGGGATCAACACAAACGCCTTTTGCATATATAACATGGCCCAGAAAAGACACTTCAAATAACCAGAATTCACAATTGCTGAATTTAGTATATAGTTGATGCTGCCTCAACAAAGTTAATGCCTGGCGAAGGTGTTGCTCATGATGTTGCCTATCCTTGGAGTATATCAGGATATCATCTATGAACACGACCACACTCTGATCAAGATAAGGTCTATACCATGGTGCACGACTTCGACTTTGTTTCGACTTCGCCAGGTGTGGAAGTGGAAGTTTGTGGAAACTTCGAGGAAGTTTCGAGGAAGTTTAGACACAAACTTTGACAAACTTCGATGGTGTTTTTTTAGCAAAATGATGCATAACTTCGATTGGAAACTTACAAATTATGCTCTAACTCTAATTCATATGTATTAATTTGACATAAAAAACACAATTCATGACTCTCTAGTGCTAGGTTGGTTGATAATACAAAGTAGTAAATGATGCAGTGCACACTTGCTAATGTTCTCAAGTCTCAATAATCATGTTTTACATTTGCAAATAAAAATATACAAATTCTTATACAATTCTCTACTTCAGCATACATTTTCCAAGCAAATATCCTTCATACTTCCGTATATTACATATGAAATATACTAATATAGATTACAATTCATTAAAATGAAGTGCATACCCGATAAATGTCTTCAATAAAAAGCTGAATGCCTTCCAAAATCATGGCCTGAATGTTGAGCTTCTTGAGTCTGCCTCAGTAGTGACATTTGGTTATCAATTCTCATAGCATATTGCATCCAAGTTGTGTGCTGAGAGTGGTTGAGCTCATAATCATGCACATATGCAGCAAAATCTTCATGGGATATTTCTAAATCTAAATATAATTAATACAAATTAGAAGTATAAAATATTAAGTAAAACGAAATTTATAAAAACAATATTTTAAATGTTTGTTTTCTAATATTATGCTGTAATAATACATAATCTAAGTATACTTATGCTAGATCTATGCTAGAGCTAAGTAGATCTAGGTTAGATCTAAGTAGATCTAAGCTAGATTTATGCTAGATCTAAGTAGATGTAGGTAGATTTAGGCTAGATCTTTGTAGATCTAGGCTATATCTACCTCAATCTTACTAATAATCAATTTTTATATGTAAAAACAGTAATTTTAGATCATTAGATCTATTTACTATGTATATTTATATGGAAAAGTAGTATAGAAGATAGAGTATTTAAGCATTAGTAGTAGTTTTATATATTTGGAAATGAAAAAACAAAGAAAAATGAAGGAATTTGGGATTTACCTTCTCAAACAGCACCAAAAGCACTTAGCACCAGTTCTCCAGCAGCAGCTGCGCATGCCAAGGAGAGAATACGAGAGTGTGAGGCTCCCCCAGTCAGCCACTAACTTAAAAATATCTCCAGCAGCCTTTTGCACTTAATGGGCTGGACGCTTAACTTTGTCTTCTTGAACGATGTTTAGGATTTTGAACGCCTTTTCCAGCTTAGTCAACCACATGTCAGCGTCTGCTGGATCAGAAGTACCTGCATATTCAATCGCCCCAACACGTCTAAGACATTCAAATGTCTTCCCTACACCTTGGGACTCCACATTAGAGGCGGCTGCCCTAGCTTGAGGTGCTGGCGCTCTGTCAGCGATATGTGTAATTGTGGACATCATCTGTCTAAACATAGACTGGAACTCAGGATTGGCCATCATTGTCGAGTCTAGATGAGGTATTGCGGGCTGCTTTGGCCCTGCTTTTGGCACTTTCTCATCACGTGCCTTCCTCCCTGCACCTCCTCCTGGTGCAACATAGCTACTCTCAACGTGTTCTTCATGTCCTCCAGACATATCTAAATAAGCATAAACTATGATAAGATATGTTGGATACATAAGAACAGACTCAAACCTAAGTCCTATGTCCATGTAGACTCAGTAAACCTAGAGCTCTGATACCAACTTAACTGTGACACCTCGTCACGCTAAACGAGATTACTCAAAACACAAAACACGATCAACTACTAATTAATCACATAGTAAAAAATGCGAGATAATTAAAACCAGTTCCAACAATGTAAATAAACTCTAGAACATTTACAAAAGGTCCATCATTCCATTCTCATATACTGTAACAAGTATTTACATATGGGTCCAAAGACCTCAGTCACATCCTGCATACAAAAGATATTTCACATGTACATGCCACATGGAACATAACTTCGACGATTTTTGGCGAAATTTCGCCGAAACATCGAACTTCGATCATAGGCGAAGTCGAATCCCAAATACTTTGGCCTCGTCCAAACTTCGGGGCGAAGTTTCAGTGATGTCGGTGAAGTTGACTTTTTTGTGTGTATTTTCGTCTCAACTTCTCCGAAGTTGTCGAAGTTTCCTCAAAGTTGGCGAAGTTGGGCGAAGTTTGGTCGAAGTTGAGACGACCCAGAGCATTAATCCTAACTAGTGTCCCAAAGGCCATATAAGGCATAAGTGTTGCCTCCAACCCTCTTCACAACTTCTAATATCAACTCCTATGTTGTTTGTTGCCACTCTTTCCTAGATAGGGTGTTTTAACTACTATTGACTGTATATTGTATAGAATACATATGGTGAACTATATTTGTATATGTGTATTGCACATTTGACCCTTGAAACTAGGGCTAGAGAGTTGTGAATTGTGTTTTGTGTTAAATTAACATATATAAGATAGATGTATAACATATATAGTAGTTTTCAATTAAAGTTTCCTACAAATTCACATCATTTTCTTCAAAAAATGGCATCGAAGTTTGTCGAAGTTCGCGTCTAAACTTCCTCAAAACTTCCTCGAAGTTTCCACAAACTTCCACTTCCACACCTGGCGAAGTCGACACGAAGTCGAAGTTCTACACCATGACATGCCATATATTTACAAACATTGGCATACTACTAAAATCTCGTGTCGATACGAGTATATTATCTAAAAAACACTTCCCATACCCGGACATGAGAGTACAAGGACGACATTAGGACTCTACTACTAACATCTACAACTAACCAACCTTCTGAATCTATTGATCACCAGGTTGGTTCTTTTCCACAGCGCGATCTTGACCTCGTTGCCCGCGACCAGCTAAAAAAAATGTGGTGACCCATGGGTGACACCCAGTCCCAGCAAGAGATATAACTCTCTCCAACCTATATTGATTATAGCATATTAATTAACAGTAAATACATTGAGCAGTTAGGGTATTGATTAAGCAATATGAACATATTGAACAGTTTAAGCATACTAAGCAGTTAAGCAAATAAGTTGTAGCATCGAGTAGAATTACACAATTTTCTTAAGTCTGCATCATGTAAGAACTATGTAGTGTAAAGACAAGACAAGGGTTAATCAACCAATGTGATACGTATTAAACCCTAGCAATTATACTACACGGCTGGTATTATATCTTATATTATGATGCCCTGGGGAGTTTGAGTCGTACCACTCAAAGTCCAACAGACCACTGCGAAGTGCTATTCAGTTCCGTATAAGATCTAGGAGTGCCGATATCTTAAGATCTCTTCCCCTCGGTCAGTACGAGTAAACTGCAGTTACATACCAGTCAAACTGCCAACAATGACATATAGTCAACTGATAACAACTAGTCCGTATTTGGTACAAGTTACGACACTAGAAAACATGGTATACAAAACCCTCTAATCCGAGGTACAACCGCAGCTGTCCTCAATCACATCAAATGTCAGAGGCATGACCATAGACATTCTCCATAACCTGCAATTGTGGATGACAAGGATATATCCTCAACTTGCCACCCCCACATACTCAACAATATGCGCTCCGAGTTTCGTTTGGGAATACTCGTTTCACCATCCAGTAAGTTCTGACACTGAAGATGGCTCTACAACACATGGCTCTACATGTTTAATGTTACACTTGATTAATTACTGCCAATTGAATGCATTAAGGCTTTATCATACAAATGGACATTCAAATCCTAATTCTTTACTAACAAGAGTATATATATACCAACTTCAAAAGATATAAAATATTTGAGATATAAATCTTAATCACATTACCACATGCTATCATTCATTGCAAATTAATGGACCACACTTATCATCATACTATTACAAGATACCAATATCTTATCACGAGTTCCAGGGTTTTAACCCTTATTGGAACATGAAGAGGATTTCACCTCAATCATGACTTCAAACATGCCTAAAGGTCGTTAAGACCATCGCAATATTCATAGTAAGGTTATCATCATCATTCCATGCCTTAAACAAGGCTCAAAAGATCATTAGCACATATATGTCCATAGATATTAACATGGCAAGGCGCTATGATATTCAAATAGTACTACATTGTGGTTTCAACACAAGAAGAGTGTATTCATTATCACATTAATCATTCAAGGGTCTGATTATAACCAATCAACATCATATAATTACATTAAGGTTAGGTATGACAAGCTAGATCACAAGGGAGTTACGCATCCACTTATTATAGTGATTTATCAAATATAACTATATAATGGCAAAGGTAAGATTACAAATTAATGGTATTGAACCATCAAATTATCATCAATAGGACCCACATATAATACCATGTGATTTATTCTAATCCATTGGATGTCAAAGCATCCAATATTATTCATTGGATCAGGTTCATTGTTCAAGGTTATCAATTGAACTATTGGTCTAACCATTAGATCAATTGAACCAAGGAACCATTGGTTCATGGTTTAGTCAAATCTTCAATTACATTCTGAACTCATCATATATGGTGATGACCTGATCCACCATTAATTGTGGTCATTAGATCACCATTGGTTGTTAGATTAGTAATACATTCAGTTAACACCATCAAATATTAAGCTAATGTCATCATCGATTGATAACATCATTAGAATACTTAGTAAATGATAATTAAACGTCTAATTGAGCCAAAACCTGACCTAAGTGGGTGACCATAGGTTGTCACCATAAATTTGACACCCTTGATAACGAACATCAGTTGCCAAGATAGCAACACCATTGGTTATTGAATGATATGACCATCGGTTGTGTGATAGGGAAAGAAATAGCTTGAAAACCCTAATTTGAACCATCAATTTTTTTGTGCTTAGCACCATAGGTTGATGCTATCAACCTATCCTAGATCATGTTACAGCTTAGAAAGGTCGTACACATGTTTACAAGTTCATATAGGACTGGAACAAAACAAGGAACACCACAAAAATTTGTAATTCTAAACAAGCATGGTTTCTCTATGCTTAGTTCATCACATTAAAGCATAAACATGAACTAACAAGCTTCTAACAAGCAATATAAGTGAAGAATGTTATATAACTTGCCTCTATAGAGTAGGTCAGATCCAAAACAGCATGAATCTCGAGAAAATAGGGCAAGAAAACCTTGGATTTAGATCTGAACTTGGCCAAATAGGTACTTCTCTCCACAAAGAAGCAAAATCCTAGAAAAATAAACAAGAAGGATAGATTTTTGAGTTCTAGAGCCATTTTCACCATGGAACAGCACGGTTCCGACCTGGAGGAAGGTCTAAGGAAGGAGAAGAGTAAGAGAAACAGAGAAGGAAGGAAGAAAACAACTTGCCTTGGTCAAAATCCCTAGAAGATGACCTTGGAAACCAAAGGCAGGGCTAGATGGAGCTCTAAGAGATCTTCTTCTCCAAAAAGAGGCTGTCTTCTACCTTAGAGCACTTAGTTCCGCAGCAAAATAGAGTGGAGTCGTTGCTCCAGGTTAGAGGAAAGAGAAAGCAAGTATAGTTTCATACTTGGGCAAAGAAGTGGTAAATATAGCCCATGGATAAGGATGGAAGCAAGCATGAGGTGTAAAAGTAGCTTCCCCATGTGTCTATGGCCTTAAACTATTAAGAATATACAAGCACACACACAAGCAGCTCCCCCACCGTCCTTATAGACCTGCTTAGGTTTCCTTTGTCGAATTTCCCTACCAATCATATAATTAATTAGTTGATAGCTACTAAAGGTAGCTCATCCGTGAAGGGGTAAACCCTAAAATACCCTTAGAGAAAACACCTTAAAACCAAGGATTAAACAGGTGCCCCATGGCTCAACAAGATCAAGAATGATGAGAGAATATCCAAAGAACATAATGCAAGTGATAAATTGCAAATAAAACCTCTCAATTGAGTAAATTGTAGAAAAGTCCAAAATGTATATAAAATTGCATAACTTGCTCAAACAGTGTCCAAATTGGACCAAATTTGAAACTTAAGCTTGTCTTATGATTTCAAAGTATATTACAAGGTTAGATTAGGGTTCTAAGCATTCAATTATGGTAATAAGCTTATTCAAATCATTAAGCAAGTTCAGGGGCTTTATAACTATAAACCCCTAACAAGGATTTTGCCCCGAAATCCTACGCAAAAAGAGTGGGTATTTTCTACGCATCTCATTCTCTAGTTCCCTTGTGGCTTCCTTTATGCCACGATGATTTCACAAAACTTTCACTAGTATTATATCTTTTCTCTTCAGCTTTTTTGCCCTTCTATCCAGGATCAACACATGTACCTCAACATAGGAGATATCCTCATCTAACTCAACCTCTACTGGTTGGATTGTCTGGTCAGTATCTGGATGACATTTCCTCAACATAGAGATGTGAAAGACATTATGCAATCTATGTAGCTCTAGTGGCAGCTCCAACTTATACGCTACCTTTCCAACACGAGCTAGGACAGGGTATGGCCCCATAAATCTAGGAGCCAACTTACCCTTCTTTCCAAACCTCAGCACACCTTTACAAGGAGAAACCTTAAGATATACTCTATCTCCCACTTGGAACTTAAGTGGTCAGCGTCGGTTATCTGCATAAGATTTCTACATGTCCTGGGCTGCTTTCAACTGTTGTTGTATCACTTTAATCTTTTCTGTAGTCTGTTGTACTAGCTTAGGACCCAAAAGTTGATATTCACCTGTTTCATACCAGCAAAGAGGAGACCGACATCATCTCCCATACAGAGCCTCATAAGGGGCCATATCTATGCTTCTTTGATAGCTATTGTTGTACGCAAACTCTATCAGAGTCAGATATACATCCCAACTACCAAGAAATTGCAGCACACATGCCCTCAAGAGATCCTCTAATGTCTGAATAGTCCTTTCAGACTGGCCATCAGTCTGCGGATGAAAAGCTATGCTGGCGGAAATCTTTGATGAACCTCATGTAGTAACCTGCTAGACCTAGGAAACTACAGATCTCTGTCGGTGTCTTTGGTTGTTCCCATTCTAGTAAAGATTCCACTTTCTTGGGATCAACACAAACGCCTTTTGCAGATTTAACATGGCCCAGAAAAGACACTTCAGATAATCAGAATTCATACTTGCTGAACTTAGTATATAGTTGATGCTGCCTCAACAAAGTTAATGCCTGACGGTGTTGCTCATGATGTTGATTATCCTTGGAGTATATCAGGATATCATCGATGAACATGACCACACACTGATCAAGATAAGGTCTAAGCATCCTATTCATTAGATCCATAAAAGCTGCAGGTGCATTGGTTAGCCCAAACGGCATAACCACAAACTCATAATGACCATACCTTGTTCTAAAAGCTGACTTGGGTATGTCATCAACCTTAATTCTCAAATGATGGTAACCTAACCTCAGGTCTATCTTTGAAAACACAGTGACACCTCTCAACTGATCAAAAAAATCATCAATCCTTGGCAAATGATACTTATTCTTTATTGTCACCTTGTTCAACTATCTGTAGTCTATACACAACCTCATTGAACCATCCTTCTTTTTAACAAACAACACGGGAGCACCCCAAGGGGAAGTGCTCGGCCTGATAAAGCCCTTCTCTAGCAGTTCTTGTAACTGTTTCTTTAACTCCTGCATCTCTGCTGGTGCTATTCAGTATGCTGACTGTGCTATGGGTTGTGTTCCAGGAACAAGATTGATCTCAAACTCAATCTCTCTAGGAGGGGAGTGTTAGAAAATTCCTCAGGAAAGACATCCTCAAGTTCTCGCACCACTGGTACCTCCTGGATACTAGGACCTACCGCCTTGGTATCCAAAACATGAGCTAAGAAAGCCTCACATCCTTGTCTCATCAACCGCTTAGCTGTCATAGCTGACATCAAACATGTAGAAAAAATCTTCCTATCACCCTGGAAAATCCACTGTACATCTCCATCATGGAACATCGCCACCTTAGTATTACAGTCCAAGACTACCTTGTATTTTTCCAAGGTATCCATTCCTAAGATTACATCAAAACCATGCATGTCAAGTGGCAAAAGATCTACTCGAATGTTGTGTCTAGAAAATGAAAGAACACAAGAAAGGCACACTTCCCACAACTCGGCGGAATCAACCAAAGGAGTCTCTAGCCGCAGGCTATCAGATCTAAGACTAATAGGTAGATAACAACAATCTATCACCTCTCTGGTGATAAAAGAGTGTGTCGCACCCGGGTTTACTAACACAGATACGAAACAAGAAGCAGACAAATCAGAATGACATAGCTCAATCTGACCTGTCACGACTCGTTGATTGACCACTGCTTCTGGATGGGTCATGGCATAGAACCTTGTTGCCATCCACGTCCTCTGCTTGCTTGTCCAGAGGATCCTGCCTGGGACGCCTGACCACGTCCTCTTCGACTGCCACTTCTAAACTGTCGTTGTTGTGGACCTTGTTGACTTTGCCTTGGCTGCTGAGTCACCTCCTCATCTTTCATAGGGCAATAAGGTCTTGTATGCCCCACTTGCCCACACTTATAACATGTTTTGGTATCCTGATATGGCCTAAACGGCCCTGTCACTGAAACCGATGAGGTACTGTGGGCTCCCGTTGGCGGAAAGCTATGACCTCTACCCCGAGTCGGGGTCCACTGTGATGGTGCATGGGATCTTGGTTCAGTGAAGGTTGACCTTGGTTGCGACTGTGGCGGGAAAAACCTCAGCTTCTTAAAGCCTCCAGATGATTGCCCTTGAAACTGCATAGTTCGCTTCTTAGTATTAGCTTCACGCTTCTCTATGGATAACCTCCCAATCCTCCTTACGGATTCCACAAAGGTGGAAAACCTCTCCCTATTTTCTAGGGCTGATGTTGTTGTAGTCAACTCAGTACTTAGGCCCTTTTCGAATCTCTGGATCCTTTCCCTATCCGTTGCCGCCATATGAGGGCAGAACCTTAGAAGTTCAATAAACTTTGATTCATACTCATTAATAGTAATAGCCCTTGACGAATCTTCTCAAACTGAGATATCTTCTCATCTAGATAGGTCTCTGGAAAATATCGGCTAACAAATTCCCTCCGAAACTCATCCCATCCTATCACAACTCCTGGCCTTTTCTCCTCTTCTATGGCCTACCAGTAGCCAACACTACCCTTCAACAAGTACATTGCATGCTTAACTTTGTCTTCTTCAGCGATGTTTAGGATTTTGAACGCTTTTTCCTGCTGAGTCAACCACATGTCAGCGTCTGCTGGATCAGAATTACCTGCATATTCAATCGCCCTGTGGGCTCCGATCTCCAAACCACGAATTAATCCCGATTTAAACATGTGTGGAAGCAATCGGTAAACAGCGGAAGACAAAAATCACGGGAAATTAAAACTTTTCGAGACAAGAGCCTGAAACCACAAACCTTTTCCATAGAAAAAGGATTTAACTGTTTACATCACTGACAATTACTTCTTGAGTAATTATATACAACATGATACAAAAATTCTCAAGAATTCATACTCCAAAACACTCCAGGACCTGAGAGTACAGAGGACACATAGGACTTGACTCTAACTACACCATGAAGCAGGCTAGATCTCCACCTGAGATATTTACTGCTCCTGATGCTGCTGTTGCTGGGATTGGTCACCAGAGTTCTTGTTCCTCCGTCTTCGACGACCACCTAAAAAGTAGAAGTCTACGGGGTGAGACAATTATACATAATTGCCCCAGCGAGAGTTATAACTCTCCACTAGGCTTTATAAGTAAAGCAAGGAATAACTAAAGCAATAAGAGCCTTCAAGATATTCACTAGCAGTTCTGAAGATAAGCAAGAGTTCAATCAATATTAAAATATGAGAACATCTATGCTATTCAAGGTAACATCAATCAAATAACTCGTAGTTAACTCTAGCAGATATACTACGCTGTTGATTATGTTTTTCAAACATTATTATGCCCTGTGGAGATGAGGCTTACCACTCATACTCCAACTGATCGCTAAGAAGTCACATCAGTATCATACATAGGTCATTAAAAGAGCCGGATTCTTATGACCTTCACCTTCCTCAGTCAGTTAGAGGATTGTTTGATAGACATCTGGCGGGATGTCCTTTAATAATAGCTCTCCAGGGTAAACTGGACCTTCGCTATTTTAGAGTTACAGTGGCGTTCTGTACTCTCTTCGTCATCGGAAGATTTCTTGTTTATCTTTCACCGATACGGTATTTGTGTCTTTAAGGGAGTGTAGATATACATCTCACCTTTAGGACTTTATGGTGGGGTCTGATGGACTACTAGAATCTACATCATCCTCTCACCTTTTCTTTTATAGTGAAGGTATGACGGACTACAAGAATCTACATCAAATACCTACACTAGGATGTAAGGTTCTACACATCCATGTACCCCACATACTCAAAAGTATGTGATCCAGGAGTTCCCTGAGGAAAACCTGTTTCACCATCATTTAGACTCTGACAATGATGGATCTATGATCAGGGCTCTACATTACACTTGATTAGTTAGGTACATTCAGTATTCATATCATCATACAAAAACATTAGCATCACAGCTATATATGAGAATACTAAAATGTAGCAGGCCTAACTCATTTCAATCACCAGTTCTTAATTATCTCATCACAAGTCATCTGTCAAGCATGACCTTGATGGTGTTTATGGCTCTTACAGCCCATGAATCACAAAGGATGTCACTTAGCAGTGTATCAAGGTAGTTCACTATTCATAAAGCTTAAGGCATGCTTTCTATGAATATAACATGGTATTCCATACCTGGGTGTGACCATCATCTCATAATAACCTGCATGGTTAATTCAACAGGTAATAGTAAACAATTCAACAATTAGGGTTTACTATTCATCTTTCAAGTCATCACCCTAAGATTAGGGTTTACTATTCACTCCATGGTGAATTGTACTCATTACATCATCATGTAAGAGAAACATCATCATTAAGGCTCTTAAATAAGATTAAGACCCATTAGATATCATAACTAGGGTTTTCATGACCTCACATAGGTGGGTCATTCCCTAATCATACACCTTTATGTGCAAAAGAAGTATCTCACTTGAGTTTCCACCTTAACAGGGTACTTTCTCTCTCTAGGATACTTTCTCTCTCTAGAAATACTTTCTCTCTCCTCTCACTAATAGATGGTGGCAACACCACTCTAGATCAGGTTGAGATAAGTCTCCATTGACTAACATAAGCCAAAACATCAACATCATGTGATTAGGGTTTGATTAGAACAAGGTTTTATCCCTTTAGACCCCTCAAGGGTATTTTGGTAATTTGCCACATGATCACCATCATGGGTTAACTCACTAATCACATAGTCCCTTAATGACCTAGGTTACCATTAGGGTTTAGACTGGATCATCATTGAGCTAATTACACCATCAAATGGTTAAGTACAAACCATCACCAATCTCCAAACGGTTTCAACCTTCAAACGGTTTCAACCACCCAAACGGTCTTGAGACCGTTTGACCCCAAACGGTCTTGAGACCGTTTGGATCCAAACGGTCTTGAGACCGTTTGACCCCAAACGGTCTTGAGACCGTTTGGAGGTGAAGACCGTTTGGAAGGGTTGACTTTCAAACCGTTTGGAGCTTCAATCGGTTTGAGGTCGTTTGGACCAATCGACCTTGAGGTCGTTTGAGCCCAAACGGTCTTGAGGTCGTTTGAGCCCAAACGGTCTTGAGACCGTTTGGTCCAAATGGGCTCAAACTGTTTGGACCTCCAAAGGGGTTCAAAGGTCACCAATGTTCATGGATATGTGTGATGAAGTTCTCAATTGATCAAAGCTATGCTAACCACTTATAAATTGAGTCAATTAGGGTTAGCCTTAGCCACTTAGACATCAAATTGACCCTCAATTGCAAGCCAATTAGGGTTCAATCGTTCTCAATTAGGGTCTCAAGTTGATTGGTCATCAATGTTCAACAATATGAATCAATTCAAGGTTGAACCTATCAATTGACCTCCAATTGGGCTCAAACTTGGCCCAAACGGTCTTGAGGTCGTTTGGACATCATCCAAACGGTCTTGAGACCGTTTTCCCAAAGTTTGACCAAAATCCAAGTCGTTTTGACTAAGGTTGAAGTCCAATTAGGTCAAAATCAGCAATTTTCATCAATTCATCAATTTCCTACAATTGGACCTTCAAACCATTAGATTAACTCAACCCTAGACCTTCAAACGGTCTTGGGTTGTGCCCAAACGGTCTTGGGACCGTTTGGAGGAATCCCCAAACGGTCTTGAGACCGTTTGGGTCCTTCAACCCAAAACTTAACAAGATCTATATGTTAAATCAGCACTTTTTCACCCGATTAGGGTTTCATGTTGAAGTGCCTTCAACTCTCAATTGGTTAAGAATTAGACTTTGATTCTTTGCAGAGATGAAATTCAATATGTTAGGAACAGACCCTCAAACGGTCGTCCCTTGGTCAACTCTTTCAAACGGTCTTGAGACCGTTTCAATCCAAACGGTCTTGCAAGACCGTTTGAGAGCAAACGGTTTGAAACCGTTTGAACCCAAACGGTTTGCAACCGTTTGGACCAAAAGGGTCCAAGGTCGTTTGAAAAAGTAACATAGGGAATCACGCCCCTCATCTTCAACCTCTTGCAAGGTCGGTTTCTCTACTGATTTGCTTGCAAACGTGCGAGGAAGAAGGGAGATAGAAGAAGATTTTACCAAGTAAATTGCGAGAATTGAGCATACATATAAAGCATAAGTTTAGAGTTATAAAACCCGCCTCAAAGTTGATCCTAAAGCTCCAAGCCTTCAAGCTCCAAGCTTTAATGGCGTCCTTGAGCTTCCACAACTTGGTCAGGGGTGAATTCTCCAAGGAAACGTTGCTTTGGTCGGCTAGAACAAGAAGACTAAGTAAGCTAACCACAAAACCAACCTTAGAAAGTGAATTCCTCCATGAATTCGAGCTAGAAGGTGGGGTTCTCTTACCTAGAACAGGTTGGTCGTCCCCCTGAGCTCCAGAGCTGCCCTTGGCCGTTTGAGCAAGAAGAGATGAGAATGAAGTAAAGGAAAGATCGTTCACTTATCTTGTAAAGAGGTGGCTTATATACTTTAGCCCCTTTTACATCCTAAGGACCTTACAAGATTGGAAATCACATCTAGGTCCCTCCTTGCTCAAAGGCACGACCAAACCTATCTATCCTTATGCAAATCTCATGAAATCTCAAGATCTAGGGGTAAAGGAATCCAACCTTCAACTAGGGTACATACATGAAAGGGTTTCATACCCATTTTAGGTGATTTCTATCACAAAGATCATTTTTCTCATCTGATTATTAAATGATCTATCCCTTTCATCATTTCTACTCTAAATGATGACAAGAGTCATAAAAGATGTTCTAGATATTAAGAATTACAACTTGGACCCCTCAATTTGGGTAAATTGCACTTTACCCCAAATTAGGGTTTCTAAGCATGGGAATTGCTTCCACAGCTGCACCTTGGTGCTCAAGCTTGGGAAAATCCCTCAAACTTTACCATAACCATTCTCATGATGTCTCAACATCAAAGGAACATCTTATCTTGTGAATTTTGCAAGTTCAACCCTTAAACTGGGTAATTTGCACATAGGTCCCTGCATACAACACAATGCTACAACTTTATACAAAAAGGAGCAAAATTGAAAGTAAATGTTCCTGAGGAACTTAATTACATGCCAGGGAGTGTTCACAAGTATATTAATTACATATTTAGGCAAAACTTCCAGGGTTAGGTCATAACCCAGGTCAGGGGTGTTACACGCCCCAACACGTCTAAGACGTTCAAATGTCTTCTCGGCACCTTGGGACTCCCAACACGTCTAAGACGTTCATATAGAACTGGAACAAAACAGGGAACACCACACAAATTCATAATTCTAAACAAGCATGGTTTCTCTGTGCTTAGTTCATCACATTAAAGCATAAACATGAACTAACAAGCTTCTAACAAGCAATATAAGTGAAGAATGTTATATAACTCGCCTCTATAGAGTAGGTCAGATCCCAAACAGCAAGAATCTCGAGCAAATAGGGCAAGAAAACCTTGGATTCAGATCTGAACTTGGCCAAATAGGTACTTCTCTCCACAAAGAAGCAAAATCCTAGAAAAATAAACAAGAAGGATAGATTTTTGAGTTCTAGAGCCACTTTCACCATGGA
Source organism: Alisma plantago-aquatica (assembly GCA_963693085.1). NCBI lineage: Eukaryota > Viridiplantae > Streptophyta > Magnoliopsida > Alismatales > Alismataceae > Alisma > Alisma plantago-aquatica. The sequence goes on from OY856411.1 coordinate 1,221,951,870, forward strand.
ACAGTAGGTTTCCGACCTGGAGGAAGGTCTAAGGAAGGAGAAGAATAAGAGAAACGGAGAAGGAAGGAAGAAAAAAACTTGCCTTGGTCAAAATCCCTAGAAGATGACCTTGGAAACCCTAGGTAGGGCTAGATGGAGCTCTAGGAGACCTTCTTCTCCAAAAAGAGGTTGTCTTCTACCTTAGAGCACTTAGTTCCGCAGCAAAACAGAGTGGAGTTGTTGCTCCAGGTTAGAGGAAAGAGAAAGCAAGCATAGTTTTGTACTTGGGCAAGGTAGAGGTAAATATAGCCCATGGATAAGGATGGAAGCAAGCATGAGGTGTAAAAGTAGCTTCCCCATGTGTCTATGGCCTTAAACTATTAAGAATATACAAGCACACACAAGCAGCTCCCCCACTGTCCTTATAGACCTGCTTAGCTTTCCTTTGTCGAATTTCCCAGCCAATCACATAATTCATTAGTTGATAGCTACTAAAGGTAGCTCATCCGTGAAGGGGTAAACCCTAAAATATCCTTAGAGAAAACACCTTCAAACCAAGGATTAAATAGGTGCTCCATGGCTCAACAAGCTCAAGAATGATGAGAGATAATCCAAGGAATATAATGCAAGTGATAAATTGCAAATAAAACCTCTCAATTGGGTAAATTGCAGAAAAGTCCAAAATGTGCATAAAATTACATAACTTGCTCAAACAGTGTCCAAATTGGATCAAATTTGAAACTTAAGCTTGACTTATGATTTCAAAGTATATCACAAGTTTCGATTAGGGTTATAAGCATTCAATTATGGTAATTAAGCTTATTCAACTCATTAAGCAAGTTTAGGGGACTTACAAGCAGGTCCCTCTGTCCATGCAATATTTTATAGGGATTCATCCACGTCATGGACCAAGAAGAAAAAGTGGTCAAAAATTTCTGGTAGTACATTCTTGTATTGAGCTATTTAAAAAGTAGGCAAAAACTATGATTTAGATATAAGATCAATTTTGGTAGAGAACTATATTTGCAACGACTTTCGACAACATGTTTTGTTGTCTGTCCTTTAATGATTCATAGTCGTCTTGGTCATGCGTATTTAGAGAAGCTCAAGGTCTTGATTCTAGGATTGTTCAATATGGATAAATTACAGTGCACATTATGTTTGCTAGGTAAATATACGAGGTCTACCTTTAGGTTAATAAAGGTAAAAAAGAGTCTGCTACTGAGTTAATTCATTCTGATGTTTGGCGTCTAAGTCGTGCTACATCTAAAATTGGATATAGATATTTGTTAGCTTTATTGATGATTATTCTCATGTTAAATGGCTTTATTTGAAGAAAGAATGATGTAAACTTCTTTCATATTTGAATCCTTTTGAGTAGAAGTGGAAACCCAAATCAAAAAAGAATATTTATACTCTTTGTTCTGACAATGCTAAATAGAAATTTAGCCATGAGTTCATCCATTTCACCTCTAGACATAGCATCATCCATCTGTCATCTCGCCCACCTCTCTATAGCCAAACGGAGTGGCTGAGAGGAAAATCCGTCATAGTGTTGAGATAGCTCACGCTCTTCTCCTTCATATGCATGTTCCTAGACAATTCTTGGGAATTCAATTCTCTCTTCAACCAACCTCAGTAACCATAGGCCATCAATTGTTATCCAAAATCGTATACCTATGCAGATCCTTCATCTCATGAAGCTGTAGCACAATGTTCCACCTAGAGTGTTTGGATATTCTTGTTTTGTTTATTGTCTTGGTCAATATATGGATAACTTGAGTTCAAAGTTTTTCAAATGTTTTTTCTTAGGTTATCTTGGGTTCAAGATGGGTGCAATTCTTTGACCCTACCTTACATTTCTTGTTTGTATGTGCATGTCACCTTCTTTGAAGACACATCCTACTTTGATGATAATTCTTCAGTGACATCTGTAGTTATGGAGGATGTGAACAAGAAAGATAGGGTGCTGCAATGCAGCGTGTATAGAGGAGCAATGTGCCCTCTCCCTTTTATCAATAAGAGAACTTGGAGAAATTACACAGAGGTTCAACAGTATATAGAAATTACAAAATATAATAAAGCTGAATATAAACAAGATATATTAACACTCCCCCTCAAGCTGTAGCGTACACATCGTGTATGCCCAACTTGTTGTAAAAGTTCTGAAATGCTGCTGGACTAAATGGCTTTGTGAGAACATCTGCAAGTTGATCTTCAGATTTGACGTGCGGAGTCACAACAGTACCATTCTTGATCTGATATCTGATGAAGTGGCAGTTAACCTCTACGTGCTTAGTGTGTTAATGGAAGACTGAGTTCTTGGCAATATATGTGACGACCGATTCGCGAAAACAAGATTAACTAATGCGGAAGCGTTCACTAAGCAGCGGATTACCAAAACTCACTAAAAATTAAAACCTTTTTATCGAAAGATCCATCAAAGGAAAACTTTCTCACATAGAACCAAAGTAACACATTTATATTTTGGTTTAAAGGTACATGTCATGCATCATCTCTTCCTGAGAGTTACAAGCATCAACTGCACTGGTAAGCTCAACACAGGTAGTATAAAATCTCGAGGCACTGAGCCAAAATCTTAAAAGCACTAACTACTACTCTGAGGACCTGAGAGTACAGAGACGACACATAGGACTCTATTTACATCTATACAAGGTATAACTGCCAGTGTCTCCACCTGAGACTTCACTGTTGTCTCTGTTGTTACTGTAGCTGTGCTTCACCTGCTGAAGGGTTCCTGCCTCCTCGTCCGCGTCCACCTAAAAATGTGGTTCCCACGGGGGTGAGACAATTGTAAATTGCCCCAGCGAGAGATATAACTCTCCGCCAGAAACATTATTATTGCAGCTTAAGAAGATAATTATACACAAAGGAATTATATTTGTTTGGCAGCAATTAATTCAATGTCTAACAGTTTAGAACATCATTCTTATCAAAACATTACTGCTATAACTTGATAGAACAATATGTCATTTATCCTTTAAGGAAAATGAAGAACATGTATAACATTTATTCACTACAGAATCATTATCACAGCATTAACTCTCTTCAGGCTTAGATCATATATCTAATGCCTGGCATTGTCGTTGTGGAGTCAAGGTCTGTAGCCATACTCTTTTCCACAAGGTATTGGGATCTTAATCCCTTAACTCACCAAGTACAATTCCACTTCTTAGCAAGTTCATCACTATGATTACAACATCTGGGTATTTAAACCCATAACTCACCATAGGATACTTATTACCACTTATTAGGTAACTTAATACCTTCAGATCATCTGACCAAGGACATCATAATTCTTTCTACACAATGTATTGCACATAGTACACAAAGCTCATTGATTCATACTACACAAAGCATGTGAAGGCTTACAAAGCCTATAAAACATTCTCAATAACAAACATCATAGCCCATACCTGGCTATGCTTATCTTCTCAACATATCTGCATGATTATCAATCATGATACAATTACATATCAGTACCATGCAATTCAAGGGTTATCCTACTACATTCATAACCCATTAGTCTGTGTTTAAGCTTCACATAGGATTGCTTTGTGTTAGAACCTCACATAGAATCACCTTGTATTAGGGTTTCACATAGCAGTACCCTGTGTTAGGGTTTCACATAGCATTGCCCTGTATTAGGGTTCACATAGTAAGGAATCAATATGAATAACATAAGTATTCAATCATACTTATTTATTCTCATAAATCATCATTAAATGAATTATTAACACATAGCATGAGTTTCTCTCTCATCTTTGCCATAATATGGTTACATCATAGTTTCTTGGTTTGAACTAACCCTTTCATAAGGCATGCTAGCCTACATTCGATAGAGTGTATTTCATTTCAATGTAACCATTGACATGATACATCTCATGTATCATTCATGCAATTATATTGGACTTATAACACATCAAGGTATACCAGTATTGGGGTGTTGGATGTGATGTCTATCATATCTTGATGTATCACTTCCCTCAACACCTTTATCTTACTTGAGTTCATACACTTAGCTTGTATTAGGGTATTTCCCCATCCTAATACTTTATGCACCAGTTCATCACATTTATCATGTAATGTAGTGATCATTAGTCGCTCACTTAGAATATACAACCATTGCCAATATTATGGACTCATCCTTAAATTAGGAACTATTAATATGAGAATATTCATTATCAACCTCTCTAGGTGTTACATTTGTCATAACATTAATCACTATTCCATTATTAGGAATAGTATTCTCCATATTTATAATTTGAGGATTCACATAGCATATTCCATACATTTATGGATTTCACATAGTATTACTCTTCAATAGAGTTTCATATAATCATCCTTCTATATCAGGGTTTCACCTAGTATTATGTGAAATTAAGATTTCACCACACATCACCCAGTGATAGAACTTCACATAGAATTAGTTGCACAACCCTATATTAGGGTTTCATATACCTTTATCCCATTTTAGGGATTAGGGTTTACCATTCACATCCAAGAGGGGTTTCTCTTTCCTCATACCCAAATTAGGGTTAGGATATACAATTCCCATTAAGTTAGGGTTTCCTTCATTATTACACTAAGTTATGGTTACATCATCACCCTGGATTTATAATAACACCCAACTTTGCCCTAGATTAGGGTTTCCCACATAGCTTTACTCTAATTACGATTTCATGATCTCATTATTATGGATCAAACCCTTATCACATAGTTTACTCATAAAGAGAGAATTAGGGCTTAATTATATAAGCATTCATCCCTCTCATTCTCTCTCTCATCCTCTTTAGGATGTTAACTATTCCAAAATTAATCTAGGTTAACTCTTCACTTGAGTACACATAGCTAGGGTTAACCTTCACAATCATCATGGGTCTACATCTTTAATAATCACATAGCTGATTGACCTTTGATCATATTAGATGTCCAAATGGTCTATCAATTAAACCATCACTTATATAAGGAATTCATAAGAATTGACCATTTAAACTTTCAATTCCATAAAGTGATCAATCGGGTTAACCATTGAAATTTTCAAATGAATTAAGTATCTAAATAGGTTCACCATATTGAACCTTCAATCACATGAGATATTCAAATGGATTAACCATGTTGATCTTCACAAAGTTAATTACTTAGACCCTCAATGATCTTGGTTCTCATACATCATTTAGTTGAAAACCATATGAACAAGTTGTACTTGAAATCAATTAGACAAAACATGTGTTGAAACCGTTTGCACTTTGGGTCTCCAAACAGTTTGAGACCGTTTGGTCTCAAACGGTCTTGAGACCGTTTGGACTCAAACGGTTTTGAGACCGTTTGGTCCAAACCTCCTCAAAACTGAATGGACCAAATATGGTCTCAACCGATCAAATCAATTTAGGGTTCTCAATGTTGATTCCTTCAATCATTGAATTCATGTACCCAATCATCAATTGGACCTATCATCATACTTCAATTGAGTTAAATAGGTCAACCTACAACTGATTTAACCCTCAATTGACCCTCAATTAGTCATCAACTAGGGTTTGAATCAATTGAATTAGGGTTTGGAATCAATGATCCTTCAACACTAATCAATACAAGATTAGTTACTTTGAAACCTTTGAACCATCATCCAAATTGAACATGACCTGACCCCAAACGGTCTTGAGGTCGTTTGGATGACCTCCAAACGGTCTTGATACCGTTTGCCCATCATATCATCAAAATCCAAGTCAACCAATTAAGGTTTGGATCATTGGATTGATCACCAAATCAGCAATTGATTACACTTTAACTTAGTAACATTGGATCATCAATTGCTTAACCATACTCACCCCTAGACCTCCAAACGGTCTTGAGACCGTTTGGATGAGCTCCAAACGGTCTTGAGACCGTTTGGCTCATCCAACCCTTGGATTCTAGTGAAATTTCATCAAGGTTTGGTCCATTGAGTCGATCAATAAATCAGCAATTGATTGCTTTGTAACTTGGTAACTTTGGACCTTCAAATAGGCCACCATACTTAACCCTAGACTTCCAAACGGTCTTGGGTGATCCCCAAACGGTCTTGAGACCGTTTGGGTGATCCCCAAACGGTTTTGAAACCGTTTGGACTAATCCACCCAAAATCTCAAATCAACTCATTGGAATTTCAGCACAAATTTCAATTAGGGTTTGCCCAATTGATTAGCCTTCAACTCATGATTCCTTGGGAATTAATCCATCAAATTTGGTGAGTAATTAACCAACATGATTAGGAACAGGAATCTCAAACGGTCAACCCTTGGTCAACCCTCTCAAACGGTTTTGAAACCGTTTGCCCAAAAAGTTAAAATACTCAAGTTGAAAATCAGCACTTAATCCAATTAGGTTTGCCTAATTGATTAGCCTTCAACTCATGATTCCTTTGGAATTAATCCATCAAATTTGGTGAGTCATTAACCAACATGATTAGGAACAGGAATATCAAACGGTCAACCCTTGGTCAACCCTCTCAAACGGTTTTGAAACCGTTTTCCCAAAAAGTCGGATTAATCAAGTTGAAAATCAGCACTTAATCCAATTAGGGTTTGCCTAATTGATTGGCCTTCAACTCATCATTCCTTTGGAATTAATCCATAAAATTTGGTGAGTCATTAACCAACATGATTAGGAACAGGAATCTCAAACGGTCAACCCTTGGTCAACCCTCGCAAACGGTTTTGAAACCATTTGGTTCTAAACGGTTTTGAAACCGTTTGCTCCCAAACGGTTTGGGAAACCGTTTGAGCAACTCAATGAAACCGTTTAGCTTTGATATTTGGTGACGTGCTTGCTTATGATGATGTCATCATCATCAAGCTCTAAACCCACGAAATCTTCTGTGATTTCCATGGAGATTGCATCAATCAACCAAACTCAATTCCGGAAATATAGAAATGATCACCAATTGATAAGGAATTGATTGCAATAATAAAATTGAGGGTTCAAGTTATAAAACCCGCCTTCAATTGAGCTCCAAAGCTCCAAGCTCACGGCAACAATGGTGGATGAAGCTCCCTTCACTATTCCAAGGCTCTTCCTCAAGCTTTGAGTGAAAAGAATTGGTTAGAATTGAAGAGGGGATCGAGTTATGAAGAATTCATACATTGATTTTCGATTTCCACCATGGATTCAAGGTGAAAAGAGGTCAAGAACCTTACCAACAGGTTGGGGGTCGTCCTCCTGCTTCTCCATAGCTCCTTAGTTGTTTTCCAAGCAAGGGGAAAGAAAGGAATCCGAAAAAGCCTTTGTTTTGGCTTGGAAAAGGTACTTTTATAAGAAAATTGATGAGAGAGAAAATCTCTTATAAAAGTCTTTTAATTCCAAAATTGTTGCCACCACTTCTCCCTTGGTTTCTTGCATGCAAGGGCATCTCTATCCCACCGAGCTTCCCTTCCATTATCCAAGAATTAAGAGAAAAGGAAATTAAGCACCTTAACCCTTATAATAATAATATCCATATTTGAGTGGAAATTCGTTTTCTTATAATAATGGTGAGTGGAATTTCACCTCCTTAGGATATGCTCGTGGCTTTGCAAGGCTTTAAGCTCATCCACACACATCTGAATCCAACCATTTTAATTTTGGTTGAAGGCCCTTTAATTAATACATTCATTTTTGCCCTAAATTGAATTAGGGTTTCACTTAGGATTAAATCTTGATTATTTTAATATCAAGATTCTCTCTCCTCCAACTTAATTCAAATGAGGTGCCCCTCTCATTTTTCTTTGCTCTACATGATGCAAATAAACATTATGGACCTTATTGAAGTGGTAATTTGCATATTGAACCCTAGGTTTTGGGTAAATTGCATTCTACACCAAAACTAGGTTTTAATGCACAAGGATTGCTTTACAAGCTTAATCTTGGTGCCCAAGCTTGTGAAAACCATACCACTACATCATATTCATTCTTATGATGTATCAACATCAGAGGAACATCTTATCATGCAACATTTGCAATTTAACCCCTCAACTTGGGTAATTTGCACTTTAGTCCAAAATAAGCAAACATTGCTTCAACATTGTTCAAACAAGACCAAAATTGAAACACAAGTTTTTCATGAGCCCTAATTACTTTTCCCAAGATATGATTATCTACTCAACCTTATTAGGCAAAACATCTAGGGTTAACACATAACCCAGGTCAGGGGTGTTACAATATAGATTGCAGCTTGATTGTTACATCTGAGCTCTATGGGAGAAAACACAAGAATCTTTAATTCAGAAAGCACAAATTGAACCCACTGCAACTCGCAACATGCATGAGCTATTACTCGATACTCAGCATCTATGCTAGATCTTGCCAGAACATTCTGCTTTTTGCTTTTCTAGGTGATAAGGTGATTTCCTAGAAACGTGCAATATCTAGAAGTAGACCTCCTGTCATTCAGATTACCAGCCCAATCTGCATCTGCATAACCAGTAAGAACAAGAGTAGACACATGGGTCTTGGGTCTATAATAGGTGATCCCCTTACCAGGTGCACCTTTTAGATATCTCAGAATATGGCAAACTGCTATCCAATGTGACTGTAATGGTGAGCTCATATGTTGACTCACCACTCCAACAATGGAAATGTCATGGTGAGTAACTGTCAGATATATTAGTTTACCAACAATATTCCTGTAATATCTTGGATCTAGATAATCGGTATCATCAGTCGTCTCCTTCACATGATAGTCCCTATGAGTCGACACCGGCTTGGACTCACTCATACCTGCTTCCTGCAGTAAATCCAACACGTATTTCCTCTGAGACAAATTAGTACCTGCATGATATCTAAGTACTTCAATGCCCAAAAAATATCTCAGTTTGCCCAGATCCTTTGTATGAAAATGCCCCTGCAATCCTTCTTTCACACATGATATGCCTATAGAATCACTTCCGGTGATAACTATATCATCAACATATACAACAATAATAATAGATCCAACAGGAGAGCTAGAATGGAATAACGAGTGATCAGTCACAAAACGAGAAAAGCCCAACTTCAGTACAACATCACTGAACTTATCAAACCAAGATCCAGGATATTGTTTCAACCCATAGATGGCTTTCTTCAATCTACACACATTCTGACACTCCCCCTGAGCAACAAAACCAAGAGGTTGCTCCATGTACACCTCTTCCTGTAGATTACCGTGAAGAAAGAAATTCTTGACATCAAGTTGAAATAGAGGCTAGTTAAAAGTAGTAGCCAGAGAAATAATAATCCGCACTGAATTCAGATGAGCCACAGGTGAAAAGGTCTCAAAGAAATCAACCCCATATGTCTTAGTGTAACCTTTTTCCACCAGTCTAGCCTTCAACCTCTCAACTGAATCTTTTGGATTATGTTTCACTGTGAATAGCCATCTGCAGCCTATAACCTTTTTATTTAGAGGTAAGTTAATAAGTTCTCAGGTGTTGTTTTGTAGAAGAGCAGACATTTCCATATGCATTGCTTGTTTCCAGCCAATATCCTTCATAGCTTCAAGATGATTTCTTGGAATGACCACAGAATCAATCCCAAGAGTAAATGAACAGGCCTGCTTAGATAATTTTGACAAGCAACACACACTTGCAATAGGATGTTGAACAGTACAAGAACGAGTACCTTTGCTGACAACAATGGGAACATCAAGGTTAGATGGTTCTTCAAGAGTTTCTTGAATAGAGGGAGATGGGGAAGGCTCAGAGACTGGAGTCGCTACCTCCTCTGGATCCTGTTTGCCTTGTGTGCTGTAAACATGTGAATATTGCTGAAATCAGGTACCATCTCACTAATGCCTGATGGTGGCACTCTCTCTCTCACACAATTGCTCCCCCTTACTGGGAACACTAGAGATATATGAAGTGGATTCATGAAAAGTTATTCCTAGACACAAACAGACGACAGAGACTGGGACAATAACACTTGTACCCTTTGTTAGTGTTGGAGTACCCAAGAAAAAGAGTCCTAATCGGCCTAGGGGATAATTTATCAGCCTTAGGATCAAAATTGTGGACAAAGGAAGTATAGCCAAACACTCTAAGGGGAACAAGAAAGGGCTGATCCTTGGGACGTAAGACAGAGAACGAAGTTCGTCCTTGAAGCACATAAGATGGCTTCCTGTTAATAAGGAAACAGGCAGTAAGTAAAGCATCAGACCAGAATCTCTTAGGAACATTGGATTGAAACATAATTGTCCTGGCAATATCAAGAAGGTGACGATTTTTCCTCGTAGCTACCCCATTTCGTTGAGGGGTGTGAGGATAGGACGTACGATGTATCATCCCAACAGAGCTACAAAAATTAGCCATATCACTTTGAACATATTCCAAAGCATTATCAAATTGAAGAATTTTAATATCGCAATCAAATTGGACTTTTATTTCTTGATGAAAATGCTTGACAATGGATAACACAGACTCTCAACTCTTCAACAAATAAATCCATGTCATGCGAGAAAAATCATCCACATAGGAAATAAAATAGTGAAAACCATTATAGCTGGTGTCTTTTACAGGACCCATACATCACTGTGGACTAACTCAAAAGGGACAAGAAGCTTGTTTATTGACACGACTGGGATAAAACATTCTATGATGTTTCCCCAATTGACAGGACTGACACTCTAATGAAGACACTTGGGATAACTCGGGTTCTAACTTTCTCAAGCTCTCCAACGAAGGATGTCCATATCTGTAGTGCCACACTAAGGGAGAACCGCTCAAAAGGATAGCTGGAGCAGGAGCAGGAGAAGATACTTGGCGAGATAGACTTTCACCATGGAAGAGGTAGAGATCACCTTTCCTAGGCCCCCCACCAATCGTCCTCATACTCTTGAGATCCTATAATACAAAACAAGAAGGTCCAAATGTACCGTACATTTTACAATATCAATCAATTTTGCAACAGAAAGAAGATTAAATGGAAATGTAGGCACATAATGTACATATATAAGATCAATTCTAGGAGTCAGAGAAACAAATCTCTGGCTAACACTCTCCTCACTGAACAATCTGCTGTAGTCACAGATTGGTGAGGAATATGTGAGTCAATGGAATGAAGCAGTCTCCTCATACCAGTCATATGCTGCGACGCTCCAGAGTCAACCACCCATGAAGAAGTTGAACCAGAAGCCAGTAAAGAGGTAGCTTGATTACCAATAGTAGATGCCAGGTTTGCTGCAGAAGAAGACGATCCCAAACTCAAAATGCTGGGTAGCTAGAATAAATCTATCATATTCCTCCTTAGTGAGTGTGATGCCAGAAGATCCAGAACTCGAAGCAGGAGGCTCAAAAGACCGAGTAGTGCTAGCATAGTTTACTGCCCCCACAGATGGTGCAACAGGTCATCTATGCTTCTTCCAACATTTCTCAACTGTGTCCAGGTTTGTCACAGAAAGTGCACTTAGGACGCGTGCCACGTCCTTGGCTCGTACCTATACGACATCCTCTAACTGCAACGGCTACAGTTGCATGAGAATCTCCATGAGACGGGACAACAACAGGATCAGCCTGTTCAAAATTTGACTGTAAAGTCCCTGAGTAAGCTTCTTCCAAGCTGAGAAGTTTGTCAGAAGCTAGGATAACATTGCGGGCTGAACTGCATGAAGGACTCAGGCCAGATAAGAATGTTGCTGTAATCAAGTGATCTTTGTCTTTGACTTGTTCTGTGATAGTCATTGGATGATAGAAGCTTAGTTCTTGATTAGTTCTGGAGCAATAGCTTTGATTACTCCAAAATGTTCTTCCAAAGGCTTGTCTCCTTGTTGTTCTACAAATAGACAATCATATGTCATAAAATGACGAAGAGCATTCTTTTCTTGTGAGTAATGTTTCTTTACTGCATCCCATATATCTTTGGCAGTAGCGTAGAACATGAGCCTAGTAGCAATTCCATGTTCCATGCTCCCCCACAGCCATGTCTTCACCAGCCTTTATGACACTTCCATTCATCATAGCAGGAGGATCATAATCAACATGTTTTGCCTTGTCTTGGGATTCCAACACTGTATGGACAACATTCATCCACAAGAGATAATTCTTCCCGTTCAACTTGATGGAGGGGATAGGTGACATCTCGTTGTAGATGATAGATGCCTTGATTTCCTCCATGATCTAAACGGAAATTAAAATGATGGGATAATACACGTCAAGAGAGATACTGAGTGACAGAAAGATACACGTCACGTTGTGGAAGAGAGTGACAGAGAGATACACGTCACCCAAATATAGATGAGATGATACGTTTCTGACGCATCAACAACCTCCAAGCGAGTATTTCCTAATCACACATGGAGGAGATGTGATTAGATATTCTCTAAATAGACGCGGGTTGCTTGATTTGTACTTTTAGAAGGCCGTTGGAGAGGTCGAAGGAGTCCGCCCCTTTTGATCAAGAATCAGTTGTGTTTGGCCCCTCACTCGGCGAAAACTAGCCCGACGGAAAGCTTCCTGGCGGCTGCTTGGCCGGCGGTGATGGGCCTCCGACGGCGGCGGGCTGCCGACAGCGTGGCTGCTGCCCGGCGACATGTTGCTACCAGAGGCGGCCGCCCGCTGCCAGACGGAAGTGGTGCTGCTGCCGGCGGCTGCTGCTGCTTCTTGGCGGCTGCTGTCCCGTGCGGCGGTGGCTTGTCTGTTTGGTTAGGGTTAGTGCCGATTATGCTTCCCTTAGATCTTGTTACTCTGATACCATGTGAACAAGAAAGATAGGGTGCTACAATGCAGCGTGTAGAGAGGAGCAATGTGTCCTCTCCTTTATTAATAAGAGAATTTGGAGAAATTACATAGAGGTCCAACACTATATAGAAGTTATAAAATATAATAAGCTGAATATAAATAAGATATATCAACAAAGGACTTCTTGCCCCTTACTATTATTGTCAAGTCTCCTGTATTTGAGTTCCCTTGCAATGGTAGTCCTCGTGATGTAATCCACCTAGCTCTGCTGGACCACCGATCACTTAGGTCTACACTGGTTGTATTAGGTGGATCGGTGAGTTTTGGCACCAATACATGTGGTACTTCGTCTTTTGCGTATCATCTCCTTCTCCAGATGCTTCATTGCAGATGGTCAGGTAAACACAATTCCTTCTCCACCCTTTTGGCAAAATCTCTCTGTTGCTTTGAGTAACGGTGTCAGATCCTGCACACTTAAAATATGCAATGTCCCATTTCTAACTTTGTTTCATATAGCAACATGTCAGCTTCATTTTATGCCTTTATTTCTTCTATGTCCTCTGTCTCAATACCTTTGTATGTTTCAGTTACACTTGATCACCCATGTTGGATTTCATCTCTTGACCCGAACAAGACATGGTCCCCAGTTTCAAGTCTGCATGACGAGTCATTGGATGTCGTTGGGTTTACACTGTCAAATTGTGAGGATTATTTTGAGACCTCTCTTGTGGGAAAGATATCCCTATTTGCATCTTCTTGTCTCTAGCTGCTAGTCACTCTTGGCCTTTGCACCAACTTGATATTAGATATGCATTCTTACATGGTGATCTAGATGAAGAGAGTCATGTGAAGCAACCACCTGAATTTGTTCTTAGGGGGAGTCAAATCTATCATACCGTCTTCGCAAGTCTCTATTCATGGGTTGAAGCAGTCACTTCGTGCCTGCTTAGGTAGATTTGGTAGTGCTCTTTCAAAGTTTGAACTCCACAAATGTACCTTGGATCATTTAGTCTTCTATAGATGACATTTTTGGGAGCATTTATTTGTGGTATATGTTAATGATATCATGAAAAATGGTGATTAAAGACCTTTTTACATGGCCAATTTTAGACAAAGGACTTGGGCACTCTTAAATATCTAATGGAAATTGAAGCTCTCAAGTCCAAGTCTGGGTAGTTATCTCACAAAATAAGTATGTCTTGGATCTCCTCACCGTGATAGGGATGCTCGAGACCAAACTTGTTTATACTCTAATGGATCCCAAGTCAAATTGTCAATGGAGTAGGGAGAGTTACCTGATGATCAATGGAGATATAGATGACTTGTTGGAATGCTGATTTATCTAGCTGTCACTCGGCTCAACATTACCTTTGCTACTAGTATTGGTAGTCAGTTCCATGGAACACAACGTTGTCGAATTTGGGTGAAGTTTCGACGAAGTTTCGAAATTTGACAATAGTCAAAGTCGAATACCAAGTACGTCAACCTCGTCCAAACTTGGGGGTGGAGTTTCGCTGGTGTTGGCGAAGTTGATTTTTGTTTGTATTTTTGTCTAAACTTCTCCGAAGTTGTTGAAGTTTCCTCGAAGTTGGCAAATTTTGGGCAAAGTTATGACAACCCAGGACATAATACTAACTAGTGACCTAATGGCCATATAAGGCATAAGTGTCGCCTCCAACCCTCTTCACAACTTCTAATATCAACTCCTATGTTTGTTGTGGCCACTCTTTCCTAGAGAGGTGTTGTAACTACTATTTTACTGTATATTGTATAGAATACATACAGTGAACTATATTTGTATATGTGTATTGCACATTTGACAATTGCAAGCAACACATTGTAATATTTACTTAACTAGGGCTAGAGAGTCATAAATCGTGTTTTCCTATTAAATGAACATATGTAAGATAGAGGTATAACATAATTAGAAGTTTACAATCAAAGTTTCCTTCAAAATTCACATTATTTTCTTCAAAAAACGACATCGATTTTATCTAAGTTTGCACCGTCGAAACTTCCTCTAGGAAAGAGCGAGATGGTGGTTTTTGTTGTTCTTACGATTTTTGGCCTCTTTTTGGCGGGAAAGTTTGAATAGGGGTGGGCTTCAAGACAGGAGGGTAAGTTTCCGGAAACTTCCATTATACACTTGGCGGAGTCGAAAGGAAGTCAAAGTCCTGCACAATGGTCAGTACATGGATAAGCTATGCACAAGTCATATGGAGGTTGTGATGTGACACCTGAGGTATCAGAATCAGTTAACATATATAGGTACAAGGTTTCTCAAACTATGACTGGGTCGGATTATGTATTGATAGAAGGTCTATTTCTTGGAACTGTGGGAGGAAACCTAGTGTTCTAGAAAAGGAAAATGTAGTAGCGAGATTCAATGTGCAATCAGAGTACATAGCTTTGGCCATAGCAACATGTGAGTTACTATGGATTCAAGACTTGTTAGAGTAGCTTGGCTTTATGTAGAAAGCTCCCATGGCTTTAAAGTGTGACAACCTAGTTGTTGTCCACATTGCCTAGAATCCCGTATTACATGAGAGAACTAAACACATTGAAGTTGATTGTCACTTTCCAGGGAAAAAGATTCTAGAGAAGTTAATTTAGTTGTGACCAGTTAAATCAAAAGATCAAATAGATGATTTCTTATCGAAGTCCCTAAATGGTTGTCAGGTCCTATACTCACGTAACATGTTGACACACATGATATATATATGTTCCAGCTCAAGGGGGGGTGTTAATGTATGTATACTGACCTACTTGTAAGTGTGAGAAAAGGTGAGGGACCTATGTGTAAAGTCTGTAAATGTTCTTTTAAATAATATACAAGCAGCCCGTCCATGAAAGACAAGTCGAGGGTTTTTTCCGTCGTCTGCTCTTGTACAAATTTATAATTCAAATATATATTATTTTTATTAACCGAAATGTATCATTCTCGATACAGATCAAATAGTTGTCCTATTTTGTATTTTAACCAATGGATCCAATCTCAAAGTCACATTATGATCTCCGTCAAATTTTGGATGGGATATCAGATTAACCCTTTTTGGTTGGATTTTTATTTAGATATTCAACTATCTAATTCAAACTCGATTAATTTACATGCCTAAACGTCTCAATGTTGTGGATCCTATTGTTAAATAAATTGTTATCTCTAGTGTTGTAGAATTCTTGGGTATTGATCTTCAATGCTTTGATCATGCTGAAGGCAAAACTATCTATCATGATGTATATTGTTGTGAACATTGCACTGGTTTTCTTGTTGTAGAAAGCTGTAACGCTTGTCACTCGAACTGCCAAGAGAGGTTTGATGTTCTTAAGCCGTGTATCACATGGTCGTCGATTCATTTTTGCATTTAGGGATGAACATGGAGCTAGGTTCAACTACGTTTTTGCAATCCTGAATCTGTAAACATATTTTCAAACAGGACACATACTGCAAAGTTATGAAAATGTAGGCACATACCAAATCCATCAAAGAAATTCGCGTCCCAGTCTAGATTCAGGCTTAGCCCAATTCACAACATTTAATTACATGGCCTGAATTCACCTTATCATCGTTGTTAGTATGCTATATTCATATCTAGAGCCTAAATTTGTTCCACTAATTGTGTTTTGCAATTTACATAGTTCTTGTAATCCTTGCCTACAATAAATGTAAAATTTTGATTGCAAAACATGCCAAACATTCTTTGTAAGCCAACACAGATGATGAAGAGAAAGACACAATGAGAACCCCATATTTCAGCCACCATGTAGACCAGCTAATTGATATTCCCACCTGCATATACAACCAAATTGAAACTTCGAAATGTGTACCTAGTTCACCTTAGTCGACGTTAAAAGCGGGTCACATACTACAATGTTGCATAGTGGGGATGTACAATACAATGCTACCCAGATATGTTAGGGTTTCTTCAACTTCGTCATTGAGGATAGTATCCCCTTTATGCGACCACAACTCGTAAGAGAAATACAGGTAGACATTGCCTATATTAAACCTCATTGCTGCAAAAGATGAGGTTGGCATTCCAATTGTCATTGTGACCTTATATTCATCATGTTTCTCGGTCATCCAACAAGTGTCAGGTGGATGCTGCTATCACACACCATACACCAAAGTTGTAAAAGCAACTACAATACAACAACTGCTAAATCCTGGGCGCAACCATACTGTACATGGTTCCAACTTTGGACAAGGCACACGTGTTATGTTCAATACAAGAACTATGTTATTTATTATGTATCCTGTTAGCTTCTTGGGTCTGGATTATTCAGACTGTTTGAAAAAATATCCAATGTCTAGTGAAAATAGCAATAGATAAATACAATAGTAATACATCATCTACTGTTGCGTTGTTCGGCTCAGCGTTGAAACCCGTCCCTGTCCACTGCAACAAAATGACACAGTGGTTTCGATCTCTCCTGGCTACTCAATCACTTGTAGAAGTTGAATTTATTCGGGGTTTCACAGCGGTGAACTCCACCAATGTTAGCGAGGTGAGTGTTTGACCTGCCCGCACCCAGTATGGAAAACTGTCGTGTTGGATGGGGAAGGGTGGCATGGGGCAGTGTTACAACATTTAACTTGTGTGGGTGAGTCCATGATAGGGGAGGAAGAAGCCACATTGGGCTTTGTGTCAATTGTTGTGGTCTTTGGGAAAATGAGGAGAGGGGTGTTGCAGTAGGATAGGACAAGTCTGCTAGTGGAGAGGAAGAATGATGGATAGGCTACTCTAGTGCAGTTTGCTACAGACAACTTGTGGCAGGTTGGGACACAGTTATTGTGGGCCAGTGTTGTTACCCCTAGTGAAAGATGTGCTCCACTCAATTGCGGAGTCCCCAAAACATCTTCTACGTGAAGGAGGGAGACGACAAAGTTTCCATGGTATTGATGCATTCGTGAATATGTTGGTGACTATGTGAACATGGAAGAGACTGGGGAGGGAGGGGACCAGTCTAGACGTCGGATTTAGACGGCGTCTACAATAAATTGATGAGTACATAGCTAGGGAATAAGAAAACTACAACTAGAATTTATAAAAATATATTCAACTGCCTGAACATTGCCTTAGGACTGGTATCTCAAACAAAATTGACTCAAAACCCTAATAACCTCAGAAAACTAACACATAATTGTCAAATAAAAAAAATCCCTTTAAACTGGAAGGTTTGTAAGCATCCTAAAAAGAAAGAAATAATACTAACTAACAAAATTAGCAAATAGGCTCTTGGCGTGCTTTGTAGGCTTGAACATGGGACAAAAGGGCAGTTTGCCTACATCATGCAATGTTGCTCCATCCATCATGTAGTGCCTTCTTTGTTGATGGAAAAGTTGAGAATTCTTTAAATAAAAGATTGAACCAGTAAAAAGAAAGAAAAGTGCTGCATGAGTACTTCACGTGCTTAGGTATATACTAGGAAAACAAACAACAAAAAATCCAGTCAATAAAGTCAAAGTTGTAGGTACAACCTCTTCCAAATAAAAAAAAATCATTATGGGGTGGGTGATTTTCATAGACGAAGAGTTGTGGCCTTTCTCATGGTATTCACTTCCTTGTAGTCTAACCAAGGATCCCAAAATCTGTCTTTGTTATCTTTTTGGTTGACATGTCAGCAAATTGAGCAGGTTGGCCATTCAATTATGGGTAGTGAGGAGGTAACACCTGTCTAGATTATGGCCAATCTTCAATATGCTCCACCCGCATTACATTTTCATTATTTTTGTTTTATTGTGAACTTTATTCGTGTTGACTAGTTGCATAAATCAACTATTTGCGGAAGCGGTTGGATCAATTTCGCACATTGTCACTCACCCATCTATTTTACACCATTGAACACATTTCTTAAATTCTCGAACTTGGACTTTTGTTTTTCTTGGTTTTGAAGTTTTTTTTGGCCTATCAATTCCCCTGTAAAACAAGAGAAAACCAACAAATGGCTTGTAGGTGCTTGATGGCATTATCAAATATTTCTTACGAGGGTTTAAGGAATAGTTGAGGACACGATGTGTGTCCCCTCATGTATTAATATGAAAGGGATAAGAGAACAATTACATGTAGGTCCACATAGAATAAAGAAATAACAAGAGAATGTAAAAGGACTAAATCAGACTAATATTTAGCACTCCCCCTCAAGCTGGAGCATAGATATCAATCATGCCTAACTTGTCCACAAGAGAGCTGAAATGTTTCTTAGCCAGCAACTTCGTGAAGATATCAACAACTTGATCTTCTGAGCGAGTGAATGGAGTGCAAATACGACCAGTCAAGATAACTTCTCTGATGAAATGGCAGTCAACTTCGATGTGCTTGGTTCGCTCATGATAAACATGATTATTTGCAATAAAGATAGCTCCTTTATTATCACAATGAATGGGGATAGGATCAGAAGAGCTCACACCAAAATCTTTGAGAAGAGATTTTACCCACACTTCACCTACAAAATTTCACAAGCAGTGTGAGCCATGGCCCGATACTCGGCCTCAGCACTAGACCTAACAACAACATTCTGTTTCTTGCTCCTCCAGGTCACAAGATTGCCACCAACAAATGTGCAGTAACCAGAAGTAGATTTCCTATCTATCTTAGTTCCAGCGTAGTCAGAATCAGAGTAGCCTTCAAGAGAGCAATGACCATCTTTCCTATAGAAAAAGCCTTTACTAAGAGATTTCTTCAGATACCTCAGAATATGACACAATGCTTCCCAATGACACTGTCTAGGTTTGTCAAGATACCTGCTAATAAAACCAACTGCTGTAGAAATATCAGCCCTAGTAATAGTCAAATAGATTAATTTGCCAACCAACCTCCTATATCGTTTACTGTCAGGATACATGGGAGACTCATCATCATCCCAATTTAAAATTGGATCTAGAGAAGTATCAACAACTCTAGCTCCAAGCATCCCTGTCTCCTGTAGAAGATCTAGAACATACTTCCTCTGAGACAAAACAAGAGCATTAGAGGTCCTTGACATTTCAATTCCCAAAAAGTGCCTTAGCTTTCCCAAATCTTTAGTGACAAAGTGCTTGCATAAATAAGCTTTGGTAGCATGAATTTCAGAAAAATCACTGCCAGATAAAATAATATCACCAACACACACAATCTGAATAACTATACCAGATGATGTCTTCTTAATAATGATCAACATGAGATCTCTGAAAGCCATAAGTAGTCAGAATCTTGCTCAGCTTGTCAAACCAGGCATGTGGACTCTGCTTGAGTCCATAAATAGCCTTCTTGAGACGACAAACCTTGTGTGACTCCCCCTGAGCAAGAAACCCAGGTGGTTGCTCCATATAGACTTCTTCCTGGAGATCACCATCAATAAAGGAATTCTTCACATCTAATTGGAGAAGAGGCCAATCTAGATTGATAGCAACAAAGAGAAGGACCCACACGAAATTTCCTGATAATAGGAGAAAAGGTCTCAAAATAATCAGTACCATAAGTCTGAGTGTACCCCTTTGCAACTAGGCGTGCCTTCAATCTTTCAACAGTCCCATCAGGATGATATTTCACAGTGTACACCCAACGACACCCGATACACTTGCAATTAGATGGAGGATCAACCAAATCCCAAGTACCTCTGTCAGTTTGAGCAATCATCTCCTCATTCATAGCATGTGTCCAGGCAGTACTTTGTAAAGCATAAGTACTATTTTTGGGAACAACAACGGCAGAAAGAGCAACAACAAAGTTACTAATATGTACACTAAGATGAGCAGTGGGAACACAATCATCAATACTATGTGATGCGCATGAGCAAGTGCCCTTCCTAAGAGCAATGGGTAGATGCAGATCAGAAGTTACTTGGGCTGGCGTAGGACCTTCAAGAGGTGAAGATTGGTTGAATGTGGGGGTTTCTTCAGTAGTAGTAGAAGGCAGTGGTTGATTCCTGTGTTGATAAACAATAAGAGGCGGGGACGTAGTCTCAGTAGGCTGCACAACAGAAGTAGAATCACTGATAACAGGTAGAGGTGCTTAAATAATATTTGTAGTCAAAATTTTCCCTTTAGTAGAATAGAATTGAGTATCTTAAAAGAAAACAACATCAGTGCTCGTGATCCACTTCCTAGCAGTAGGAATATAGAAACGATATCCTTTTTGAGTACATGAATATCCAAGAAAAATATATTTTTCAACTCTAGGAGACAACTTATGATGTTAGGTCCAAGAAGAGGAACAAAGCAGGTTGACCCAAAAATCCTTGGAGGCACATAGAAAAGAGAAACCTGGGGTTATAGAACTTGGATAGGAATTTTGTTACCAATAACAAATGAGGGCATGCGATTAACAGAAAACAGGCAGTGAGAACAACTTCAGGTCATAACTATTTTGGAACATTAGAGTGCAGCATAATAGTTCTAGTAATTTCAAGTAAATGTCTATTTTTTCTCTCAGCAACTTCATTCGGTAGAGGAGTGTAGGCACAAGAAGTTTGGTGAATGGTACCAATGGATTAGAAAAAAGTGCAACATCCTTTTGAATAAATTCCAAGGCATTATCAGTGGGCAGGACTTTAATGGGCATAGATAATTGGGTTTTAATTTCAGAAGAAAAGAATTTAGTAGGCAAGACTTGTGATGTATCTTTCATCAGAAACAACCAAGCGACACGAGAAAAGTCATCAATGAATAGAATAAAATATTTATTTCCTGACAAACTTGGAACATTACATGGACCCCATATATCAGCATGAACTAATTAAAAAATGCCTTTACTGCCAATCTGAGTCTTTCTAGGAAAGACAGTTCTAGACTATTTGCCTAACTGACATGACTCACACTGAAAACTGTGCATTTCTACTCCACAAATAAGATGCTTTATTTTATCAACAGACGGGTGCCCAAGTCTATAGTGCCACTGTAATGCAAAAACAGAAGAAGATAAAGCTGAAGCTATAGCTGTTGCGCCAATCTTTTTTAAATCATCCAGATAGTAGAGCCCATCAGGTCCTTCATGCCCCCACCAATCTTCATCCTCGTGCGAAGGTCTTGAAAAACTCAAGTACTCGGTATAAAGGTTAAACTGCAGTTCAAGCTTCGCACAATTTTGCTGATAGATAACAAATTCAAAGAAAAATTCTGCACATATAGAGTAAATTTTAGAAGTGAGTATAAATATCACCAATGCCAGACACATCTAGTTTTGATCCATCAACAAGCATAGCAAAGACTTAGAGCGGGTTTTAGATAATTTACTGAAAAGAGGCCAGTTTCCAGAAATATGTGAAGAAGTACTAGAGTCAATCACCCATTTGGTATTACCATTACTAGAAGAAGAGACACTCAGAAAAGCAGAATCAAAACCAATGTATGCTGCAGCATGAGCCCCAGTATCAACAACAGTATAGGTGGAAGTTTCGGTTCGTTCTAGTAGTAGACGTTCCACTTTAGAGCGAATCAAATCAGCAGTAGAGGAACTCAAAGCAGCAGCAACGGGAGTCTAAGAGCCACCCTCAGACGCTACATTGGCCCATGCAGGTGTGCCATGTTTCTTCCAACACCTGTCCTCAGTGTGGTTGGAGCGACCACAGAAGTTGCAGTACCACTGTGCAGCGGTACCACTAGAAGTGCTCGAAGGTCCAGATGACGAACCGCGTCCAAGAGAACCACGTCCTCTATCAGAACTTGGCAGAGGTCGGTTCTCTTGAAACCTACCTTGACCCCATCCACATCTACGATCGGACATGGCAACAAGAGCAGTAGTGTTGCCAGTGTTTGAGGTCGGGGCAGAAGTACGCCGAAGACGCTGAAACACACTCTGTAACGTCGGTAGGGGATCACTGGCAAGAATCTGATCAACCACCCCAACATATGACTCTGGAAGTTCACATAAGAACTGTACCAGCTGTAGTTCCTGGTGTTGTCGTTGCATGGTGGCTAAATCAGCAGACAGAGGATGATAACTCTCTAGCTCATCCCAGATTCCTTTGAAGGAGGAAAAGTAATTAACAATGTCGGGACCAGAATATTGTAGAAGAGTTAGTTGCTTGTTCAAGTCAAACACCTTCTTCGGGTTTTGACTATGAGAATAAATCTTGACCAATTGATCCCACATCTCCTTAGCAGTCTTGAGACGAAGTAGTGTAGTGCTGATGTGAATTTCACTACTGTTGAGGATCATCACAGTAGAATCATCTTTGACCCAATCATCGTAGGCCTTTATATCCTTAGACTCGATAGTATTGGATGGTGCAGGAGGTGCCACAGGGGTCAGATGGGAGTACTTGCCTTGGGATTTGACGTAGATCTCCATGGAGCAGACTCAATGTTGATAGTTCTTCCCATCCAGTTTCACGGTTGTCACCCGTCGACGGTAATCATCATGGGAGGAAGCCATGATATAGCCCGAGACCAACAATCAGCAGATAGAAGCAGTAGCATAAAACCACCTAGATCCTCCTCCTAGGTGGCAGCAGTCACAAAAAATAGACTGGACGAGCCAGTTACATGAAGACTACACCGAGGCGTAGTAGAGAACCCGGTGGCTCAGAGGCCGACGCCGACAGACGAAGGAGAAGAAGTCGGCGGCTCAAGCCCTGCGGCTTGCAGCGGCTGGTAGCTCAGCGGAAGCTGACGGCTTGGGGCTGCGGTTGGTGGCCCGACGCCTGCAACAGCAGTGGCTGCGGGTGGCGGTTGTGACGGCTAGCAGTGGCAACTAGCTGCTGCAGCCCGGGCTGCACATAGAGGAGGGGGCGAGTGGCGTCGGGCGGGTGCAGGGGTGGCAACGGGTAGAGATGGGAGAGGGGCGTCAGGCAGAGACAGAGAGAGAGATAGGCTAAGAGTCCCCCTTTGATACCATCTTACGAGGGTTTCAAGAATTGTTGAGGACACGATGTGTCCCCTCATATATTTATATAAAGAAGATAAGAGAACAATTACATGTAGGTCCACATAGAATAAAGAAATAACAAGAGAATATAAAAGAACTAAATAAGACTAATATTTTACAATATTGAATGTTAACATTCTAAGTATCAACCCTATCACACCATTTTTCCTTTGCCTGATCACACTACTGGACTGTCCTAAGAACATATGGCCTGTGGCTGTGGGTATAGATGGCAATTATCCCCAATAACCCATATCCACCCAAACCCAATCTGCTTGAGACCCAAATATAACGGGTTTAATGGAGGCACGACTTACTAGTGGGTTTGATTGGGGATGCCACACATAGACCCATATGTGACAGTGATACCCAATGGGTCCCATTAATACCCACTAGTGCCACTTCCTCGCTGTCAGACAACCTTGGCCAAGTGATCTTCTCATTTGCCCACGACCCCAACCCCCCAAAGTGAAGGCACGCCGTCGACAAGGAGGCCACAAAGGACGCTCCGCCAACCAGGCACTGACGCGTCGTGGAGGATGCTGCGACAAGAAGGCGTCATGAAGGAGACCCCGACAAGGAGTTCAGATCTAAGCCCCCAGGGGTTACGTTTAAGGATCCATCTCTGCGCCTCAGGATGGAGGCCACCTTGGAGCGACTTCGCACCGTTAGGGAGAGGTCGAATTCGGTGTCGTATTCTGAGTTCATGCACATCTACCTTGCCGCAGTGGCCGCAATCAATGTCTTGGGTGACATGGTGTTTTTGTCCTGACCAGTGACGAGGGTCGCTAATCTGAAAAATGATTTCAAGATAGTTGATTCCAATGTTGGAGCCAAAGATGAGTGTGAGGATGCGGCTTCTGATGATGATAGTTTGGACTTGGATTTTGTCGAAAATATTGAGGATGCAAAGACTACTGAAGGGGATAATAATGATAATTTAGCGGGTGATTGGAATGATGATTATTGATAGTTTCTTGGTTGATTTTAATTTATGCTGCATTTCATTTTGTAAGGACTCCTTTTTATATGTGAAAGACATTTTATTGCATTTAGAATGATTGATTATTCAATATTGTGACATTATGTTCGTATCTAACAGTAACTAGAATTTGGTATTTTTTTTAAAACAATAATGCCCGCTTTTTCAAAAAGCGCCCGCTTTAATCCGCTTCAAAACCCGCTTCACGCTTAAGCGTTTTTTGCGGTCAGTCCGCTCGCTTCGCGCTTCGCGCTTTCTAAAACCTTGAACCGAAATAATGTAGATGGTGGGAAACATATATAGAAGTCATCTGATTCGTCATTGTTGTCGAAGTATTTCCACACAAAAAGCACCAACATTAGAATAATGCATGATAGTTGGGATAAGACATTGAGAGCATGATCCAGTGTGGTCCGACAACGTCTAAAACGAGCAGTCAAAAAATCCGTGAGGAGCAGTAGCGGAAAGGCACCACTCCATTGTCACTGTCTCTGACGTCCATTGTCACTATCTCTGGCGGATTCCTTGGAGTTGCGCGACCGGTGTCCCCCGCCTCCCTGATCGACTCCTGAGTTGAGCGGGGCACACACGCCGTGCTCCGGTGGGCCTCGTGGTACTGGCGGTGCAGAATTTGCTACTGCTACTCTTTGACGAGAATTGGAGCAGAACGGAGGCATACTTTGACAAAGGAAACGAATACCATAGGAAGAACGAAAACGATCCATGGTTGGTTGCATGCTCGTTGATGCATGTGAGACAAGGCTTGACGTCTTGAGCAATTAAGATCTAATGAGCAAATCAAAGAAATTTTTCTTTGTCTATCCAGATCCTTCTAACTACGCAGAGGATCCTTCGATCGTCCCAACGGAATCCATTACTTTGAAACCATCATTGTTGTGTTTGTGGAAATGTCCAAGTGACACGTCTGTATATACATTGGCTCACATTTTTTAATAAATATATTTTCTGCACTTCCGTCATTACCAGATTCCTATTGTACTCACCGTTTTGTTTTAAATGGATTGAATGTTTACAAAAGTATAACCTGGTTTGTGAATATTTGACGTCAGCTTTTCATTATCGGTAATCAGTTTACTTTAATGGACCAAAGTGCAATTTACCATCTGCTTGTAGTTTATAATGTGAATTTAGTTATGGGCCCAATTTGGATGGGCTTGCCACATCAGATGGGTAGTAATGGGGACCCATTCCCTAATGGGTTGGGTATGGTTGGGTTTTTTATTTATTAATTTGATATGGGTTCTACAATGTATGGGTTATGATGGGTTGGCAAAACCCACCCCATTGCCATCCCTAGCTGTGGTCGTCTTTTGGTGAAGAGGAATTTTAAAATATCAGTTTTGAACTGTAGAGAAATACGAAATATTTTACTTCCCGGTTTTGGTTTCTTTGTCATTAGGAAACTTCTTGTTTAAAGGTTCTGAAGGCTTAAAAAAGGCAAATGAGTTCCATCTAGACACAATATGCAGACAATGCTTGAGACAAATACCTTTAAATAAGATAGTTATAGTTATTATTAATTTTCCATTTGAATTTTTTTGCAAGGTCTCATGCTTTCATGTTACTAGAAGTGCTATTTTACATTTGTTTGGATTATAGAATTGGTAGTCACTAGTGTGAGGGTGTGATAAATGACTGATCAATTCTTCGTTTGCAGTTGGAGAAAGAAGCTTCTGCAAAAGGCATTCCCTTGGGACAAAAACTTGATATAGAAATTCCTCCTCCAAGGCCTAAAAGGAAGCCAAGCAATCCTTACCCTCGAAAACAATGTATTAACTCTAGTCCTACATCCAAGGAAGGGAAGGGTGAGACATCTTCTGTATCCAATTGCTCTTCATGCCCAAGCAAGGAACTAAATAATTTTAAAAAGCCTATAAGTTTGGAGGTATTCTACCTAAGAATTTCCAGGCAAAATATTATAATTTTCAGTGTACTAATTTATCTACCTGTAATTTCCTTTGCTTAATCAGAAGCTTCATAGAGATCAAATTATAGAGACGTCGAAAAAGGTTCATGAAAATGGCAAATACGCCGAGGTTCTTACTCTCTTTCAGGACACACCATGCACTTCTCTCAACTCAGTGAAGGATGGCTCAGGCAATTCCCTTGTTTTTCGGGAGTTAGTTCCCTTACTGAACGAATTCAAAGGAGATTTCTTAGATAATAAAAGGTCTTCAACTGACCAAGAAGAAGATGAACCAAAGCAATCGTGTACCCTACATACTATGGTCAATGATAAACTCAAAGATGTCTCAGCAGATTTAAACCCGAGAGCTGAGAGAGCCGATCCTTCTGATATCTTAGATAAATCCAAAAAGGTAGGAGTGTCTATACAGAATCAACAGCCGGGTTTACAGAAGTCACCGGGTACTTCATGCCTAATCTTACAAGATAATACTGACGATGGAGGTCACTCTCAACCTTCATTCTGCCACCTGCAAAATCCTACATCTTTACCTGACGTACAATCTCAGATGCATACTAATCCATTTATGAATTCGTCTATGTTTGCAAGACCTGATTTCCACCCCAACGCACCTAACCCTCCCATTTCTCAGCAACTTCCAAGCTTTCCTTCTGTTGGCCTGTTTAACTGCAATCAAGATGCATATAGATCATTATTGAACATGTCGTCTACCTTTTCAAACTTTGTTGTATCTACTCTTCTACAGAATCCTGCTGCTCATGCTGCAGCTACCTTAGCAGCTTCTTTGTGGCACTCTTTTGATACAGACAAAAGTAAGGGCTCGTCATTAGAGGTTTCAAATGGAAACATTACTAGCAGCCAAGTGAGTGGACATCTAAGTTCACCACCTAGTGTTGCTGCTATTGCTGCTGCTACAGTTGCTGCTGCTACAGCCTGGTGGGCAATGCATGGCCTAGTCCCATTTTTCCATCCTGTTCCCAACTGTTATGCTTTTGCATCAGCATCCCCTCCAGACCTAATGACCTCTCCAGCTTCAGACAGAAAACCGGATAACATAGTGGATTGTATTCAAATTGTTGCAAAGCAAGGTGTCCAGCCTCGGGATGAAGAATCTCCTGATGCTCAAGCAGTACAAGGTCCAATGTCCAAGTCATTGTCATCATCTGATTCCGATGGAACCGGAGGTGCTGAAATGTCTCATGTCACTCAATTGAAATCATCAGAGGTAAAAGAATTAGTCTTGACTACTGACACTGGGTTGCAAGAGTCCAGCAGCAACATGAGGATCAAAAGTAAACCAGGTCATTACTTTTGCGGATCTGTCACTGTCAGGCACTCTAGTTTCGAAATAGAGAAGGCCGGAACTAGTAAAGAACAGCTTGATGAATCACAATTAACCCCTCGAGTCAGTGAGGCTAAAGCTCGTAGATCCAGAAGCAGCGGGAGTTGTGTCAATGAATCTCGGAAGGTTTCGGAGGAGGTTGTTGCTGATAAAATATTTTAATAATACATGACACGACCCTATTTTCTTGAACATCCATCACTGCTTGTCTAATGATAGCTTCTTTCTTTGCATCCCAGGGACGGCTTGCCTTCCAAGCACTATTCTCTAGGGAGGTACTTCCCCAAACCTTCTCACCTCCTTCAGAAGATGATGATTTAGTGCACTGTGACAGGGGAGTGGACATGGCATTTTCTGTGGATTTGAATCGCAAAGTATCCACAGACACTGAACCTGATATGATGATCTGCCAAAATGGCCCAGCATTAAGAAATAATGACCGAGTTGATAGCTCTTTCTCTACCAATGGAGTAAGTCATTCCAAACTGAAGGTTCGAAAAGCAGGATTTAAGCCATACAAGAGGTGCTCAGTAGAGGCTAATGTCTCACGAATCACTGGGGAAGAGGAAAAAGCAAACAAGCGTGCGCACATGGAGAGTAAGGCTTCCAACTAGAAGCATGCAGAACATAACAGCTTAATACCATAGATGTATCTTAGTGCAGTATTCAAGTTATCAAATGAATACGAAACTTCCCATATTGGACTTGTGTTATTTGCTTTGCTTTTGTTTAATAAACTCTAAAAGTTCATTTGCCATGATGGTTGTGGGACTAGTTTAGGACAGGTGGTAATCATTCTTTATCTGTTTCCACGTTAACCATATATTCTATGCTCATGTCTTCAGCTTCCTACTTTTCAATTTTTACACCTATTGATTTAGACCTAGTTTGGATGAGAGTTTCTAAAATGCAGCATTTCGGGTCATTTTCTGTGTAATTTATACACGCTATAGATGAATAATTTCATGTCTTCAGTTTCACAGCACCAGTCATTATAAACTCACAACGAATCTGATTAGATTTTAATCAAAGCGGCATCTTCCTCGCTTTCGCCGGTTGCTTTGGACACTTGCGCTGGATCACCTTGCCCTCGTACAAAAATCCAGGCATTTGAAAAATCAGTATCTAAACAATGTTATGTGCTTATTCTTTTTTTCTTTTGTTGATGCGCAATAAGACCGATGTGTGAAAACTACACCTCAGAGTTTCTGGCAGTCTAAAGATATGTCAATAGTCTCTTAGAAGGTTCTGTTTTCATCTTATACGTGTGGCAAAAATAATCGAGCAAGTAATCCACATGGATGCATTCCCCCGGCATTGGCATTGAAGGAGAAGGATTTGCTGCTACCTTACCTTACCTGATTTTTCGTCTTCTCTCAGTCGGGGCTCAAGGGTGAGAATCGGTAGTTGTTCTGTCCAAGTGTAGGAGTTGCTGCTTTCAAGAATTAGCCCAGACCCATAACATAAAGGATCAAGCCAAAACGCCGCCCGGCCCGCGTCCAAGGGGAAGAGGGGCAAAGCGGGAAAAGACAGAGGGAGGGGGACGAAAGCTTGCTCGCTATTAATCCCCTGTTGCATAGCATCACGAACCAGCTTCTCCATCTCAGACTTCTGGAAGTGTGGATACCGATCAGGTCGGGCCCGCCCCTCATCATCATCGTATGACCATGCAGAGACATCCTTGTATTCGGTAAATAAGGCTTGTTCGTTTGAGAACGGTCGATACCCTCGCGGGCATCCTTTAGGTTCACCACTGGACTTGTAAAAACCTTTTTCTATGGTAGGAGTCGCCGAACTTGCAAAACCCATATCCGTGGAATGCTCTGAAATAGCCACTCTAAAGAACCGTACCTCGACATTGAACATAAGCAGCCGCGGTAAGACGGGGGGGGGGTAGTGTTCTTCGGAATGACTAGGCGTCAAGGGCACGTAGGCGGTTCATCGGGTTGAAAGTGAAAGTCGCCAAAAAGTGGCGGAATGCTCTCGAAACCAATGAACTTGGCCTCCTCTTTCGTCCACCGTCGCCTTAGCGCGCCCAGATGACTTGTACAAAGTCAGCAACCTGGGGCGCAAGCGTAGGCAACACAGTCACGGGGCTGTTCAGTGAACTGGGATTTGAAAAGGTTGGAAGATCTGGCCAAAGTTAGATCCGGCTCGGTTGGCACCAAGGCTACGTGGTTCAACCGGGATTCCCGAAGGGGAGGGAGTACGGAAAAAAGGGGGGGAACCGCCCCCGGCTCAAAAGAGGAGCCCGCTAGAGAACCCAAAGATTCGGGGATCTACTTTGGGGCAAGGAAGGGCAAGACGACGTCCTTCAACTCAACTAGACCCAAGAACCGGATCTCATCCCACTTTAAACTTGTGATTATTGTAGAGTCATGTATGGATTTGAGGCTTAAAATTTACACCTGATACGACCCAAACCCTATAGTTTTATATTTAAGCAAAGTTTGCCACATCAAAAACCAACCTGACCGATGATGTGTTCAGCTAGTAATATATCCGACAGGTCCACGAAATTTTGCATTACTTTTGGTTTCCTTAGTTGTTCTATAAACGATTGTTCATGCAGTTAGTTTTGCCTAATCATTTTGCAACGTTAGGTGGCGAGATTTTTTATGTAAAATTACACTAGTTATTTGTATAGGTCTCATCAATCTTTGGGTTTGTTAACATTGTAACTTGGATAATACATTGCTTTTTGGTCTTCTTGTTTGATATCAGGTTTTATAACTTCATTTTGAATTCCATTATGTAAAATTTTGTCTCTCTAGTGTGATAGACTTGAAAATATGGTCTAGTAGGTTAATTAGCTATAAGATGAAGATGATCATTAAGCTTTTGAAAAATGTTTTATATCATCGGTGAATGTTGGACATTGAGTTTTCATAGTTATCTTTGAATGTTTGGTTCATGAAATCAATTGTGGCATGTTGGTTTAGTTGAGGACAAACTTATTAATTTTTTACATAATTTAATGCTTGTTTCATTGCCGTTAAACAAGGAAAATATACACGTTTGTAGGCAGAGTTATTTTATCATTTGAAAATGGCAAACAACATGTCCTTTATGAAATTATGAGCGTACTCTTAAGACCAACGTTCTTCCTTTCTAGAAAATGTATCCTTCATTTCATTACTAGGGAAATATAGAGATCTATCATGTAACGAGAACAATATATATAAATGGGTTATGACTCCTTTTTCTTGCTTGTGTGACATGTGATTACTTGTGTGCAGAGTGAGTGCGTCTTCCCCTTATGGATATGATGTTGCTACCATAAGATGGGCCTCTGTCTGACTATCTAACTAAAGGATGCCCAAACCTAGATATCATTTGTGTAATGCTAGCATTGTAGGAAGATAACCACATTTCTACTAAAAAGTTGGACAATATTTTCATTCATTGTCAATGCAACACCAGCATCTTGAGGACTATGACATAAGTGTGGACAACGACAAGGAAGGCAATAACCAACTTGACTAAGAATAATGTCTTTATTGTGCAGTTTATCATTGGAGGGATAAGGATAACATATTGGTAGGATTTAAGGTGATATATAATTAGGAGAATGCATCTATAATCAAGTTTATGCATCCACCAATTTTGGAAATACTTGTACAAGAACTATTGTTTGTTGAATGTGTGAGGAAGTAACACTAATTGCAAGTAGGATTGTAGATGTCCTTGAGGTGGAAATTGATGCACCAGGATGAGATAAATCAATGGGCTGAGAAGCGCGATGAATTCAGTAGTTTTAAGATAGGGTTAAGGAAATGAAACAGATGAACAAATGAACAATACGTTAGGTGTAAAAAATGAGAAGCTATTGAATTATTAGTATGTATGGGAAGATGGTGTGAGAACCTGTTACACTAAATGAGATTACTCAAAACATAAAGATTACTCAAAATGTAAAGCACAATCGATCAATAATTAATTACATACTAAAAAATATGGGTAAATTAAAATCGATTTCAATGTCAGCACACACTCAGAAACATTTACATAAGAGCCCAACATCTTTCTTTTATCCATACTATGTCAAGAATTTGATACAAATTGTTCTATCACTTTAGCCACAACATATATACACAGAAGATAATATTCGTATATACCACACAAACAAGCATTAATATGCTAACAAAAGTTCAATTCGTTTGAAACATCATATACAAACTTTTTCTGCCCGGACTTGAGAGTACATGGACGACTCTAGGACACACTAGCTCCTCTTTGCTGTCACATGTATGTTTTCGTCACTTTCAATTACCTAAAAAAATGTGGCGAACCACAAGGGTGAGACCCATGTCCCAACAAGAGATATAACCTCCAACAACGTTTATTGATTCCAACATTTTTAGGTAATGAGATAGTTTAAGAAGTTCAATCATATATAATAAATACGCTCAAAATCACTGATGATTAACAAAATACATAAATGAGCAGTTAATAACTATCTTCATTAGCCAGACTATTCTCATATCCCTATTAACAATATAAAGAGTCTAGCAACATGAACATCTCTAACATCATGAATAAATCTAGTATCATATGCATAGCTAACAACATCAACATGTCTAACAGGTTGAACATATCAACATCATAAAACGAGCTAACAACATAAGCACAACTATCTGGATAAGCATGATTAGCAGTATATGCATCTCTAGTTACGAAGGCATGACTAGCATGATAAACATAACTAACAACATGAGATAGTTAGCATCATGATTATAATCAGCAGTAGTAGTATAGTTATCAACACAAGCATGGCTACTGTATGTACACATATACAATCTTAAGTATATCCACAAACTAAGTATATCTACTATCTCTTAATTGCACTAAGCATCATCTTTTTGTAAAGATAACAAATAAAGTTATCATCCAATGTGAAATGTCATGTATAACCCTAAACAAATATACTACACGACTGTATTACATCTTTTATTACGCCCTGGGGAGTTTGAGTCGTACCACTTAAAGTCCAACTGACTACCGCTTGGTCACAATCAGTTCCATATAGGATTGAGGAAGAGCCGGACTCCAGGAACTTCTCCATACTTGGTCAGTTCGAGTCTGCACCGCAGTGACATATAGTCAAACTGCAAGCCAACAACATATAGCCCTATAACTAGCCCACCTTAGTACATGTCACGACGCTAGCATCTAGGGTATTCAAACCTAATCACTGAGGTACAACCACAATTATCCTCTAAGCACATCATGTTATAATCACTGAGACCCGACCAAAGTCATTCTAAAAAAGCAGGCTAGGTATGACGGCATCTATCCTCCCAAAACACTTGGTGTCTGGATGACAAGCACTCCACATACTCAATAGTATGCACTCTGAGTTTCCCTTAGGAATACTCTTTTCACCATCCAACAAGTTCTGACACTGAAGATGGTTCTATGGCACAAGGCACTACATGATTAGAGTTTCACTTGATTAGTTATCTCCAATTGGATGAGTTAAGACTGCATCAAATAAATGGGCATACAAACCCTAATTCACATCTAGCAAGCATATAAGTATCAAAACTTCAAAAGTTATAAAATGTGTAATACACAATTTCTCATCTCATCATCACATGGTACTATTCACTTTTCATTCATGAGATTACACTAATCATCATACTATTACAAGATATAAATCCTTTTCACAATATCACATGGTATCAACACAAGAGGATTACACCTCATTCATGGCTCAACCATGCCCAAAGGTCATTAAGACCATCATACTATCACAAGATATAAATCTTTTTCATAATATCATAGGGTATCAACTCTTATCAACACAAGAGGATTACACCTCATTAAGGACTCAACCATGCCCAAAAGTCATTAAGACCATCATACTATTCCCTACAAAGCTATGAGATATTCATAAATAATCATAACAAGGTTATATTAACATTAAGAATATTCCTTTATTACATCAACATGTAAGGAATCTGGATATGATTAACCCTCATCATATTCATAATGCACATGTTTAACATAAGAAAGTATCAACCATGTGGCTATGATAACCACCAATTAACACATTAAGGTTATGATCATATTAAGGAGGTTATTTCACCATCATGCCATAATGTAAGAAAGTTAAACATGAATACTTAGAGTTAGGCTCAAAAAGATAAATTATATTAATGTTACTAATCAACACTCATACCCAAACCCTAACTCACGACATCCCCATTGGATCATGGATGCATAAGGTGAAGCATCACCATCACATTCCATACTATTCTCAAGTATGAACCCACACATAAATCAAGGTGTAACCATCATGTTATAGCATACTAGGGTTTCAACAACAATAAGAGAGTACTCCATGATTGTATTAATCATTCAAGGACTATTCATACCCAATTACCATCATTTAGTTATATTAAAGCTAGGTATAACAAGGTATACCTCATTAGGGTTACATATCAACACAATACGGTTATCATCGCTTCTATTCATATGAGTGAATAGGAAAGACTACCTTATTAAGGGCAACCCTCCATTTGTTCCATCATCATTCAACCCATATCACCATACCACAATGTCACCCAGAACCATTAGATGTTTAAAAGGTAATACCATTGGTTGTTTACATAAGTAAAAACCTTGAATGAATCATCTATGATGTTATTGAGTTGTGATCTATAAAATTCACCATTTAACCTTAGACATCCCTTAGTTAACAACAATAAGGATTCTGTTGAGAGTAGGGTCAAACCCACAATTGACTGTTCATTTAAAACAAGCCATCCATTGTCAACAAGTATTCATCATATAAAGGAAACCATCTAAATCACATTATTAGGACCAACATATTACATTAGCCATCATTCCACTTTATTGGAGGATTAAATATTATATCTTGACCAGTGGGTCAAGTTCATATGTTAAAACCATCAATTACAGTATAGGTCCGACCATATCATCAAGTGACCCAAGAAACCAGTGGTCTAAGGCTTAATTGATGCCACAACTATATGATTAACTCACCATAGATTTTAGAGACCTGATCCACCATCATTAGTGACCATTAAGTCACTATAGGTTGTTAGATCACCACTATATTCATTATTCATCATCAAATATCAAACTAATATCACCATTGATTGATAGCATCATTAGTGTACTTAGTTGTTAATCACTAGGCTTCCAATTAGGCCAAAACATGACCTAAGGGGTGAACATCAGTTGACAACCTTGGTTACCACCATCAATTATCATGAAGAGAACATCATAGGGTTGTTACAATGGTACCATCATCGGGTTATGGGTTTATAGAAGAAATCAACTTAAAACCCTAAAATTGACCATTGGTTGATAGGTGCTTAGCACCATAGGTTGTCAAACCAACCTGATCCAAGTTGTATTATACCTTAGGGATAATGTAAACATGATCACAAGTTCATATAGAACTGAAATCAGAACAATGACCATTATAAAAATTGAAATCCAAGTCAAGCATAGCTTTTTAGTGCATGGATCATCATTTTCAAGCAAGAACATGAGCTAGCAAGCTTATGGTAAGCAATAAATGTGGAGCAAGTTATAAAACTTGTCTCTAATTAGAAGATAAACTCCCAAACATAAGAACACAAGCAGGTAGGGTAGAAAATCCAAGCATAAGCTGTGAACTCATCCATCCAACACCTTTCTTCATCAAATGAGCAAACCTTAAGCATAAGGAGCAAGAAAGGTAGGGTTTTAGAGCTTTAGAGAAATTTCTACCATGGAACAACAAGGTTCCGACCTAGATAAAGGTAGGAGGAAGGATAATAAAGAAATAAATGGAGGAAAGAGAGAATTCTTACTCTTTTAGGTCAAGATCACTAGAAGGAAGCTGTTCAAGCCCTAAAAGGAAGTCAATTGCAACTGTATATTCTTTTTACAAGAAGATCCCCTCTTTCTTATTCCTTAGATAGGAAATTCACAGCAACACAGAGGGAGAATGAGGTTCATAGAAGGAGGGAAGTGATAGAGAGAAAATGAATCATTTTCGTGCTCAGGGATAAGTATATGAAACTTTAAGATAAAGAAAAAGAAAAAGTTGATTTTTCTAGTATCTTTCCAAGTGTCCATGGCCTTAAACTATTAATAATGTACACGCACAAACATAAGAAGCTCCCCCACCATCAATAGAGGCATTATTATCCCTTGTTTTTTGAATTTCCAAGCAAAACAAATAATTCATTAGTTGATAGCTACTAAAGGTAGCTCATCCATGAAGGGGTAAACCCTAAAATACCCTTGAGGAAAACACCTTCAAACCAAGGTTTAAAGAGGCACCCCATGGCTCAAAAAGCTCAAGAATGATGAGAGAATATCCAAGGAACATAATTTAAGTGATAAATTCAAAATAAAACCTCTCAATTGGGTAAATTGTAGAAAAGTCCAAAATGTGCATAAAATTGAATAACTTGCTCAAACAATGTCCAAATTGGACCGCACATGAAACTTAAGCTTGTCTTATGATTTCAAAGCATATAGAAAGGTTATATTAGGGTTATAATAATTAAATTATGATATTTAAGCTTATTCAACTCATTAAGCAAGTTTAGGGGCCTTACAATGGGATGCATTGGATAAAGTTATAATGAGATGGTGAATGACAATGATGAAGCAAAGAGAGTGGTGTAAAGAGATTCCAAACCAAACACAAGGAGAGGTTACAATAAATGGAAGGAGGAAAAACTAAAATTTTTGTTGTAGGCCATTTGGAAAGGGTTGGTACGCTTGACATTCTAACGAAAACAAGCCTAATGGAGATTACAAAAGAGGTGAAGTTGTGATAAATATGGGGGGAAATGATTTTAATAAAGCAATTTTGCATAATATTTTAAGAAGGGGTACTATTGTTTAAAGGTCATCTAGCTACTACAACTTGAGATGTGACCCTATGCTATTGCGAAGTAGGTCACTCAGTTGTGTTCAAGGAGCATACCTACATAAAGCTTAGCGTCACTAGAAAATAATGAGAATCATGTTACTAAGTCAAATCATGAACAAATTCTATGGATATAGAGGACATCTTACGATCACGACATTAGTAGGTGGAAAAAAGGGCAACATAGTGCATGTACTTTGAAGGTGGGAAAACAAATAGGGTAGGATGTGCTACAACAATTAATGCCAAAAAGAGGACGGACGAGATAGAACAAGCAAAATTGGGGTATCTATACCACAAAAAATCCCAACCATGAAGGTGATTAGTCTTTCCTAACATCAAAAACAACAATGAAAATATTGATTAGCATTTGATTGGTGTTAGGAAACCTTCATAAAGTCAAAGATTCTATGAGTTTGGAGATATTTTCCTAATGGAAATGACAAATTTAGAAGAAAAAAATGATAGCTTCAGTATTGTTTTGGTGGTATCATATATCCAAGTAGAAATGAAAGATTTCATAGAAATGAAAATTTTATTGGTTTGGGCCAATTTCGATGAATGTACATGTTGATATTTTATCTTTCTTGAGAAATGACAACATTTCCCTAATGATAATGATAACTTTGTTTGACACCGACTGGGGTTTGGGTGATCATCATATGCAACATCTTAATTGAGTATTGGACTTATGAAAAAATCAACACAAATTCCCAATTTCCTATTTTTTCTTAAAAGGTTCCAAAAAAAATTAATCATGAATGAGGAGGTGGACAAAACCCAAAATTTAAAATGTAATTCAGCATTCAAGATGATAGATATGATTTACAAAGGTGACGAAATCATATAGAAATCTGAAAGAATCCTTAAACGATGATCACAAATGAGCTAGACCACATACATCCTAGTGTTTAATGGCACATACATTTTCGATCTATTAATATCTTTCATTTAACATCCATATGCTTAAGGAATCCATTGAATATAATTTTTGACTAAAGATGTGAGACAACAAAGATGATGTGAGAGATGTTTTAATTTGAAAAAAAAATCTTTAGTGCATACTTGAAGTGGGGGATGTATGAGGTATGGGGCGAACAAGAGAAGTTGACCCATGCTCAAATCAAAATCTACAGATAATGAGTCAATTAATGGGTAGTTGTTTTGTTTGGAGACATAATGAAGATAGATAAATGATTAAAGCAAAACCATAAATTGTCAAGAATTCCCATAGGACACCACAAGAATGAGTCCTACTGGTGTGATTGTACAACAATAAAAGAAATAAATAGGGAGAAAATTCTTCTATCATAAGACAAAAGTGGAAGAAAAAGAATATGACCTAGGTAGAAACCATCAAATATATTATCTTAGAATACTAATTTAATGTTTTTGTAACTAGTCATCCCGAGGACCCTAAATAAGTAACTAACAATATTGTGTAACCATTGATGAAAGCAAAAACATAATACTAAAGATGGAGTCAAGAAATGAAAAAGTAAAGGAGGTTTCCATGTAGGTAAATGCAAACATAATATCAACCCTATATGATATGCACAAAACTTTTCACTATTTTCTAGCACATACTATATAATGGTATCATGTATTATATCAAACCATGTTGATGGGTAGAGAAAAACAAGAAAATTATCCATTTTGCATATTTTAGGGTAAAATATGTAACTCGGGCGAAGCTGTAAGGAAACACATGGATGTATCTAAGAAAGAATGGTATTTCTATAATCAACAAATTCTAGGAGCCAATGTGAACCATCAAATTTAGAAATATTAGGCTATACGACATGTTGTATAATATCATATGCAAGCAAATTACAAAGAATAAAATTTTGATCTTACTTGACTACTATTAGAGAACCAAAGTGATTTTCTTCTTGGAAAGCTTCTCGCAAACACACTAGAATGGGAGATTACTCCACAAGAACCAAGGGGCAAGTAGACTTCATGCTCATTCTATTCTAGGCATGGGAAACATGATGACAACTGCCTCAAGACTGTAACTTCTCTATTATGCATAAAAACATTTCTTAGTTTCTCAAATAACATCTAGTTATAATATACTGAACTAGCATTTCATAATTGTCGAATCCGCAAGTACAATTGAGGGCTAGAGAACACCTTATTAATGTTCAAAGGCTAGACTAATCACATGACGACAATTGTTTTAATAAGAAACCAACACTATGAATTTACTAAAAGGAACAACAATTAATAATTTAGGTTAATTATGTTAGAGATTAATTCAATTGTATGCCTTATTTCTCATTTTGAATCATATTTCAGCTTCAAAATATATGTTTTGTGTACTTAATTGGCTTGCTAACCAAACTACACCCATAAGGCTTGTAGGAACTCAATGTGTCGGGACCTCTCCTTTTATTATCTTAAATGCCAAACATTACAAATAATCCCTAAAATTAGACTCAGACTATGAAATTAAACTACTAATTCCTGAGAAACATGATTAACACAATATAAGGAAAACATAGTAAATTTTTCCTTTTTCTCTTTTTGCAATTTTCACAAAGTAATGTCACATCACATATATCATATTAAGATATCACAAATCATATTCAACTCTATCAAAACCAGAATCAAATCTTACTTCTCACATATAGTTTAGTTTACATCAAATACATGTACATGAAAGAACAAACTCAATATACTTCCCATCCTAGGAAAGAGAGTGTACAAGAACAATCTAATCTATCTAGATTATCCTATTTATATATTTTTTGTCATGACCCCTCTCATAGATAGAATTATACCTAAAAACATTTTAAACAACCTCATGAGACTCATATAGAGCCCCAATGAGTGGATACCTCCCACTCAAGCTGAGTACATGTATCAACATCATATTAAGTTTAATGAACTTAAAAAAGCATGCAAATATTGCAAAGTCTAGCAGATAGTTCTATCATCTCATCAAATCCAATTTACAATGATAATATAATCAAACATATAAGTAATCACTTAGACCAAATCCGACTTAAAAACATCTTTTAGAGAATATTTATGAACACATAAGTATATTCTACTTAATTCAGAATGACAATCCTTTAGTAGAGCATGTCTCTAAATAGAATAGTATATGCTACTTAATTTAGAATGACAATACTTTAGTATGAGTAACAAGTCAAGATATAAACATTCAAAATAAATATATAACAATAACATCATCTTTGTGACACTCCACCATCCGGATCAAGAATACATACTGCAATCCTGAAGCTAAAGTACACATAAGACATGTCTACCAAATAGTACTATCAAATAGCAAACAATCCAAATCATATAAATTCCAACATTTACTACTTGTCAACAAGACAAATCAAAATATGAAATAGATAATATCTATAGTAGAATGATTATTTTCCATAAAAAGTAACATAATCAACAATGGCAAATTATCAGCTAGCAGTACAAGAAATGTAACAAACATTCAAATCCTCTTCCACATGGATTTTTAGCTTTTATTCATTTGTCCTGAAACTGTTTGGCTTGTACCTCACCAAGTAGAAGTTGCTATGCCTGATTCTCATGTCAACAACTTGCCGTCACTATCTTAGGGTTTATCCAACCACTCTAAGATATCAGCAACAGACCCTGGCCACCTTAGGGTTTTCTAAAGAGTCTCACATCCTCATCTCAGGTACACAAGATAGGAACCATCAAAGAAATATATCACATATCACATCATTTCTCATATTTTCATATTTCACATATTTGAATTCATCAAAGTCTATTCCTCATGGACATTGACTTTCACAATGAGGATTTATGGCCAGAGCCACTCCGAATGGCTCACTCCTAAATCCAAGTGGTCTAACCTTTAAGGCCTTGATCCACACTCCAGAAATCCTTCTCTTAATTCACCAATTCCTACAATGAGATTTGTTTTGTTTCCCCAATTTAGACCTTGGGTAAAACTCACGGTGTTCTAAACACCTAACTCGACATGTTATCATTTAACTTATTATTAATCTCTTTTACTTATCTTAAAAGAATTCAAAACATCATGTATCATATGTGTGTACTCTTGTGTAACTAGAATAACCTGAAACAGATTAGGCTTATCAAGAAAGACAATGACCATAACAAGAAGAAGAACAATATGTAATTTGCAACACATTTAACTCTTTACATTTCCATATCATCTCATAGCAGTTATCATTAGTGGGATTTCATCCCAAGACATAATCTCACTGTCCAACATTTAATCCCATCATGGTTTTATTATCATTAGTGGGCTTTTAGCCTGAGAATAATCTCATTGTCTAGTATTTACCCTCATTAGGGTTTCTTAAAAGAAATCAAAGAATGTAAATTCTATCTCAACATATGTCTTATCCATTCATTTCATATCAGAATTCTCATCAAGTATTAATATAGTTATTAGAACTAACAACAATATAAGCATATAGACATCTCATGTCATAAATCATGCTAAGAATATGCTTAATATGCAACAATACTTATTCTATTCATTTTCTATAAATATGAATAAATTTGGAATATTAACATGCATAACACATCTAGTACTTCCCTCTTACTATCTACTACTCTTAGTTACAAATAGTATTTAGCGAATAAGTCATGCCATTTGAAATCTATCAGAAAAGGCCATCATCAGAATACAAGTATTGTAACATACAATTACAATCCAAGAGCACATTCTAATAAACCAATTCATACCATTGAGCCTCATCTTATAATTGAATTTAACTATATTCATATGCATTCCTTAATCCCTTATTTGAGATCATTTTTCATTAGCATCACATAGCTCATGATATTAGGGTTAGGGTTAGGTTCTTAGATCCTTTTACTAATTTTCATCATTTTCCCTTCATTTCATATTCAATAGTTTTAACTTCTTTCATTTCATCATCATTACTCTAAGAACAAATCATTATAAATTTACTTGATTTATAAAGTCTCTCTCTCATTGAAATCCTTCATAATCTTATTTTTAATATATTTTATTCAATTTAGGTCAACATACAAGTAATCAAAATATATAGACTATACACTTCATCTTACACATATTATTAATTTCATTCTTAACTTGTCATCACCATTGGCCTATTCTTATCCATTTCCTTTCTTGAAATTAGTTAAGTGTACCATGCCATTGACTTCCAAAGTCATTATTATAATTAACAAAGATCACTATGTCTCTTAATATACTACTCACTTTAGCTTAAAATAATAGTTTAGGTCACATCTTCTTACATGAAAATCTCTAATCATCCTTCCTAATTCATTGTTATGTAGCTTGTATAAAAGGACTCATATTCATGTGAGGGTTTACTCAATATTTCATAAATTATTCTAAATAAGATACATCAAGACTAGATGATATTAGTAAGAGTCATCATCTTCAATTCAAGTATTAATATCTATCATTCAACATTTCATCACATTTACAATATTATATACAAGTTCTAGCTTTATCACTCATACCCATCTTAATACTAAACTTCTAGGGTTTTCAAGTATTCATCCTTAGTTCAACACATCATAAGAAACACATCACTTAGTAATATCATCATGGTGCACATGGGTTCATTAGGGCTATTCATAGACATTGAAACCCTAGTTTCCATCTTCACATATTTTATTCATCAATCATAAGTATACATCAAATAATTGACTCATTTGATTCAACCCCTCAACACAAACCCTAAACAATGAATATCGCCACATCATACTGATCCTTATGCATATATCATATTAAGTTTTAGTAAGATTCAACAATACACTTGTATAATTTGTTATAATACAATTCAAACATGATTCTATACACGTCAATTCAATTCCCAAGCATATTAGGCATTGAGCTGATTTTTAGGCAATATTCACATGAAATAGCATAGTCCTTTATGCATAGAATTTTACATGGAACATAAATCAATATATCAAGAACTAAGAAGGTTCAATTCAATGAGAAATCATCCAAATCAGTAGAATTTGATTCCCTAATATCTTTTTAAATCAATATCCAATCACATACAAATACAAGCAAGGTTTCTGATTATTTTAGCCAGATAGAATTGGGATTTCAACATGAATACAAAACTTAAGAGGGAGATAATAACTCACCTAAGGTGACAAATACCTTACAAATGTAGTTCAAACTTTACATGTATAGAAATCC
This sequence comes from Alisma plantago-aquatica, assembly GCA_963693085.1. Taxonomy (NCBI): domain Eukaryota; kingdom Viridiplantae; phylum Streptophyta; class Magnoliopsida; order Alismatales; family Alismataceae; genus Alisma; species Alisma plantago-aquatica. The sequence goes on from OY856411.1 coordinate 1,221,994,731, forward strand.
AATCAAACTCTCACAACTGAATTTATTTCTTCCTCCTCTCTACTCAGAAACCCTAGAAATGGAGATTAGGAGAGAAAGAGTGAGAAAAGAGGGAGATTTGATATCATTTAGAATCAAAACATAGGAAGGACATATCTTGACATGTGAGAGATGATCACCATGAATTACTATGCAATGGAGCTAAACTTACTTGATTTCATCACTTCTTGGATGGTGAAACCCCAGATCATCAATTCCACCACTTTCTCCTCTCAAGCCCTAACGCCCCCCTCTAGGATTTTGTTTCTCTAGAATGTATCACGAAATATGAGAGATTTTTGGGTGTTTGGTTACTCATATAGAGTTCAATCAAGGTGCCAGGGTCAATTGTAAATTGATTCAACTTTATACTTTCTTTTATTTCAACTGAATTTTCTATCATAAAAATGTTACTAAAATCATTTACTTAATAGGTCATTTTTTTTCCAAAAATCTTGGAACTTTATCATATCATGCGAAATGAAATTTATGAACTCTAGTAAATTTTAAAATCATTCTTAGTTACCAATAAATAAATAAAAATTAAATACCACACTACTATACTACAGTCTGCAACATGGTCGATCGAGTTGTTACTAAAAAGAAACTCGGCCAACACCACACTCTATAGAACTGAAATATCATCCAAAAATAATGAAATTTTGTAAATATCTAATATGTAGTTTCCCAACTATAGTTAAAATTTTAGATCAATTGGATGTACAAATAAAAAAATAACAATAATATACCAGACTACTATATTTCAGCCTGAATGCATGGTCGGCTGAGTTTGTCCTGAGATAACTCGACTAACAAATTGGTCATAAAACATTTCTAATATTTTGTAATAACACTAATAACGGAGTTACACAAACTATATCCAAATTTAAACTAAATCAGATTTATTTTTAAAATAATAAAAATCATTTAGTGCACCATGATACTTATTAAATTTTGTATTCATATGCTACCAAAACCCTAATTTTGGTCGATTAGACTTTTCAATTCTCAAGACCTAATTATTTTAAATAAAATAATAGTTAGAGTTTCTAATGATGTTTAAAGAATCATATTTAGACTAGCATTATTAATTAATCTTAAACAATGATCAATCTAATTAAGCATACAATCAACCAAGTAAACCCTAATTAGATGATTAATCTGAAAATGGGTTATTACATGTTGTTATTAAGAAGACTCATTCTAAAACTAGTTCCTCATTAATCAACGTACAAATCCCACCTAAACATGCATAAGACTTATAATTTTATAATACAAAATTATATAGAATACGGGTTGACCATAATATAGTAAAGCAAGCACGTATGATATCTTGTATTCTAGTATAAACACATTAACAAATTAGAAGGAAATGTGTTCACAAAGGGGCCTTGCTTCAATTATACCTTATCATATAAATATCATCTACCATTTCCTGAATTCAACATAGGAAAAAAACCATATTGCAAGCACATACAATGGAATAATAACAAGTCATTTGACTTATGAATCTCTTAAAGAAATAATGTAGTCCTGTAACAACCCTGACCTGGGTTATGAGGTAACCCTATTTGTTTTGGCTAATAAAGTTGCTTATAACTCTAATATAATCCTCTAAGGAGTTTTTTCATCATGTAACACACTTATGTTCCAAGTTTGGTCCTGATTGAATGCTGTTTGAGCAATGTTCCTTTATTTTGGACCAAAGTGCAATTTACCCAAGTTGAGGGGTTATAATGCAAAATGTCACATGTTGAATGTACCACATGTGTTTTAAAATCATAATAGAGAGAATGATGCTAATTTGTGGCTTGTGGAAAGCCCAAATTCCAAGTTTGAACTTGTTTGAACAATGTTGGAGCATTGTGCACCAATTTTGGTACAAATTGCAATTTACCCAAAATGTGGGGTTAATATGCAAATTACCACATCTAGAGAGTTCCTAATCCCTCTTATAATCATGTAAAGGAGAGAGAAAGGAGGATACACCATGCTTGATTCCATTATGAATGATGGTAATCTTGGTGAAGAAATGACCAAGAAAAGGGTTGAATTTGAAAGCTTAACTTGAGTTGTATCAAGTTCAAAAGCTTATATATGAGTGCCTATCGGCCAAGGAGGCCAAGGAGGTGTCCCATATCGTTTTGTGAACTCTTGGAAAAGTCCATATCTTGCAAAGCACCTCAAGTATGTGGTTTGTATCGAGTTACAACTTCCTTAACAAAGCTGTATCGGGTTGTGCAAAAAGTGATGAATTAATTGATATATTTTATTCAAAAGGATAAGTAATGGACGAATTTGCATCTCTAGATGATTCTCAACTGTTTTTCAAGACAATATAAATGATGATGCATTCTTGTACACGTGTCACCCATGCATGGACACGTGGCACCTACTAGTCCAAAATAATGACACCTCATTTTTTACCTTCCATCATGTGCAACAAGTATATATACCCCTAGTTTCACCCCTTAGTGCAATTTTACGACCCTTACCACCCTCCTACCCTAAGGTATCGTGCATAGAGCTCCCATATCGTGAAGGGATGCTGTGGTATCATGCATGGGCCTTAGGATATCGCCTATGGCAGGATCATATCGCCCAAGTAGGTGATATCGACCATATAGGGTGATATCGACCATAGTGGAGTGGTTTGAGTGGCATATCATGCAAGTGAGTGTCATATCATGCATGGGTGGTGGCATATCGTGGAAGATCAGTATGGTATCATGCAAGGGTGCTAAGGAGAAAATAGGAGCTCATACTTGACCCTAAGGTGAGGCCATGATCATCTTCAACCTTGGATTGAAGCATGATGTTAGGGTTTTGATCTTCCTTTCTTTTATTCTTCACCAATTGATTATGCATGGTGATTCCTTATATATGAAGGAGTTATGAACGATCCTTGGACTTTTCATAAGTCATATTCAACCTTAGGAACATGGATCTTTGGATCTTGGAGCTTTGAAGTGGTTCTTAAGGCGGGTTATATAACTTGAACTCAACCATGTTATTATTCATCACCTAAATTGCTGTATTTAGTGATCTACTTTTAATTCCAAAATTTCCTGAAATAGTTGATGAAATTATGAGTTCTAGTAGTTTCTTAGACCTGTTGACATGAACTATAATAGTTATAACAAAGGTCTAGATCTTGAAGATGATGATATCACCTTATAAAAGTGATATCGGGTGCATGCACACAAGCAAGCACCCCTAACCCGATATGATGATGCACCTATTTCACTAAAATGATATGAATAGGTTGGTAAACCTTATTGAACGATATGGGGGTGTATTATACACCTCTTTCACGATAGGGAGTCAAGTATAGACTCCATGCACGATACAAGGTCAATTGTATACTTGTAAGTTGATGTGAAACCCTAATTTGGGTAACCAAATATGAGTAAAGAATAGCAAGTGCTATTGCACAATATGGTAGCCCGATAAACAACCCTATTTGATGTCTATCCCAACATGTTGATGTCTTAATACCTCATGAACGACATGGGTAACACATACAAACACCTTGAGCCCGATATGAATGGTGTGTATATACTTCTAGCCTGATATGGTGAGTGCTCATATACTTACAACCCGATATGGTGAACATATGAACACTTCTAACCCGAGATACCTTGTAAAGGTGAGGTAAAGACACTCTTAGGAGTGATAATAGTAACACCAAGTTATGGTGTGGCTAATATCTTTATAGGTGAAACACCTAAAGTGGTTGATAATGGACAACCTTATATCAACAGTGCCTTAACCCGAGATGAGTCCATATCATTGATGATAGTTGGGTGATTCAAGTGTATGACTTATGGCCAATACTTTACAAGATTAATATGATGGGATAGCGGATAAAGTATTAGTATGGGAAATACCCTAATACAAGATAAGTTGAACTTACGTAAGTTAAAAGTGATGAGGGAATTGATACACCAAAGTATGGTAAATATCACATCCAACACTTTAAGGTTGCTACACCTTCATGCATCTTAAATACAATATGTATGGATGAGTAACACATGAAGTGTGTCATGCCAATTGTTACATTGAAATTTAATGAGTTTAATGCACTTTGATAAGTGTAGGCTAACATACCTTGAGAAAGGGTTAAGCCAAAACAATAAAGTATGATGTAATCAATATCCTAGAGAGGATGAGAGAGAAACTCATACCTTGTGTTGGTAATCATTTAATGATAAATGTTGAGAATAAATAAGCATGATTGGGTACTTATGATAGCAATGTATGCTCCTAGATGTGTGGAGCAATGAATTAGGGTTTGGATCAATAAAATAAACATGAAACCCTAATCGGTCATAAAGGGGAAACCCTAATCCCAATGATGGGATGGTTGTAATTCTCTTATTACATAAGCCTTGAAAGGTATGCTAAATACTTGTATAACAAGTATAATGAGTTATGGATTTATGAGCCATGAGAATAAGTTATTTCCCAGTGAGAGGTGACAAGATGTGTTATGGCTTTGTGAGCCATGAGAATAAGTTGTTGCCTAGTGAGAGGTGACAAGATGTGTTATGGCCTTGTGAGCCATGTGATAATTTGTTGCCTAGTGAGAGGTGACAAGATGTGTTATGGGCTTTGTGATCCATGAGAATCAGTTGTTTCCTAGTGAGAGGTGACAAGATGTGTTATGGCTTTGTGAGCCATGACAATAAGTTGTTGTCTAGTGAGAGGTGACAAGATGTGTTATGGCCTTGTGAGCCATGTGATAATTTGTTGCCTAGTGAGGGGTGACAAGATACTTAATGGGCCTTGTGAGCCATGATGATAGTTGTTTCCTAGTGAGAGGTAACAAGGTGTTTATAAAAGTCTCATGTAAGAAATGATAATGTTCAAAATAAACTAAGAAATGGAAACTTAGTAATATAATGATAATAATAAATGGATACAATAATAATAATGAAATCTTGATCATACATGCTTTATGCTTATAGCCAAATAAGGGCTATAGTGTTTGAAATATATGAGAGGGATACTTGTTTATAGAAAGGATGTGAATAAGCATGATGGCTTGGCCAAGGTATAATGCCTAGTAAAAGTGATGTGGTATTCAGTGATGTTTGCACAGGATTGGCATAGTCCAATGCCTAAAATAGTTGCACAGGATTGGCATAGTCCAATGCTTGAATATAATATGATGATGTATACTCACATGACTGGTACAATTAAATATCTAGTTAGCAGATTGGCTGAGGCCAACAAATAGAAATGAGAATGATTCATGAATGACATACCATGATAATGAGTTTCACTGGATAAGCTTGAGATGTTGATATAGTATGATGAGTAAATGATATACATGTTCTTCCAATTCCTTATAAAGAGAATAAATGACTTACTGCTCGATCATAGATGGTTGCAATGCTTTAAAAGATGAGAATATTCTAAACTGCTTATCTTCTGCTCAGTTTTATACCATTTAAACTGTGATAATAATATTGTTGGCAGAGAGTTATATCTCTTGATGGGACAATTGTCTTACCCTGTGGGATACACATTTTTTAGGTGGACGTGCACGAGGGGGATTGAGACTGTATTGCAGAGGAAGAACATCAGCAATAGGGACAGCAGTGACAACTCCGGTTGAGTGTACTTCCTGTCGTGTCTTGTAGATAGTAGTCCTATGTGTCATCTCTGTACTCTCAGGTCCTTGGAGTTGGTCTGTACTGATTTTATGATAATCTGAGGATTTTGGCCTGAATGCCTCAAGGTTTTATGTTTCTTCAGTATGTGTTTTGATAAAGCAACCGCTATATGTTATCCTCAAGAAAAGATGGTACAATGTATGTACAATGTGAACAATGATGTATATAAAGTTTTGGTTCTGCCTTAAAGAGTTTTTCTAGAAATGGATCTCTTTGCAAAATGGTTTTAATTTTTAGTGATTTTTGTGAATCCACTGTTTATGTTTATTCTACTTAATTAATGACGATTTGTTTTTCAGTTGTCACAAGTTTTGGTATCAGAGCTTAAGGTTCACTGAGTCTATAGAGACATAGGACTAAGGTGTTGAGTCTGTGTTAGTGTCCTCCATTATACCATATAGTGACTTCTGCTTATGCAGAATAAAGGGTAAAGTTTATAAATGACTGGGGAACACGATGAACACATTGCTAAGGGCAATGTTGTTGCACCAGGAGAGGGTACATGGGATCAGGTAAGAGAAGAACAAGTGCCTAAGAATTCCCATCTTGACCAGACTAGGATAGAGAATCCTATGTTTATGCTCTTGAAGGGTAGGTTAGGACAATAGTGATGCATATAGAACACTGGATACTAGCATTACATCCTAGGTTACCAGTCCTTAATGTGGAAACTTTGGGATTTGAAAGGGTTCCTGAATGACATGGTCATGTTAGAACAATGGAAATGTGGGAAAGATTAACATATGGTGAGAAAGTAGACTCTGCCATAAGTTTAGACAGATAGTACATATGTGATGGTAGTACCCAAGGAGGGGCAATAAGCTGAGATTTAAGGCAAGGTCTCTATAATTTTAGAGACATTTGCCTAGTTGTTCTGAAAAGCCAAAGTTTTTAGTGTCACCAGTGCAATAAACGCCTAGTGCACCAGGGCAGTAGCCACTAAGTAAAGGCAAAGGTCCTCACTTTCCACCAGTAAGAACTCATGGCATATCTTATACATCGGTAATGAGACCGATAAGACCATGGTATGAGGACAAGACATGTTATGGTTATGGACATGTTGAGCACACTAAACTCTTCTCTTTGAAAAGAAGGGAGGAAATGACTCAACAACCGAGGTAGACTCGGCAAGGCTTATGAAAGTTACAACCCAATATGGTGAAAAGGAAAAAGCAACAACATGAAACAACTAGACTCTATGTGTTGAGTCAACCTAAAGCGGTAGATGACCGCGAGGGGTAATAGTCAGATGAAATAGATTCATTCTGATATTTCATTTCATGATTCTATGTGTTAAAAGAAAGTAGTTATTTTTACTTACCCTGACTAGTCCTATAAGGACACAAGAAAATGAGAATTTACATTTTACTTAGTATTCCTTAAAATGCTTTATAATCTCTCTTATCTGTGTGATAAAAGATGAGATATAGAAGTGATGCCTGAAGAAAATCTAGGAATGAAAAATCCTGTGTGTATAATGATATGAAAAGTGAGGAACATGATAGTAAATAAAGTTCATACTACCTAATCTCAATATTTGTATACCATGGCCAGGTATATGATTATTGGAGATAGGGCGAGTATGGAACTCTGAGATTGTTATCTTTCTAATTACTCTGATCAAGTAGTCATTCTGAATCAATCTAGTGAGTATAATGAAACCAAATAGGGACTGACTAAGTGAACTTTCCCAACTAATGAGGAAGTGCTAAGTGAACTTTCCCAACTAATGAGGAAGTGCTAAGTGAACTTTCCCAACTAATGAGGAAGTGCTAAGTGAACTTTCCCAATTAATGAGGAAGTGCTAAGTGAACTTTCCCAATTAATGAGGAAGTGCTAAGTGAACTTTCCCAACTAATGAGGAAGTGCTAAGTGAACTTTCCCAACTAATGAGGAAGTGCTAAGTGAACTTTCCCAACTAATGAGGAAGTGCTAAGTGAACTTTCCCAATTAATGAGGAAGTGCTAAGTGAACTTTCCCAATTAATGAGGAAGTGCTAAGTGAACTTTCCCAACTAATGAGGAAGTGCTAAGTGAACTTTCCCAACTAATGAGGAAGTGCTAAGTGAACCTTCCCAACTAATGAGGAAGTGCTAAGTGAACCTTACCAACTAATGAGGAAGTGCTAAGTGAACTTTCCCAACTAATGAGGAAGTGCTAAGTGAACTTTCCCAACTAATGAGGAAGTGCTAAGTGAACTTTCCCAACTAATGAGGAAGTGCTAAGCGAACTTTCCCAACTAATGAGGAAGTACTAAGTGAACTTTCCCAACTAATGAGGAAGTGCTAAGTCAACTTTCCTAATTAATGAGGAAGTGCTAAGTGAACTTTCCCAATTAATGAGGAAGTGCTAAGTGAACTTTCCCAACTAATGCGGAAGTGCTAAGTGAACTTTCCCAACTAATGAGGAAGTGCTAAGTGAACTTTCCAAACTAATGAGGAAGTGCTAAGTGAACTTTCCCAACTAATGAGGAAGTGCTAAGTGAACTTTCCCAACTAATGAGGAAGTGCTATGTGAACTTTCCCAATTAATGAGGAAGTGCTAAGTGAACTTTCCCAACTAATTAGGAAGTGCTAAGTGAACTTTCCCAACTAATGAGGAAGTGCTAAGTGAACTTTCCCAACTAATGAGGAATTGCTAAGTAAACTTTCCCAATTACATAGGAATTGCTAAGTGAACTTTCCCAAACAAATATAGGATTGCTGAGTGGATTACCTCTGTTAAATATATATGTTTTCCCTTTGATAAACAACCTTGGGTAATGATAGGAGTATGTTCCTTTATGTTTCTTCCTTTCATTAACATGACAATTAAGTAAGTATTATGACATTTGATGTACATGGATTAGAAATAATCTATTGATGGATACTTAGAAAAGTATCAGTTTGCTTTGGACTTTGGTTGTAGGATAATGATATATGGAACAAGCAATGTCTTAAAATAAAAGAAATACCTTGTGCATGTGTACCCTTGGTGGTAACAATAGAGAAATGAATATGATAAGGATGAGATGTGTTCTCAACACATATGATGAATACCAAAGTAAGGACTCTGGTATCTGGGAAATAATAGATGATTTATGTTGGTTATCTATATTGGCCAACTGTGAAATCAATATAGTTACACAAAATAATATTGACATCATATGTGGGGGTAAAGCGAGGGGTAGGGATTTCCAGGCATGTGTTGATACTCTCCGTGATAAAACCGCCAAGTGGATGGGCATCAACCTTTCTTTGTCGGGAAGATTGGTTCTTGTTAGATCCGTTCTTGAGGGCATGATCAGATTTTGGTGTATGCAGGCCCAACTTCCATTGTTTGTGTTGGAGAAGATGAGAAGTGTGATGACCTCTTTTATATGGGGGGGGTAGAGGTCACGCAGTTGCTTGGAGATTAGTGGTGAGGCATTTTGAGGAAGGTGGCTTGAATGTTTGTGACCCGACATACATTGACCGAGAAGCTGCTGCTAAAAGGATTGATAATTTCTTGAGAAATGATTCCAGCTGGAGCAGTTGGATGCATGCTAGGTACATGCATGTTTTGCAGTTAGAAGGACAGAAAAATGTGTCCATAATGTGGAGGAAAATGTGCTCTCTTTGGCCGGAAGTGGCTGAGCTTTACATGCTTTCACCGGGAGGGTGGGAGTTGAAGGATGCTCATATTGTGCCTTAGAAGGCGACCAAGATGGAGGGGCCTTGCGTTCCCTGGTTCCCCTTCTTGTGGAACCAGGGAAACATTCCTAAATGGAGTTGCTGTTCTTATAGGATGGTTTTGGGAAGGCTGCCGACGAGAGACCATATGGCTAAGTGGGGTCTCAACACTGAGGTTAGATGTTTGTTGTGCAGATTCGACAATGAATCTCATTCCCATTTGTTCTTTGAATGCTTCTATACCCGTTATCTCTGGAGCAGACTTTGGTTGAAGATGGGATGGGGCGGGTTTGCCCCGAATTACTTTGTGGAGGGTATCTATGTGGCGCTGGACTGTACCAAAAACAATATCGGTCTGAGACCTTTTGTGGGGCTTTGCTTCTCAGGTCTTTGTTTTTTGATTTGGAAGGAGCGCAACAGTAGGCTTCATGGGAAAATGGACACTGATGTCCTGGTCTTATTTGATACGTTGGTTACCTACTTGAAGCTGGCTTTAAAAGCCAGATCGAAGATTGGTAGAGGGGTAAGTAGGGTGATACTGGCCCGGTGGGATTTTGTAGTTTAACCCATTTGTACAGTATACGATGGCTTCCACCATCTATACGCTTTTTTGATGATATAGTAATATTTTACCTTCTCCAAAAAAAAAATATTGACATCATATGTTAGGGGTTTATGCTCTGCATAAACATAAACATTTATAAGGTTGAACTAATGGAAGGAACAATTATAATTGGTGGAAAAGTTTATCAAGCTAAAAGTATTTCCTTAGAATAACCCTGTGTGGAAGAACTTTGTGTGGATTAAAGATCTATGGTATCTCTATGACATTAATATGTTATGTGGAGACTTGATGGTATGACAAATGATTAAAATCTCTCTCCTTTTCCTGGGATTTCGAGGACGAAATCCTTGTTAGGGGTTTATAACTTGTAACAACCCTGACCTAGGTTATGAGGTAGCCCTATTTGTTTTGGCTAATAAAGTTGCTTAGAACTCTAATATAATCCTCTAAGGATTTTTTTCATCATGTAACACACTTATGTTCCAAGTTTGGTCCTGATTGAATGATGTTTGAGCAATGTTCCTTTATTTTGGACCAAAGTGCAATTTACCCATGTTGAGGGGTTATAATGCAAAATGTCACATGTTGAATGTACCAAATGTGTTTTACAATCATAAGAGAGAGGATGATGCTAAGTGGTGGCTTGTGGAAAGCCTAAATTCCAACTTTGAACTTGTTTGAACAATGTTGGAGCATTGTGCACCAATTTTGGTACAAATTGCAATTTACCCAAAATGTGGGGTTAATATGAAAATTACCACATCTAGAGTGTTCCTAATCCCTCTTTGCATCATGTATAGGAGAGAGAAAGGAGGATACACCATGCTTGATTCCATTATGAATGATGGTAATCTTGGTGAAGAAATGACCAAGAAAAGGGTTGAATTTGAAAGCTTAACTTGAGTTGTATCAAGTTGAAAAGCTTATATATGAGTGCCTATCGGCCAAGGAGCCCAAGGAGGTGTCCCATATCGTTTTGTGAACTCTTGGCAAAGTCCATATTGTGCAAAGAACCTCAAGGAGGTGGTTTGTATCGAGTTACAACTTCCTTAACAAAGATGTATCGGGTTGTGCAAAAAGTGATGAATTAATTGATATATTTTATTCAAAAGGATAAGTAATGGATGAATTTGCATCTCTAGATGATTCTCAACTACTAGTTCAAAATAATGACACCTCAGTTTTTACCTTCCATCATGTGCAACAAGTATATATACCCCTAGTTTCACCCCTTAGTGCAATTTTGCGACCCTTACCACCCTCCTACCCTAAGGTATCGTGCATAGATCTCCCATATCGTGAAGGGATGCTGTGTTATCATGCATGGGCCTTAGGATATCTACCATGGCAGGATCATATCGCCCAAGTAGGTGATATCGGCCATATAGGGTGATATCGGCCATAGTGGAGTGGTTTGAATGGCATATTGTGCAAGTGAGTGTCATATCGTGCATGGGTGGTGGCATATCGTGCAAGATCAGTATGGTATCGTGAAAGGGTGATAAGGAGAAAATAGGAGCTCATACTTGACCCTAAGGTGAGGCCATGATCATCTTCAACCTTGGATTGAAGTATGATGTTAGGGTTTTGATCTTCCTTTCTTTTTTTCATCACCAATTGCTTATCCATGGTGATTCCTTGTATATGAAGGAGTTATGAACGAGCCTTGTAATTTTCATAAGTCATCTTCAACCTTAGGAACATGGATCTTTGGAGATTGGAGCTTTGAAGTGGTTCTTAAGGAGGGTTATATAACTTGAACTCAACCATGTTATTATTCATCACCTAAATTGCTGTATTTAATGATCTAATTTTAATTCCAAAATTTCCTGAAATAGTTGATGAAATTATGCGTTCTAGTAGTTTCTTAAACCTGTTGACATGAACTATAATACTTAGAACAAAGGTCTAGAGCTTGAAGATGATGATATCACCTTATAAAAGTGATATCGGGTGCATGCACACAAGCAAGCACCCCTAACCCGATATGATGATGCACCTATTTCACTAAAATGATATGAATAGGTTTGTAAACCTTATTGAACGATATGGGGGTGTAGTATACACCTCTTTCACGATAGGGAGTCAAGTATAGACTCCATGCACGATACAAGGTCAATTGTATACTTGTAAGTTGATGTGAAACCCTAATTTGGGTAACCAAATATGAGTAAAGAATAGCAAGTGCTATTGCACGACATGGTAGCCTGATACACACCTAGTTGATGTATAGACCAACATGGTGATGGATTAATACCTCATGCACGACATGGGTAACACATATAAACACCTTGAGCCCGATATGAATGGTGTGTATATACTTCTAGCCCGATATGGTGAGTGCTCATATACTTACAACCCGATATGGTGAACATATGCACACTTATAACCTGAGATACCTTCTAAAGGTGAGGGAAGACACTCTTAGGAGTGATAAGAGTAACACCAAGTTATGGTGTGGCTAATACCTTTATAGGTGAAACACCTAAAGTGGTTGATAATGGACAACCTTATATCAACAATGCCTTAACCTGAGATGAGACCATATCATTGATGATAGTTGGGTGATTCAAGTGTATGACTTATGGTCAATACTTTACAAGATTAATATGATGGGATAGTGGATAAAGTGTTAGGATGGGAAATACCCTAATACAAGATAAGTTGATGAACTTAAGTAAGTTAAAAGTGATGAGGGAAGTGATACACCAAGGTATGGTAAATATCACATCCAACACTTTAAGGTTGCTACACCTTCATGCATCTTAAATCCAATATGTATGGATGAGTAAAATATGAAGTGTGTCATGCGAATTGTTACATTGAAATGTAATGAGTTTAATGCAATTTGATAAGTGTAGGCTAACATACCTTGAGAAAGGGTTAAGCCAAAACAATAAAGTATGATGTAATCAATATCCTAGAGAGGATGAGAGAGAAACTCGTACCTTGTGTTGGTAATCATTTAATGATAAGTGTTGAGAATAAATAAGTATGATTGGGTACTTATGATAGAAATGTATGCTCCTAGATGTGTGGAGAAATGAATTAGGGTTTGGATCAATAAAATAAACATGAAACCCTAATTGTTCATAAAGGGGAAACCCTAATCCCAATGATGGGATGGTTGTAATTCTCTTATTGCATAAGCCTTGAAAGGTATGCTAAATACTTGTATAACAATTATAATGAGTTATGGCTTTGTGAGCCATGAGAATAATTTGTTGTCCAGTGAGAGGTGACAAGATGTGTTATGGCTTTGTGAGCCATGAGAATAAGTTGTTGCCTAGTGAGAGGTGACAAGATGTGTTATGGCCTTGTGAGCCATGTGATAATTTATTGCCTAGTGAGAGGTGACAAGATGTGTTATGGGCTTTGTGAGCCATGAGAATAATTTGTTGCCTAGTGAGAGGTCACAAGCTGTGTTATGGCTTTGTGAGCCATGAGAATAAGTTGTTGTCTAGTGAGAGGTGACAAGATGTGTTTTGGCCTTGTGAGCCATGTGATAATTTGTTGCCTAGTGAGAGGTGACAAGATACTTAATGGGCCTTGTGAGCCATGAGGATAGTTGTTGCCTAGTGAGAGGTAACAAGGTGTTTATAAAAGTATCATGTAAGAAATGATAATGCTCAAAATAAACTAAGAAATGGAAACTTAGTAATATAATGATAATAATAAATGGATACAATAATAATAATGAAATCTTGATCATACATGCTTTATGCTTATAGCCTAATAAGGGCTATAGTGTTTGAAATATATGAGAGGGATACTTATTTATAGAAAGGATGTGAATAAGCATGATGGCTTGGCCAATGAATAATGCATAGTAAAAGTGATGTGGTATTCAGTGATGTTTGCACAGGATTGGCATAGTCCAATGCCTAAAATAGTTGCACAAGATTGGCATAGTCCAATACCTGAATATAATATGATGATGTATACTCACATGACTGGTACAAAATAATATCTGGTTAGCAGATTGGCTGAGGCTAACAAATAGAAATGAGAATGATTCATGGATGACATACCATGGTAATGAGTTTCACTGGATAAGCTTGAGATGTTGATATAGTATGATGAGTAAATGATATATGCATGTTCTTCCCATTCCTTATAAAGAGAATAAATGACTTACTACTCTATCACAAATAGTTACAATGTTTTAAAAGATGAGAATATTCTAAACTTCTTATCTTCTGCTCAGTTTTATACCATTTAAACTGTGATAATAATATTGTTGGCGGAGAGTTATATCTCTCGCTGGGACAATTGTCTCACCCCCTGGGATCCACATTTTTTTTAGCTGGACGTGCAGGAGGGGGATTGAGACCGTATTGCAGAGGAAGAATATCAATAATCAGGACAGCAATGACAGCTCAGGTTGAGTGTACTTCCTGTCGTGTCTTGTAGATAGTAGTCCTATGTGTCGTCTCTGTACTCTCAGGTCCTAGGAGTTGGTCCGTACTGATTTTATGATAATTTGAGGATTTTGGCCTGAATGCCTCGAGGTTTTATGTTGCTTCAGTATGTGTTTTGATAAAGCAACTGCTATATGTTATCCTCGAGAAAAGATGGTACAATGTATATACAATGTGAACAATGATGTATATAAAGTTTTGGTTCTGCCTTAAAGAGTTTTTCTAGAAATGGATCTCTTTGCAAAATGGTTTTAATTTTTAGTGATTTTTGTGAATCTGCTGTTTATGTTTATTCTGCTTAATTAATGACGATTTGTTTGTCGGTCGTTACAAGTCCCATGCACCTTTATCTAATGATGACCAAACTCCTAAAGTAGCCACATTCTTTTTCATTCTTGTTTATGAGGACAACTTGATTGTATGGGCCGATGGAACTTCTTGAAGAATCGTCCATTCTCTCTTGGATGTCTCCCCTTATTTTATATAGAGGAGGCCAATAAGGGTGATTTTATAAATTTCTTGGGAGATCATGATCAAGAAACCACTAAAATAAATGAATGCATGAACCATGGAATTGCCAATGTAAATTGCTCCCACTAAGAAAAGTACTATGAAGGTGCGCATGCCCTAGATTCATCCATTTGTGTGATGGTGTTAATTCATCCATACTTTCTATAGTGACTAATGGGATATTGAACCCTATATCTACGTTACCTTCCTTTACTTTTGAGGCCACATTGATGACACATTGGTTTCAAATATGGTTATATACTTTATCCATATTTGATTTAGTATTGTCAAGGCATAACGATGAAGGATTTTGGTTCAGGAAACTACAATAATAGGTTTTAGTTGTAAATAGGCTTGCTTTCTGTTCTCACTAAACAAAACTAGAGAATTGTTTTTCCAAATTTTAACCTCATTACCAATAATATACTAACGAATGGCTAAATAGACCCACTAAAAACTATAGGATACAAAGTGGATAGTTAAATGGTTAACAATAACATTCTAACACATACCTTCTCACCATCATATTCTCCCAAATTTGATGTCAAGACTAGTTTGTACCCTACAACTAGATCCAAGGTTTTCATATTTTCAATACTCAAGCTCCATATTACATTTGTAAGAAAAAACACAGTTATAGACATACCTATTCTCACAACTTCTCTTGCTCTCAAACTTACATGCTTGTACATGATCAACATGGCCCATTAAACATGCAAATACTCATTATCATCTTAAACTTTAGTTATGTCTTCCTTGACTTCTAATACTTGTATTAACCATATCTATATTCTCTTTATGATTGATCCATATTGGGGAACATGTAGCTTTTCCTAGTTTCAGAAACCTTTAACTCTCCTATCCATGTCTAAACTCATTATGAAATATGTTGAAACAATCCTTCTAATTCAGTACATTCACATCAGTATGTACCTAGAGAAACCCCAAATTTTGTCATTGAATGTTTAGTTAAACATAATATATAATCACATTGAACATATACTTCCAATCTTCAAATCCTTACTACAAAATTTCAGATCTTATTTACTTGGTATCCATAGGCATCCAACCTCTGAATGCTTGCACATAGTCAAGTGCTGCTTTGAGCAGTTTACCTTGAAATCACTAGATGCCTTTGCTTTTATCATACATGTGTGCATGACACATATGCTCTTGTAAATGCAAACCCACACCATATTTACAATCTAAGTTTTGTAGAGAGAGCATGTAGTTTATATGTTCCAAATACTAGAAAACTAATCAAACTATAAGCAAAATCATCTCGACAACTTTGCATTATTAAGTGACTAAATATCATAAATGGGCATTAGATGTACACTATTATTTAGCAAAATTAAGTTTCTAAATTAACTAGACAAAGACCACAATCTTAACCAACATTATGACATCACCATATTTTTTCAAATCATAACCATGCATCACCTTAGTGAGAATCCCAAATTCTAATATCCGACACTAGACCAAGAGGAAAAAATAAGAGGAAGCCATATGATCATATCATAATACATACATATGCAGAAACCCAAGTAGTCCCATATGAAGAAGAACAAGACACAAACTAAAATTCTAGCCATTCAACATATAATTATAGAAAATATTATTGTAAAGTTTGATATTACACTTTCAATGATACATTATTACATATGCAACATGTTCTTTTAGACAATATGTCTACATGTACACCATCTCATAATACAACTCCCATCATGTATCAGGCACCATCAAGTTTATATTGCAAAAACACCTTAAATCATTAAATATGGAAAATTTAAGCAAAACCATGGTGAGGACGCATCAAGGAAATCATAGGCCTCTTTATGATATATGAATCGATAGTATATACAAGAACAAAAAGTTCTGTATTATATTCCATATACATTTTAAGGCATATTGTAATTTTAAAGATGCATATATCATTAGAAAAAAAATTACATTTTATTAGTGTAGTTATCCCTAATTAGCATATATCATTAAAAAATTACATTTTATTAGTGTAATTATCCCTAATTAAGATACATGAGAAAAATAGAAGATTTTGTACATCAACCTTTTCTTTTAGACATCGATTGAGTTCTATACATGTTCATGACATTATACTAATATTTCTAGAGTAACTGAAAAACATTTATTATTTATGTAACACGAAATAAACATTACTTATATTACAAGATATTACTGTTATTGATTCCTTCTTTCAATCATTAAGTGTGTTAATCTTCTTATTCATAAAGAAATCCAACTTTAGCAAGTACATATAAGCAGCAGAAGCTTAAAAAAGAAGAAACCTATCTCTGCATAGGAAGACTTCTATATCTAACAAAATTTTGCACCATAATTCATCAATAGTAGGCAAATCTTCTTCTCCCCCTGATGATCTACACATTGAATTGTCATCTTTGGATAAGAAGGTTCTATCTCTTAACCAGAGCTCTTTTGTAAAGTCACAACTCCAAAGAATGTGACAATTTGTCTCATTTACATAGGATGAATTTGTAAGCTAAGTCATAGCTTCTTCTTTGTAGATTATCTTCTGTTATTAGTTTTGCATGCATTTGTTCCAGCCAAGGATTCAAACACGAGGGGGTGATCCTTGTTTTCCATAGCCAGTGTGCACAAATGTGCAAGGGGGTGTGCGATTCTACATATCTTCCAGGCACCCTTTAAAGATAATTTGGTCATATATTTAAGGAAACAAGCGTCATTTCCCATTGTAATACAAAATGAGCTATGTATTTTTATGGGATCAGCAGTGCCTTGAGTACTTGGGATATCCCATCATCTGTCTTTAATGATGAACTCAAGGTGTTTTAATTTATAGAAATTAGATCTTAGTATCAAATTGTTGCCGAGATAGTCTTCAAGGAAGGTACCATTCATCGATGGATTCTTCAATGAGGAAATAGAGGAGCCCGTGCCTATATTGTATCTAACCAGAGGTTGTAAGGAATCTCTACATTTAAGGAGGGATCTCCAATACTAGTTGTGATCTGGCTCAGAAGGACATGACCAAATGTTGCTATCTTTTATGTACATATTGTGAATCCAGTGGATCGAGAGGTTTCCCTTAGCATTGGCGCCAATATCATTATGTTCTGTAGCATGCATACTTTATTCCAGTCTTTGACCCTTCTAATACCAGTCTTCCTTCGTGCTTGGGTCTCCAAATAGTGTCCCAGGAGATGGTTCTCTTCCCTTTTTGCTCCATAGGAAGTCTATGCATAATATTTGAACTTCCTCCATAGTTGCTTTAGGTGGCACAAAGATGCCTTTCCAGTATATGTGGTAGGCTGGAAAGGTTGAGAGGATCAACTCAAGCCTACCTGTCAGTGATAGCAGACAAGTCTTATAAGAGTCAACTTGGTTTTGATTTTGTCAAGAGTAGGTTGCGTAGGATCTTGGTAAGATGTGCAGTGAAGAGAGGCACTCCAAGGTATCTTATAGGGAAGTCTTCTCTATCAACTTCCATAAGGTGTTGATATGTAGTGGGGCATTATCACTTAAGAATAATGGACTCTTGGAATGGTTATGTTGCGCTCCCGATTTGTAGTTGAAGTTCTTCAAGCAATCAACACTGCTCGTGAAACTTGTATCATTTGTTTCAGCAAAATAGAGGAGATCGACTGAAAGATACAACGAGAAATACCCACTCTACCAGAGCTAAAAGGGGTTATATTTCCATCAATTACAACTTTATTAAGAATGGTTGTGAGTCCCAACCTTCCTATGATTAACAAATAGGGAGGCAGGGGGTCTTGTTGAAGGACACCTCTTGTGGCCTGGAAGATAGGAGACATGATTCCATTGACAAGGAATTGGAAGGAGGCACAATCAGCACACTCCCAGATCCATTATAGCCACCATGGAGGGAAAATCATACATTTCATCACATTCAAGATGTTTTCTCTACTAATAGAATCAAAAGCCTTGATTAAATCTACTTTTGAACAAAGTCTGGGTTTCCTATTTGTCTTACTGAAGTCGTGGAATAAATCATTTCCTAGGAGAATTGGCATGGAAATACTTGTTACCCATATCCTACCCTCACCCACAACTGAGTCAGCGATATCAGGGTTTGGGCATCCATCTATAGAGTGACACATAATTTTACACAAGCAATAAATATATGAAAAGGCAATAATAAAAATATAGAGATAATAAGATACTCATCATGGAGAAATAGATATATACCCATTTATATATCGAGAATACTCATTGGTGTTTCATTTTAGAGCTTAGAGTCTTGAGTGCACCAAATCTTCATTTAGCAACTAAAATTTTGATAAACTAAATATATCAAAGCTAAACCATAAGTACGATATGAAAGAGTATGTAAACAAAGTCTAAGAGTAATATGAAGTTTCTTGGATAGAAACAATATAGTAAACAAGATGTAGAAACAAGGCAATAACATGGAACCCACATTCTTTTATACTAAGTATGTTTTAGGTTTCTTTATCCATAATATCACATTAAGCCTTTGACCACTTCTAAAGGAAGGGTCCAAGAAGGGTATTTGAGGCTCAAAACCTATATGTCACCCTATTTATACTTAAGGGACCTCACAACCAAATTCAAGGAGCTAACCTTGTTTCAAAACATGCCTTGTGCCCTTACCCATGATACATGCATGTACACAAGGGTTATAAAATGGATTTCTCTAGATTTATGTTTAAGGTTTGTCACATGAAAGTAGCAAGCATAGGAACAATAGCTCAAACAAGTAACAAATTAGCCAAGTAGAGCATACATACAAACAAGCCAATATCATAGTAGGGTCAAGAAATTAAGCATACCTTGAGAGTAGTGAACATCTTATGATTCTTGAGAAATATCGAGAGAAGGTCCAACCCAAGGGACTTAAGATATAAATATAAATAATAGTGGGTCTTATATCAGTACGATTTTGATAAGATAAGCATCATATATGTCATGTGGACGCTCATTTAAGACCAGGTTTCAATTAGTTCAATCTTAGTTCCAATGCTCCAAACATGCATGCAATTATTGAACATAGTCGAAGAGTCATAGAAAAACCTTACGTATAGGTGATATATCCACATCAAAAGTGATGAAAGATAAAAATAAACTTGGGGGGGGGGGGTAAAAGATAAAGATAAACTCTGATTTGGCAATAGGGGAATTATAAACTTGGATTATCATTAAGGTTTAAACAAGAAAGATCATAACTAGTCACATTAGATTCATTTCATGCAATAGTGCCCTATTTCCAAGTCATGCTTAAGAAGTGCACAAGGTAGATTAATATGGGATTTAGTGCATGTGATGACCTAGATTTTTCTATCTCATTCAACTTATGTACACCTTGACTCATTAATGCTATATTATATTCAATATCCTCCCTCACCCTCAATTTGACGACTTTGAGTCATTTTATGGTCAATTGACAAGTTAGCTTCAATTAAACATCACTTCTTACTTATTTATGAACTCTAATTTAGGTTTTGAACTAAGTGTCATGCTTATGTTGTATCATTAACTTGAAATCAAGACATAATCCTTTAAGTGAACTCTTCTTGCTGTGTTATGTACCTCCTGTTATAGAAGATTTAATGACTTTCTAATGACATAAAAATTGCCTCAATCGGGCCATCGTAGCCTAAGTTACAACCTCTTGAAACTCACTATTTTAACCCTTGATTTAAATCCGATTTTACCTTGTTTTGACCTTAATGGGCCATTTTTGGGGACGCGGCCCAGTAAGATGGGCACCCCGCTTCCCTTATCCATGTCAGCCATCCTTGTCCTTCCCTTACATGCAATCATATTGTGCCTTGATAGCTTTGTTTTGGCCCTTAGATCTTGTCCCACAGATCACCCTTACACATCTAACGGCTAGGAGATCGTCTCCTAGCTTTGTCCGCACTGTAGCAGTTAATACAACATGCTCCTTTTGCAATGGCCAATGGGAATAAATCTTGAGCTATTTTAATCAATTGAAACCTATTTTGAATCCACCCCGACCCACTCTATCCTTTCCCTATCTCTTCCCTTTCTTTTGTGCTCCCTAGTTGTGCCTATGCCCTTCTCCTTTCTTCCCCTTACTTTGCGGCCCCGCCACCATGCCTCTTTGGGTGTTCCTGCCCTATGGCCCCTAAGTGGCCTTTGGAGAGGACCGTAGGTTGGTAGCCTCATGACGGACCTGGATGACAGGGTCTCGAGCTGACCATGCCCCCTCTTCGCCAGCGCCTCCTCACTCTAGCGAGCCCACCTACGCAACACCACTTGAATGATTGAGCCAATCAGATCCCAGGGAATGAAGAGGCACATTCCCTTGGACGATTAACTGCCAATCCTTCCTCTCCCTCATGCTGGCTGGCCCACGCCATGACCCTCTTTTATCGAATGGGATCCCTAGACCCAGACTCATTCCTCACTGGCATGCTTGTGCAGCCAAGGTGGACCAACCCTGGTGCACCACATCGGTCCAATCTCTTCTCTTCAGTGCCACCTCCACACATCGCTCAAGACACCTTCACTCACTCACCATCGCTCGAGGTGGAGACTTTAGGAGAGAAACCGACCTCCCCTAAATGTCAAAATAAACAATGCAGCTGACCAGACTTTGGGTAAGAGACAGAGTGCACCCTCAGCCCTGGATCAAGAATCCAAGGGTTCATGATAATCAACATAGGGTAAATCTTCCAAAACATCATATCTTGGTGATTATTTATGCAAATATGAACATATTGTTTGTCGTTTTGATTACAAAATGAGCCCTATCTAATAAAACTACTTCCAACTTCTAAATCTGGTTTCTCTTTTATTGATATCCCAAAATGCATGCTTTTGATGCCTTTTTAAGATGATTATCCTAATTGAATGCATGATCTTAATCTTTTATGCCCCAAGACATGATTATAGCCTAATATCAGTATCTTGTACATCTTTATACATAATGATTCGAACTTGATCCATCCCTATACCCTAGAATGGTCTAATGTTGCATATATGACCTAAAATAGGCTTTTATGAAAAAGACCACTTCTTTAATGATCAAACTTGTTCAAATGTGATTCAAATATCTATGATTGTTCTAAATGAGTAGATTTCACCCTCAATTTATATCCTTTTCTATCATGACCCTTCTTGGACATTAATGATGATCTTGTTATTGTTAATGTGTCCTACCATGGTCTTATGTGCACTTTTGTGATGAATGTTAACTTTATTCTTTTATCGATCTAAAGATACTTAATAATGTTTATATGGCCTGAAATCAATAACCTTAAATGTCTTGTATCCCTATATGTCTTGTGGAACATTCTTGTTCGCTTATGTGGCTAAATACCCAAGTCTTGGATTGATATGTGATCTAGTGTGCATGTGGATATTTAAATATCTAATCTTGTGCAAGTCTTTCTTGAAGGATCATCCATGTTATATAATGATACCAAATCAGCCTGTTAGTGATATTAATGACTCCTAACTTAATTAGACCCCATCTATACTCTAATGATGACATTCCTACATGATTGTGACTCAATATGACTAGTTATGACAATGTTGATGCTTATGTTGGCTAAGCTTGCTCAAATCTTATAATTGCTCTATGTAAGATCTTGGAACTCTAATAATATATCCCTGATATAGTTGTGATGTGTCACTCTAAGTGCTAACAAAGCCACAACATACTATGTTGCTTGGTAATGCCTATGCATGACCTAGTTGAGATATTGAAACTAACGATACAATATCTAGACTTAGGTGACACATCCAACCACCATGATTATGATTAATGGGGCCTAATTGTGACGATGTTAATCCAATTGTACTCATTTGTAATGTCAGGATATCTATAAAGACTCTTTTGCCAAGATCTAGCTTTCTTATGGTTTCTAATCAATGCTTGATCTTGTACTCTACTTGCAAGGTACACTTACTCTTTTGATCCTACTATGGTATTGGCTTGTTTGTGTGTATGCTCGTACAAATTCTTGTCTAGTTAGTTACTTGTTTTAGCTACTTGTTCCTTACAATTAGTACGTTCATTTTGCTTGAAATATGTTGAACAAACCTAAAAAATAATTGAAATTGTCCATTATACAAACCTCATGTACCTACATGTATTCTCAGTGTAAGGGCACAAAGTTGGGCACCTTACTTGATATGTCAAGATAAGGAAGACCATTTCGAGAAAAAGGTTGTCTAATCTTGTTCTTCCAATGGGAAGCTGGTCAATGGCCATGATATGTTGTTGAGTATAATGGAAAATACACTAAAAACATGCTTTGTATAAAAGTTTGTTTTAAATGTTCATGCCTTGTTTCTACTTTTTGCTTATATGATGTTTCTAGCCAAGCAAGATTTTACTATATGCTTAAACTATTTACACGCCTTTTCATAGTGTACTTAATGATTTAGCATTAATATATTATGTTTATCAAATTTGTAGTTCCCAAATGAAGAACCTCTGCACTCAAGACTCTAAGATCAGAAATGAAACATCAATGGGTAGACTTAAATATGGAAATAGGTCCATGTCTCTTATTTCCATGTTTAATATCTTGTTATCTCTTATATTGTTATTGGTTGTGGTTTTATTCATGCATATATTATGTGATCCATTCTAGGAATGGATGCCCATGTCCACTCGCCTTTGGGTTTGTAGCCATTAGGAGTGTGTACTTAGGGAACAAATGGCTCCGTGAAAAATGGTATCAGAGCAATCACATATCCTCTATGCATGTTTAATAACCCAATACCCCACATCCTATAGAGTCTTCTAGAATCTCATCTCTTCTTTAAGGACTACCCTAAGACACCTATTAGATGATTAGTTACCTTATCATCACCTCTTGTGATTCTTCTACTTGAGACTATCAATCACATGATCTCTCGATTATGGGTAGCTTATGTATAGGGAAAACTAGAATTTGAATAAAATTGACAAACGTTGAGTAAAATAATGATGATGCCATGATCTGACTTTAATATGAAAACTTGATTATGACTAATAGAAATACTCCTAGAATTAAGCACTCATGTATGACCTCTCAGATCATGATTAACTCAACTTTACCAAATCTAGACTACATGCTTTCCATGTTTGAGGTAAAATGATAATGATCTTGATATGATGACATAACAAGGTGTTGTACATTATACCTCATATGGATGAGGTCCCTTTTTTATTTAATCCATGATGCCATATTGTTGACTAAACCTCAAACATGAATAAGAAAATTTCTTCCCAATTTTGACATGAATGATGATTATGCCTTGGAATGACAAGCTCTTGGACTCTCCAAAGCATGATGAAGGACTTTGATACAAGAGACATCTTCCCTATTAATTCCTATGCCTCTTGGTAATCTCTATTTATAATAACAAGATGGACATGGATATCACTCTTGCGATGTTATGCTCAAACTCTCGAGTTCCCAATTTGACTTCTAGATTTCCAAATATACCCTTACCTTGACCATGAAAGGAAGGGAACACATTATGACCTCAATATTGCAAAATCTTGAAACATGGTTTCTCTATTACAACCTTGATCTTGCAAAATCTCAAAATATGATTTCTCTGTTATGATCTTGATGTTTGACTTGTGACCTTGTAAAATATGATTTGATAGTTGATACTCACACTATTTGGATATGCTCGATGACTCATAATTATTATGGACAAATGTGCTAGATCAGGGTAGTAATTGACTTATGACTCACCCAAACTAGGTCACATCTCTATTTTTACTATCTCGAAATTCTCACCTTATGGATTATTTAGAGTTTATAAAGGTGACCCCTTTCATTCTATTTTGATTTCTTGACTTAATTATCTGATAGGTCAAATCCATGAAGATATTGATACTCGATCTTGAATCTCAGTTTGATGGTCATCTTAATTTATTATGTTGTTGTCCATAGTGGTTAGTTTCCTAGAAAGACCTAGGCCTAGATCATTCATCAACCTTGAACACCATGAAAAATCAACTCGATATTGATGCCATGAAATGTTGAATAATGATCAAAATTTTGCTTAATTATTGTATATAGATAAATACCCCTAAGGTCTAATTAGGAATCTAAACCCTAGTTCTAAGATGTTTGGATCGATGAATTTTATGTGCAAACTTGATTCTCGATATTGCATAATGAAATATCGACTCGTGATTATTGATATTGGTTTGATTTGATCCCCCATGATCATCCTATTTGGATCTTGAGATCACCCTTGATATATGACTAATGACTTTGATGTTCCCAAATCTTGAAAATTTGAAATTATAACTATGTTGATTCACTCAATTTATGACTTAAGCGTGGGCTCCATGTGGACTAGGGTGGGACCTTCCATTGATTTTGAACACAAAATTATGATGTTGAAATATGATGTATGTCTTGAATTGTGGAAATATGAATTCGATCATGGATGTATAACCCCACCTAGACCAATATAGACACTAGGACCCTAATTTATAGGAATGAAAGTCATGATTGACTCTTGATTCAAAGAGCTCTATTTGTTTGACCTAAAAATGTGATCTCTCCAAATCTTTGATCTATAAGATGAACTCTCCCGATTTGTGTCTCGTATGACGATCTCCCTAATTAAATTATCGATGTGACTATGCTATCACAATGATGTTCGATTACTTAATTTTGGAATGAGATGGATATAGTAAGTAGTGGAGTAACCTTATGAGAATACTATGAAGATTTTGACATTGAATAGAAAAACCTAGTCTCAATAGATGGATTGATTTAATTTTGGGGAAAAAATTCCTTTTAACGTGGGGAGGATGTGATGACCTAGATTTTTCTCTCTCATTCAACTTATGTGCACCTTGACTCATTAATTGCTATATTTTATTCAATATCCTCCCTCACCATCAATTTGATGACTTTGAGTCATTTTATCTTCAATTGACAAGTTAGCTTCAATGAAATATCACTTCTCACTTATTTATGACTCTAATTTAGGTTTTGAACTAAGTGTCATGCTTATATTGCATCGTCAACTTGAAATCAAAATTGAATCCTTTAAGGGAACTCTTCTTGCTCTGTTATGTACCTCATGTTATAAAATATTGATTATCTTTCCAGTGGTGTAATACTCACCTCAATCGGGCCATCGTAGCCCAAGTTACAACCTCTTGAAACTCACTATTTTAACCCTTGATTTAAATCTAATTTTACCTTTTTTTTGACCTTAATGGGCCTTTTTGGGGGCACGGCCCATCAAGGTACGGGGGCCCCCTTCCCTTATCCATGTCATCCATCCTTGTCCTTCCCTTACATCCAATCATATTGTGCATTGCTAGCTTTGTTTTGGCCCTTAGATCTTGTCCCACAAATCACCCTTACACATATAATGACTAGGAGATTATCTCCTAGCTTTGTTCATACTGTGGCAGTAGGCACCTTTTACAATGGCCAATGGGCATTGATATTGAGCTATTTTGATCAATTGAAACCCGTTTCAAATCTGACCTGACCGACTCTACCCTTTCCCTACCCTTTCCCTTTCTCTCGTGCTCTCGAGCTATGCTTATGCTCTTCTCCTTTCTTCCCCTTTCTATGTGGCGCCACTGTCATGCCTCTTTGGGCATTCTTGCCCTAGGGTCCCTCAGTGGCATTTGGAGACAAAGGTAGGTTCGCGGCCTCGTGATGAACCCAGAGAAAAGGGTCTTGAGCTGACCATGCCCCCTCTTCGCCAACACCTCCTCACTTTGGTGAGCTCTCCATCACAACACCACCTACATGATCGAGTTGATCAACTCCCTGGGAACGACGGAGCACAGACCCTTGGATCATGACCCAAGAGTTAGGTTCTACTACCAATCCTTCCTCTTCCTTGTGCAGGCCGGCCCATGCCATGACCCTCTTCTACTAGACGGGATCCCTGGACCCCATACTCATGCCTCACTGGCATGCTTGTGCAGCCAAGGTGGACCAACCCTGGAAAGCCAAATCGACCTAATCTTTCCTCTTCAGTGCTACCTCTGTGCATCAAGACCCCTTCACCCGCTCGCCACCGCTCAAGGAAGACTTCAAGAGAGGAGCCGACCTCCCCCAAATGCCAAAACAAACAATGGGGCCAACCAGACCCTGGGTGAGAGAGAGAAAGAGGGAGTGCACCCTCAGTCCTTGATCAAGAATCCAAGGGTCCAGGATAATCAACATAGGTTAAATCTTCCAAAATCATATCTTGGTGGTTCTTTATCCAAATATGGACGTATTGTATGTCATTTTGATCAGAAAAATGAGCCCTATTAATAAAAATACTTCCATCTTCTAAATCTGGTTTCTCTTCTATTAATATCCCAAAATACATGCTTTTGATTCCTTTTTAAGATGATTATCCTAATTTAATGCATGATCTTAATCTTTTATGCCCCAAGACATGATTATAGACTAATATCAATATCTTATACATCTTTATGCATAATGATTTGAACTTGATCCATCCTTGTACCATAGAATGGTCTAATGTTGTATATATGACCTAAAATGGGCTTTTATGAAAAAGACCACTTCTTTAATGATCAAACTTGTTCAAATGTGATTCAAATATCTATGATTGTTGTAAATCAGTACATTTCACCCTCAATTTCTATCCTTTTCTATCATGAACCTTCTTGGACACTAATTATGATCTTGTTATTCTTAATGTGTCCTACTATGGTCTTATGTACACTTTTGTGATGAATGTTAAACTTTAAGATTTTATCAATCTATATATACTCAATGATGTTTATATGGTTTGAAATTATGTAACCTTAAATGTCTTGTATCCATATATGTATTGTGGAACTTTCTTGTGCACTTATGTGGCTAAATACCCAAGTCTTAGCTTGATATGTGATCTAGTGTGCACGTGGATATCTAAATCTCTAATCTTGTACAAGTCTTGCTTGAAGGATCATCCATGTTATAAATGATCTCAAATCAGCATGTTAGTGATATTATTGACTTGTAACTCAAGTAGACCCCATCTATACTCTAATGGCGACATTATTGCATGATTGTGACTCAATATGACTAGTTATGCCAATGTCGATGCTTATGTTGGCTAAGCTTGCTCAAATCTTATAATTTCTATATGTAAGATCTTGGAACTCTAATAATATATCCCTGATCTAGTTGTTATGTGACACTCTAAGTGATAACAAGACATGGCATACTATGTTGCTTGATAATGCCTATGCATGACCTAGTTGAGATATTGAAACCAACAATACGATATCTAAACTTATAGGTAACACATACAACCACCATTATTGTGATTAATGGGGCCTAATATTGATGATGTTAATCTAATTGTACTCATTTGTAATGTCAACAAATCTATAAAGACTCTTTTTCCAAGATCTAACTTGCTTATGGTTTCTAATCAATGCTTAATATTGTACTCTACTTGCAAGGTACGCTTACTCTCTTGACCCTACTATGGTATTGGTTTGTATTTATGAATGCTCATATGCATGCTCCTATGAATGATTGGATAGTTAGTTACTTTTTGCCTACAATTAGTACATTCATTTTTCTCTAAATATGTTGAACAAACCTCGAACATAATTGAACTTGTCCATCATACAAACCTCGTATACCTGCTTGTATTCTCAGGGTAAGGGCACAAGGTTGGGAACCTTACTTGAGATGTCAAGATAAGGTGGACTATGTAGATAAAAGGGTTGGATAATCTTACCTGAGATGTCAAGATAAGGTGGACAAGGTTGGGAACCTTACTTGAGATGTCAAGATAAGGTTGGGAACCTTATCAGATCCTTCCAATGGGAATCTGGTCAATGGCCATGATATGATGTTGAGTATAATGGAGTATAATGGAAAATACACTTAAAACACACTTTGTATAAAAGTTTGTTGTTAAATGTTCACGCCTTGTTTCTACTTCTTGCCATGTAAGTTTTTACTATATGCTTAAACTATTCACATGCCTTTTCATAGCATACTTAATGCTTTAGCATTAATATATTATGTTGATCAAATTTGTAGTTCCCAAATGAAGATCTGCTGCACTCAAGACTCTAAGAGTAGAAATGGAGCACCAATGGTAGACTTAAATCTAGAAATGGGTATCTTCATGTTTACTATCTTATTATCTCTTATCTTGTTCTTGTTTGTGGTTGTATTCATGCATATGTTATGTGATCGATTCTAGGGACAGATGCCCAGGTCCACTCGCCTTTGGCTTTGTAGCTATTAGGAGTGTGGACTTAGGGTAACAAACGGCCCGTGAAAGTGCCTCAAGTATGATAAATATATTGATTTCAATTCATTAAGATAACACGAATAATTTTAGAGCATGATTCTAGAAAGGTTTGAGCCAAACAATCAACATATGTACTTTAAACATATTAGGTGTCATAAGTATGCCACTTATAGTCAAAGGTGAACATGAAAGTATTACATGGCATTTGGTGTTATAAGATATTATATGGTCTGCTTTAAGAGATAACATAGAGTTTTGAACATAAGGATCCACTTTTGCATAATAAAATAAATGTCTAACCATCTAAGAACTTAAACATCCCCTTTTAGGACATAGTAGTGTACAAAAGTGAGTCTTTGAGCTATTCATGTAAAAAAGGCTAAGACACTCGTAGATTACATCCCTAAAAAAAGTAAAGCTTTCTAATTTCAAAGTTATGTGATTACATCATGACAAAATAAGATAAAGTCCTATACTTGATCATGTATGCACATAAATGAGCCATTTCTAGGTCAAATATGGTCAACTAAGGTTAATGTGATCATCAAGGTACCCTTAGGTGGTACAAGACATCAATCAATGTAAAAGGAAACAAATATTTTTGAATTATGAGATTAGATAAGCTAGAGATCATCAATGATACAAAAGTAGAGAATGATTGAGTGTTATCAAAATCTAAATGATCATAAAGAAGGAATTTTCAATCATACATGAGAAATTTGAGAAAAAATAGGGGAAGATAATAGAATCTTAAGAAAGATGATGTTTTTCTAATTAATATAATATATAACATCATGGGGTTTGCTTTGGGGATATGGAAGATAAGGGGTTTTGTTGTTGGAACATAAAATGGAAATTGGGGAGGTTTTCACCATAGTTGGGCCGAGTTTTAATGCTTTTCATCTTTCAATGCTCCTCAGGCCTCACCTACAATGGCCCATACCATGTTTTGGGTCCGTCCCATGTTCAAGGGTTCGATCAGTGCATCAAACCTTTATGGTTCCCAATCTTCACGTGATGCCCGTGAAACATGCACTAGTGGCTCTCAACCACTGTGTGACGCCTGCAAAGCATCATCCCCAGTGGTTTCTAGATGCCATTTTCCACACTTGTGTGACTCAGGATAGCCCACCACCCGTTTGACAGTGAGATAGAGGGAAAACATCATGATAGTGCATGGTCATTATACCTTCATGCTATGATCCATGTGCTTCTTCTCCACTATATTCACACCAAGCTACGGTGTTGTGATGGTATGTCTCATCAGAGAAGGTAGGCAGGGGAGGAAGAGAGGGATCCAGGCTACATGAGGTATCTTCCCTAATCCTCCAAGACCCGACATAACTAACACTATTAATCATACTCATCGAGGAAGATATGAGAAAGAATGCCCAATTCCAAAATTGGTGGCACCACCCACAAAAGGGAAGGAAGTGGGAAAGGAAAATAGTGTGTTCTAGGGTTTGAAACCACAAGGAACAAGAAGGAAAAAGATAGAAGGAAAGGAAAAAAAGTGAAAGTCAAGATCAATTGCTGAAAAGGGGGATCGAAGAAGGACCTATACAATCACACAATTGCTAACATTGTGCCCTTTACACAATGTACGATGGGGGGTAGAAGAAGAAATACATACCCTTGGATTTGGGGTCAAATTCGTGGCATGAGCAGCCATCGACAGAGATGTGCAAAATCCACAAAAAGTGATTTTAAAGAATCATGCAAGAGAAGGGAAACAAAATGCCTAGAAGCTAGGCCACGTGTGCACTTGAAACCAAAATGCTACAAGTTGGCCCATGTACAACCAAGAGGTCAAAATTAGAAGAAAAAGGATTTTCAAGGTCTGGATTATCAAGTAGGAATATCTTCCTCATACAAGCTCCGAATTGAGTAAAACCTGGTGTGGTGGAAACGTTAGAGTGTCCTCTAAAAGCCAAAATCAAGATAAGGATAAACTTAGACACAAGGATGAGATAAAAAGGTATGACAAAATTATGAGGTTTAAATATTGGTACAAATTTGGTTTTATATCAAATTGAGTTTCACTACTTGTTATGTGAATTCAAGATAAGCCCAAAAATCATCAAACCCTATCAAATCATGTAATCGAAGGCAAGAATCAGAGAGTAGTGCAAGGATTAAGTAGATGTCACATATAGGAGTGACAAAAGTCCAAGTGATCCCATCCTCTCCACTTTAAATGGAATTTTGTCCCCAAAGTTAATACAATTCTTTAATCGAGATGGGGACTATCATATTCACAACCATAAGTGTAGTCTTAATTATCCACACTCTATCAGAACTGAGCAATCGAGAACGAGGTCAATGCATAGTAATATTGATAATTAAATTGCTAAGACTATCACATGAGTCATAGATTTGGAGGGATTATCCTATGGATCACAATGGAGAGATCATATTTTTAGGTCACAAGAATAGAGCTCTTTGAATCAAGAGTACAACATGACTTTTAATCCCAACAATTTAGTGTCCTGGCTTCTGCATTGGCCTGCATAGGGCTATAAATCTATGATTGTGGTTTCATATTTCATAAATTCAAGAAAACATGATATTTTTAATCATGATCCCATTTCCAATTTCCATGGAAGGTACCACCCTAGTACACATGAGAGCTAGACCCTAAGTCATAAATCAAGATACATAATGTAGTCATAATTTCAAAATTTTCTAGATTTCGGAACATGAAAATCATTCTCATAGATTGAGGGGGATCTCAAAATAAAAAAATAGGGTGATCATAGGAATTCAATAAATATCAAGATCAATAAGCATGAGTCAAGGTTTCATTATTTAATATCAAGATCAAGTTTCATAGGCCCAAATATTTATAAACTAGGGTTTATATTCTTATCTAGACCTTAGGGGTGATCAATCATCCATATTCAACAATCAGGAAACATTTCATGATATCAACATGAATTTTTTCATCAAAATACTCAAGGTCGATGAATGATCTAGACCAAGGTCCTTTTGGAAACCTTAGCCACCAACTATTTTCGTCGTCATCATGGTCAAATTTATCATTAAAGTGTGAATCAAAATTGAGTGTCAAAATCATCATAGGGTCTGGCATACAAAATTTTTAGGTCAAAAAATCACAATTATGAGAAAGGGTTGTCTTTATAAGACGTTAAATAATCATCAAGATGAAATTTAGAGGCAGTTGTAATAGGGATGTGAACTAGCTTAGGGGACCCTAATCTAGCACATTAGTGATTGTAGTCATGAACCATCAAGCATATCTAAATAATGAGAGTATCATTTACCAACTCATGTTTCATACGGTCATGAGATCAAGTTCATAATAGGGAAACCATGTTTTAAAATGTGGCAAGGTTGATGTCAATATTGCATCCCTTCCTCCCTAATCAGGGATAGAGAATATAGCTAGACATAGATAAGTCCAAAATTGGGCACCCCAAGAGTTTGAGTATCATAGTGTATGGTCAATACTTCATACAACTTGTATTATTTAAAAATGGAGCCTTGCAAAGAGGCATAATAGTCAATAGAGGAATTGCCTCTTGTACTAAGTTTCCCATCATGATAAGGGGTCCAAAGACATAATCATATCAAAGTATGGGGCATGAGTCATATCAATAGGAAAATATTTTCTTAATCATGTTTGGGATTTGATCAAAATAAGGAAAACATATTTTTAGGCAATAAGGATGTCATCAAACATGAGTTCCACCTTATTTCATCATATCAAGGATTTTCCTCAAACATAGAAAGCACATGTTAGATGGAAACATAGAGTTAGCATTATTTGATGTTTTTACATACAATTACATTTCTTCCAAGAGTACCAGTAAAAATAGAGTTTTCACTTTTAAGATAAGATCATGGTATTATCATCTTAGTCAACTTTCATGATTCAAATAAATTTTAGTTTTTCCATGCATAAGCTACACATAATCGAGAAATCATGTGATTTATAGTCATGAGAGAAGAATCTCATGAGGATATGAGAAGACTAGCTTATCATAATCTACTTGGGTGGCTTATGTAATGGTTATAGAAGAGATGAAATTCTATAAGTTTGTCTAGGCTTTAAGGGAAGGAATCTAATCCAAGGTATGTAGAGGAACCTCAACCACCACACTAGTCAGATAGGAGGTAATCACAAGCTAGAACCTCCATGTTTAGCATCATACCCATTGCCTTAGTTTCACCATTATGGATTTTGATTATCCCTAGTTTTATATGATGTGTTATGCCTTATAGATACATAGAGGCATGTATGTATGGATCTGATATCATTTGTCATAGAATTATTTATTACCCTCATCCTACTCCCACTGAATACTAAATCAATGGAGTAGGGTTTGGGCATCCGTCTGGAGAAGGACACATAGTTTCACATAGAAATATATATGAAAAGCCAATGACTAAACTATAGAGATAACAAGATACTCAACATGGAGAAAAGAGATATGTACTCATTTATATATTAGGAATACCCACTGGTGTTTCATTTTAGAGCTTAGAGTCTTGAGTGCTACATATCTTCATTTAGTAACTAAAAATTGGATAAAAGAAATATATCAATGCTAAGGCATTAAGTAATCTATGAAAGGGCATGTAAATACAATCTAACAATAATATAAAATTGTTTGGCTAGAAGCAATATAGTAAACAAGAAGTAGAAATAAGGAGAGAACACTTAACAACATTCTTTTGTAAAAATCATCTTTTAGGTTTATTTATCCATTATATTAACATTAGGCCTTCTCCACCCTGGTCGCAGCTCAGTGGAGAAGGGTCAGGGTATTTAGAGCAGAGACCCTAGTTCAAATTCCTGATTGTACACCCTAAGAAATCCTTGGTCCCATCATGCATGGTGGCCTCTACGTGAGATTAAATTCTCCCCCCGATGTGCGGGTATATGAGAGTGGGGCGGGGTTTTACATTTTCGGTATGAGTCCACCAATGTGGCTCCTCCTTGGGGGTGTTCTCCACATATCATAAAAACCATTAGGCCTTTTACCACTTCTAAATGAAGGGTTCATGAGGGGTATTGGAGGCTCAAAACCTATATGGCACCATGTTTGTAACATCCCTGACCTAGTTTAAGGCTAACCCTATTTGTTTAGCCTAAATAATTTGTTTAGAACTTTAATATAATCCTATAAAGAGTTTTGTTATCAGGTGACAAACTTATGTTTCAAATTTGGTCCTATTTAAATAATGTTTGAGCAATGTAATCTTCTTTTGGACCAAAATGCAATTTACCCAAGATGAGGGGTTATATTGAAATTTGTCACATGTTGAACGTGACCTAAGTGTTTTAGCATCATAAGAAAGAGAATGATGCTAGGTGGTGGCTTGTGGAAAGCCTAAATTCCAAGTTTGAACCTATTTGAATAATGCTTGTGCCTTGTGTACCAATTTTACAAATTATAAATTACCCAAAATGCAGGGTGGATATGAAAATTACCACCTCTAGAGTGTCCCTACTCCCTACTAGTATCATATAGAGGAGAGATAAATAAGGATGCATCATGTTTGAATCATTTATGAGTGTGATACTCATGGTGATGAAAAGAACAAGAAAGTCTTGAATGTGAAACCCTAATTTGAACTTGTATCGAGTTGTAGAGTCCATATGAGAATGCCTGTCAGCCATAGAGCCATAGAGGGAGTCTCATATAGGTTTGTGAACTCTTGGAATTGTCCATGACGAGCTGAGAATCTCACGGAGGTGAAGTGTATCGGTTTACATCTTCCTTGGAAAAGTTGTATCGGGTTGTGAATAAAGTGGTGATTGAGTTGAGATATCTTATCCAACAAGATAACTAATGGACGAAATATCATATCTAGATTATCCTCAAGTGTTTTTCATGTCAATATAAATATGAGTGCAGGCAAGGACATGTGTCAACCATGCATGGACATGTGGCACCTAGTATCTTAAAATGATGCCACCTCATATACACACTTTTTCATGAACCTCAAGTATATATACCCTTCCTTTCACCCATAAGTGGATTTTTTTTTTCAAAATGTATCACCCCATTGCTCTTAGATATCGTGCATATAGTCTTGGTATCATGCAAAGATGAATGCTTATCGTGCATAGAGCCTTGGTATCGGCCATAGAAAAGAGATATCGCCTATAGCAAAGTGATATCAGCCAAGTGAGGGATATCGACCACAAGTGGTGAAGTATCGTGCATGGTGCCGAGGAACTCAAGCCTTGGACCTTTGATAAGCTCATATTCAACCTTGGGAACGTGAATATTTGGAGCTTGGATCTTTAAATTTCTCTTGAGGCGGGTTATATAACTTGAACTCAATTATGTTATTATTTACCATAAATCTTACCTTAGTTAATGATTTACTTTCAAATATATTTTATTGCATAATTGATGAACCATGAGATCTAGTAGTAACATAGGACTATTATCCATGAAATAGAACAATAATAACAAGAGTCTAGAGGTTGATGATGATGACATCATCATGGTGCAGCCTGATATTGGGTTGAAGCACCTCTAACCCGATATGGTGTTGAAGCATACACCTCTTACCTGATATGATGTTGAAACCCTAGATAATGATGGTTATACACCTCTAGAACGATATGGTGATGAGCATAAACCTTATGCACGATAGGTGACACACACATACACCTCAAGGTCAATATGGTGAGCACACATACACCTTATACGCGATATAGCAACCCGACATGGTAACTTGATATGGTAATTCAATATGGTGACATGAACACAACCACTAGAACGTTATGGTGATGATTTTATTCCTCATGGAGGAAATACGTAACACATACAAACACCTTGTGCATGATATGGGGTTAATAAAACACCTTAAAACCGATATGGTGTTGAGTATATATACTCTAACCCGATATGATGTTGAAACTCAAGATTGTGTTGTGAAACCCGATATGTAAACCCCTAAGGTTGAGAGATCCAATATGGATGCATGATATGGTGATGAGGATACACTTCTATACCCGATATGGAATCATACCTACACCTCTATACCCGATATGGAGGAAGCACCTCAATCCAATACACTTGATTAAGTGATACATGTAGTATGTCATGTCAAATGATACTTTAAGACATGAAGGGTTTAATTCATTTTGATAAATATTGACCAATGAACCTTGAGAGAAAGATTGAGCCAACCTAATGGAGTATTATGTAATAAATATCCCAGTAAGGAGGAAATAGAAACTTATACTTGTTTAATACTCATGAAATGAGTATACATTAATACTTCTAATATGTGTGGAGTCTAAATTAGGGTTGTGATTCTTGATGAATGTATTTGAAAACCCTAGTCAGCTTAAAAAGGGAAACCTTAACCCTAGTGAAGGGTAATGATATGATTTGAAACTAACATTGGTTAATAAAGGGAAACCCTAACCATATTGAAACCATGCTGATAGCATGAGACAATGAGCGTAGCTAAGCATGAGCTATGATGTTTCATATAATACCAATTATCTAGGTCTTATGACCTAGAGATATTTGTAACCTAGTGAGAGGTAACAAGATGTTAATGGGCCTTGTGAGCCATGTGAATAGTTGTTGCCTAGTGAGAGGTGACAAGATGTTAATAGGCCTTGTGAGCCATGTGAATAGTATTTCCTAGTGAGAGGTGACAAGATGTTCAAATGGAAACCATGTAACATAATAATAATAATAATAATAATAATAATAATAATAATAAATGGTTATAAAAATGATAATGAAATCTTGGTCATACATGCCTTATGATTATAGCCAAATAAGGGCTATAGTGTTTTGAATATGTTTAAATGAGATACGAGGAATACTTGTATTACATAAAAGATGTGAATAAGTATGATGGCTTGGCCAAGGTATAATACCTGGAGAAGTTTCACAGGATTGGCATAATGCCATACCTGGAATAATCTCACAGGATTGGCATAATCCAATACCTAGAAGAATCTCACAGAATTGGCATAATCCAATACCTGGAATAATTTCACAGGATTGGCATAATGCCATACATGAAATAATCTCACAGGATTGGCATAATCCAATACCTAGAAGAATCTCATAGGATTGGCATAATCCAATACCTGGAATAATCTCACAGGATTGGCATAGTCCAATACCTGGAATAATCTCACAGGATTGGCATAGTCCAATACCTGGAATAATCTCACAGGATTGGCATAATCCAATACTTGGAATAATTTCATAGGATTGACATAGTCCATTACCTGGAATAATCTCATCGGATTGACATAGTCCAATACCTGGAATAATCTCACAAGATTGGCATAATCCAATACCTGGACTAATTTCACAAGATTGGCATAATCCAATACCTGGAATAATTTCACAGGATTGGCATAGTCCAATACCTGGAATAATTTCACAGGATTGGCGTAGTCCAATACTTGGAATAATTTCATAAGATTGGTATAGTCCAATACCTGGATACAAACCTCACAGGATTGGCAAAGCCCAATACATGGACATAATATAATGATGTATATTCATATGACTGGTGCAATCCAATACCTGGCTAGCAGTTTGGCTGAGGCCAACAGATAGAAATGAGAATGATTCGTGGATGTCATACCATGATAATAAGTATCACATGATAAGCATGAGATGTTGATATGGTATGATAGGTAAATGTTGCACATGTTCTTCATATTCCTTATAAAGTGAATAGATTATTTACTGCCTTATCATAGACAGTTACAGTACTTTCAGAGATGAGAATGTTCTAATATGCTTATCCATAGTGATTAACCTTGCTTTTTGATATAAAAAAATATCTGCTCAAGTTTTATACTACTTAACTATGATAATAACATTGTTGGCAGAGAGTTATATCTCTCACTAGGACAATTGTCTCACCCTATGGGATCCATAATTTTTATGTGGACGTGCACGAGGAGGTAGAGACCCTTCTACAGAGGAAGGACAACAACAACAAGGATATCAGTAACAACTCAGGTTGAGTGTACTATCTGTCGTGTCTTGTAGATAGAAGTCCTATGTGTCGTCTCTGTACTCTCAGGTCCTTGGATTTAGTACGTGATGGTTTTATGAATAATATGAGATTTTGGCTTGTATGCCTTGAGGTTTTATGTTGCTTTAGTATATGTTTTGAAAAAGCAACTATTATATGTTATTCCTCGAGATGAGATGGTACAATGTATGTACAATATGAACTATGCTATATATAAGGTTTTGGTTCTTCCTTTAAGAGTTTTCTTGGAAATGGATCTCTTTGCAAAATGGTTTTAATTTTTAGTGATTTTTTGTTAATCCGCTACTTATGAATATTCCACAATAATTAGTAACGATTTGGTTGTCGGTTTGGTGGCAGTCATTTCAAAGTTTGGTATCAGAGCTTAAGGTTCATTGAGTCAACAAAGACATGGGACTAAGGTGTTGAGTCTGTTCTAGTGTCCTCCAAGTATACCCTATAGTGACTTCTACTTATGCAGAAGAAAGGGTGAAGTTTAAAAGTGACTGGAGAACATGAGGAACACGTTGCTAAGCGCAATGTTGTCACACCAGAAGAAGGTGCAAGGGGTCAGGCAAGAGAAGAACGAGTGCCTAAGAATTCCCATCTTGACCCAATCAAAATAGAGAATATTGCTTTTTATGCTCTTGTAGGGTAGGTTAGGACAACAATGATGAATATAGTGGATTGGATACTAGCAATACAATCTAGGTTACCAATCCTCAATGCAGAAACTTTGGGTTCTAAAAGGGTTCCTGAATGACATAGTCATGTTAGAACAGTAGAAAATATGGGAAGGATTAACATATGGCAAGAACATAGACTCTGCCATAAGTATAGGCAGATAGTACATATGTGATGGCAATGCCCAAAGAGGGGAAATAAGCTGAGTATTAAGTTATAGATATGGACATGTTGAGCATACTAAACCCTTTTGTTCAAAAAGAAGGGAGGAAATGACCCAACAACTGAGGCAGACTCGGTAGGGCTTATGAAATTTATAGCCCAATTGTGTAAAAAAAAGGGCAAAAGCAACAACATGAAATA
The DNA here is from genome assembly GCA_963693085.1 of Alisma plantago-aquatica. NCBI lineage: Eukaryota > Viridiplantae > Streptophyta > Magnoliopsida > Alismatales > Alismataceae > Alisma > Alisma plantago-aquatica. Next base: position 1,222,033,848 of record OY856411.1, read on the forward strand.
GCTTGACTCTATGTTTGAGTCAACTTGAAGTGGTAGATGACCGTGAGGGGTGATAGTTAGATAGAGCTTTTTCATTCTGATATGTCTTCTCTTGACTTTATCTGATAATCATAAGAAGGTAGTTATTGTTGAGCTTCCTTTAATTAGTCCTATGAGGACATGAGGAAGAGATAAGAAGGATGAGAACCTATATTCAGTCCAATACTCTCTTATATGTTTTAAAATTTCTGTCTTTAGGTTGAAATGGAAGAGATGTAAAAGAAACACCCAGAGAAAATTTGAGATACTAAGTAGTAAAACTTAAAGAGATGAAACATAAATATAAAACAAATGCATACTACCTAATTTCAGTTCTTGAATACCCTAGCCAGGTATTCATCTATTGAAGGCAAGGTAAGTATGGAACTCTTAGATTGTTATCTTTCTAATTACTTTGATGAATAGTCATTTTGAGACAATTTAAAGAGTATAATGAAGTAGGAGATGTGGCACAAATATTTCTACCACATCCTAATTGATATATGAAGGAATTTGAGTTAAATCATAGATCAACTTATAAACAAAAGAAGATGTTTAGTATAATGTATACCTTGGTCTGAGGACCTAGAGGTAATAGTTACCTGATGAGAGGTGACAATGTTCAGTGATGAACTAAGGGTTTGAATACCCACATATAGTAATCATGATGATGATATGATGCAAGAATGACAATGGTCTTCCTTCATCTAGGATTTCGGGGACAAAATCCTTGTTAGGGGTTTATAACTTGTAACATCACTGACCTGGTTTAAGGATAACCCTATTTTTTTAGCCTAAATAAGTTGCTTAGAACTTTAATATAATCCTCAAAAGAGTTTTGTTATCAGGTGAAAAACTTATGTTTCAAATTTGGTCCTGTTTAAATAATGTTTGAACAATGTTATCTTGTTTTGGACCAAAATGCAATTTACCCAAGATGAGGGGTTATATTGAAATTTTTCACATGATGAACGTGACCTAAGGTTTTTATCATCATAATAAAGAGAATGATGATAGGTAGTGTCTTTCGGAAAGCCTAAATTCCAAGTTTGAACATGTTTGAATAATGCTTGTGCCTTGTGTACCAATTTTGGTACAAATTGTAAATTTCCCAAAATGCAAGGTTCATATGTAAATTACCACATCTAGAGTGTCCCTAGTCCCTCCTAGTAACATATAGAGGAGATATAAAGAAGGAGGCATCATGTTTGAATCATTTATGAGTGTGATACTCTTGGTGATGAAAAGATCAAGAAAGTGTTGAATGTGAAACCCTAATTTGAACTTGTATCGAGTTGTAGAGTCCATATGAGAATGCCTATCGGCCACAGATCCATAGAGGGAGTTTCATATAGGTTTGTGAACTCTTGGAATTGTCCATGACGAGCTAAGCACCTCAAGAAGGTGAAGTGTATCAGTTTACAACTTCTTTGGAAAAGTTGTATCGGGTTGTGAATAAAGTGGTGATTGAGTTGGGATATCTTATCCAACAAGATAACTAATGGCTAAAATATCATCTCTATATTATCCTCAAGTGTTTTTCATGTTAATATAAATATGAGTGCATGAAAGGACATATGTCAACCATGCATAGACACGTGGCACCCAGTAGCTTAAAATGATGACACCTCATATACACACTTTTTCATGAACCTCAAGTATATATACCCTTCCTTTCACCCATAAGTGGAATTTTTCAAAATCTATCACCCCATTGCTCTTAGATATCGCGCATAGAGTCTTGGTGTCATGCAAAGGTGAAGGAGTATCGTGCATAGAGCTTTGGTATCAGCCATAGAAAAGATATATCGCCTATATCAAAGTGATATCGGCCAAGTGAGGGATATCGACCACAAGTGGTGAAGTATCATGCATGGTGCTGAGGAACTCAAGCCTTGGACCTTTGATAAGTTCATCTTCAACTGTGGGAACGTGAAGATTTGGATCTTAGAGATTTGAAGTTTCTCTTGAGGTGGGTTATATAACTTGAACTCAATTATGTTGTTATTTACCATCAATCTTGCCTTAGTTAAATGATTTACTTTCAAATATAATTTTATTGCATAATTGATGAGGCGTGAGCTCTAGTAGTAACCTAGGACTGTTGTACATGAACTAGAATAATAATAACAAGAGTCTAGAGGTTGATGATGATGACATCATCAAGGTGCAACCCGATATTGGGTTGAAGCACCTCTAACCCGATATGGTGTTGAAGCATAAACCTCTTACATGATATGATGTTGAAACCCTAGATAATGATGGTTATACACCTCTAGAACGATATGGTGATGAACATAAACCTTATGCACGATATGGTGACACACACATACACCTCAAGGTCGATATGGTGAGCACACATACACCTTATACCCAATATAGCAAACCGACATGGTAACTTGATATGGTAATTCAATATGGTGACATGAACACAACCACTAGAACGTTATGGTGATGATTTTATACCTCATGGAGGAAATAAGTAACACATACACACACCTTGTGGATGATATGGGATTAAGCACACACCTTAAAACTGATATGGTGTTGAGTATATATACACTAACCCGATATGATGTTGAAACTCAACATGGTTTTGTGAAACCTGATATGTAAAACCCTAAGGTTGAGTGATCCAATATGGATGCAAAATATGGTGATAAGGATACACCTTTATACCTGATATGGAAGCATACCTACACCTCTATACCCGATATGGATGAAGTACCTCAATCCAATACACTTGGTTAAGTGATACATGTAGTATGTCATGTCAAATGATACTTTAAGACATGAAGGGTTTAATGTATTTTGATAAATATGGGCCAATGAACCTTGAGAGAAGGATTGAGCCAATCTAATGGAGTAGGATGTAATCAATATCCTAGTAAGGAGGAAAGAGAAACTTATACTTGTTTAATACTCATGAAATGAGTATACATTGATACTCGTAATATGTGTGGAGTCTGAATTAGGGTTGTGATTCTTGATGAATGTACTTGAAAACCCTAGTCAGCTTAAGCAGGGAAACCTTAACCCTAGTGAAGGGTAATGATATGATTTGAAACTACCATTGGTTAATAAAGAAAAACCCTAACCATATTGAAACCATGCTGATAGCAAGAGACAATGAGCATAGCTAAGCATGAGCTATGATGTTTCATATAATACCAATTATCTAGGTCTTTCAAAGGATTGGCTTTGCCATACAAAAAGGACTAGCGGCGCAACTTTTTGCCCGCATGTCACCTATTGTAATGTAAATAACACAGTTTACCCTAAATTCTAGGTCTTATGACCTAGAGATATTTGTTGCCTAGTGAGAGGTAACAAGATGTTAATGGGCCTTGTGAGCCATGTGAATAGTTGTTGCCTAGTGAGAGGTGACAAGATGTTAGTAGGCCTTGTGAGCCATGTGAATAGTGTTGCCTAGTGAGAGGTGACAAGATATTCAAATGGAAACCCTATAACATAATAATAATAATAAATGGTTATAAAAATGATAATAAATCTTGGTCATACATGCCTTATGATTATAGCCAAATAAGGGCTATAGTGTTTGGAATATGTTTAAATGAGATATGAGGAATACATGTATTACATAAAGGATGTGAATAAGTATGATGGCTTGGCCAAGGTATAATACCTGGAATAGTTTCACAAGATTGGCATGATCCAATACCTGGAATAATCTCACATGATTGGCATAATCCAATACCTAGAATAATCTCACAGGATTGGCATAATCCAATACATGGAGTAATTTCACAGGATTGGCATTGTCCAATACCTGGAATAATCTCTCAGGATTGGCATAATACAATACCTGGAATAATCTCATAGGATTGGCATAATCCAATACCTGGAATAATCTCACAGGATTGGAATAATCTAATACCTGGAATAATCTCACAGGATTGGCATAATCCAATACCTGAAATAATCTCACATGATTGGCATAGTCCAATACCTAGAATAATCTCACAGGATTAGCATAATCCAATACCTGGAATTATCTCACAGGATTGGCATAATTTAATACTTGGATTAATTTCATAGGATTGGCATAGTCCAATACATGGAATAATCTCACAGGATTGGCATAATCCAATACATGGAATAATCTCACAGGATTGGCATAATCTCACAGGATAAATATAATGCTTAGATCTAGTAATAACCTAGGACTATGGCATAATACAAATATTATGCTTAACCTAGAATAATCTCACATGATTGGCATAATCCAATACCTGAAATAATTTCACAAGATTGGAATAATCCAATACCTGGAATAATTTCACATGATTGGCATAGTCCAATACCTGGAATAATTTCACAGGATTGGCTTAGTCCAATACCTGGAATAATTTTAGAAGATTGGCATAATCTAATACCTGGATACAAACCTCACAGGATTGGCAAAGCCCAATACCTGGACAGAATATAATGATGTATATTCATATGACTGGTGCAATCCAATACCCAGCTAGCAGATTGGCTGAGGCCAACAGATAGAAATGAGAATGATTCATGGATGTCATACCATGATAATAAGTATCATAGGATAAGCGTGAGATGCTGATATAGTATGATAGGTAAATGTTACACATGTTCTTCATATTCCTTATAAAGTGAACATAAGATTTACTGCCTTATCATAGAAAATTACAATACTTTCAGAGATGATAATGTTCTAATATGCTTATCCATAGTGATTAACCTTACTTTTTGATATAAAAGAACCTCTGCTCAAGCTTTATACTGCTTAACTATGATAATAACATTGTTGGCGGAGAGTATATCTCTTGCTGGGACAATTGTCTCACCCCCTGGGATCCACAAATTTTAGGTGGACGTGCACAAGGAGGTAGAGACCGTTCTGTAGAGGAAGGACAACAACAACAAGGACAATAGTAACAACTCATGTTGAGTGTACTGTCTATTGTATCTTGTACATAGAAGTCCTATGTGTCGTCTCTGTACTCTCAGGTCCTTGGATTTAGTACGTGATGGTTTTATGAATAATCTGATATTTTGGCTTGTATGCCTTGAGATTTTATGATGCTTTAGTATATGGTTTGAAAAAGCAACTGTTATACGTTATTCCTCGAGATGAGATGGTACAGTGTATGTACAATATGAACTATGATGTATATAAGGTTTTGGTTCTTCCTTTAAGAGTTTTCTTGGAAATGGATCTCTTTGCAAAATGGTTTTATTTTTTAGTGATTTTTTGTTAATCCGCTGCTTATGATTATTCCGCAATAATTAGTAATGATTTGGCTGTCAGTTTGGTGGCAGTCATTTCAATGTTTATACATGAGGGACATCAAGATTAAAGTCATTGAACTAACCTTATTTTATAACATGCCCTATTCCCTTACCTTGAGAATTCAGGCATGTATACAAGGGTTATATAATGGATTTCTCTAGATTTACGTTCAAGATTTGTCTATGTAGTATACTCAAACATGAACGTAGTAATCATAGGAACAATAGCTCAAGTAACTAAGTAGCCAAGGTCTCATATGATCATGCATAAAAATGAGCCAATATCATAGTAGGGTTAAGGGATTAAGCATACCTTGCAAGTAGTGAACAAATTATGATTCTTGAGAAAGATTTCCTAGAGAAGGTCCAACCCAAGGGACCTAAGATATAAAAATGCATAACAGTGGGTCTTAAGTCACTAAGGTTTTGATAAAATAAGAATCATATATGTCATTTGAATGTTCCCTTAAGACGAGGTTTCAATTAGTTCAATCTTGGTTCCAAAATTTCAAATGTGCATGCAATTGTTGAACATAGTCACAACAAAACCTTATGTTTAGGTGATACATCCACATTAGAGTGATGAAAGATAAATATACACTCTAATTTGATAATAGGGTAAGCATAATATTTGTATTATGATTAAGGCTTTAAAAATCAAGATCATAACTAGTCACATTAGATTCATTTCTGGCAGTAGTGTCCTACTTCCAAGTCATATGATAAAGAAGAGCATAAGGTAGATTAATTGGGGATTTAGTGCCACAAGAATGATAAATATATTAATTTGAATTCATTAAGATGACATGGATAACTTCAAAGCTTGAACGTAGCAAGGTTAGAGCCCAAAATTAACATATGCTCCTAAATCATGTTAGGTGCCACAAGTATGTCACTTATAGTCAAAGGTGCACATGAAAGTTTCACATGGTATTTACCATTATGAGACATTATATGGCCTAATTTAAGATCTAACATAGAGTTTTGAACCTAAGGATACACTTTAGCAAAAGAAAATAATGGCTTGATCATGTAAGAACTTAAACACCCCACTTCAGGATAGAGTAGTGTATAAAATGAGATTTTGATCTACTCATGGCAAAAAGACATAAGATATTAGTAGATCATGTCGCAAAACAAGAAAAAGATTGTAAATTTTGTTGTTAGGTGACTACATCATGACAAAGTAAGCCCAAATCCTATACTTGATCATGTATACACATAATTTAGCCATGTCTCATTTAAATATGGTCAAAGTAGGTCAAAATGATCATCAATGTCCTTTAGGTGGTAAATGACATCAATTAGTGTAAAAGAAAATTATTATTGCTGAAGGAGGGGATTATATTAGCTAGATATCATCAATGATACAAAAGTAAACAATAATTGAGTGATATCAACAAACATATGATCATAAAGAAGGTACTTTCAATAATGCATGAGTGATTCAAGCAAAAAAGGAGGAGAGAATAACATCTTTATATAGATGACATTTTTCTAATTAAATTATTTATAACATCATGGGGTTTGCTTTTAAGACTTATAAGATTAGAGGAATTAAAGTTCGGCACCTAAAATGGAAAATTCGGGATTACTTTACCATATTTGGGTCGATATTTCATGCTTTTGGGATTCCAACACTCCATGGGACTTGCTCGTAGTCACCCTTACCATGGTCTGAGCTCTAGTCAATACACCTACCCTCAACGGTTCCTAGATACGACATGACACCCGTTAAGCATCCACAGTGACTCCCAGCTACTAGGTGATGCCCACAAAGTGTCTACCAATGTCTGTTGGATGCCGTTCGCTGCACTCAGGTGAGGAAAGTCGACCCACCACACTCTTGTGAGGGAGATAGAGGGGCATCATCATGACAATGTAGGGTCATCGATATCCATCCAACAATCCCTAGGTTTCTTCTCCATTGCACTCATGTTCAACGACAATGCTATAACGACATGTCTTGTCAGACAAGGTGGTCGGGGGAGGAAGCATGTGAGGTATCCACCCTAGTCCTCCAAGGCCCGAAGAGTCTAAAGCTGCAACTCATACTTGTTATGATAAATAGTAGCAAGAATCCCCAATTCCAATACTAGTGGCACCACCCATGAATGGGAAGGAAGGGGGAAGGAAAACATGGTGTTCTAGGGTTCAACACCACAAGGAACAAGAAGGAAAAAGATTGAGGGAAGGAAATGGAGTGAAAGAAAAGCTTAATTATTGTAAAGGGGGATTGAAGAGGTACATAGTCGGACGTAAAGTGAGTGACTCTGTGCGCTTTGCACAATGTATGATCGGGGTATAAGAAGTAATAAACACCCTTCGATTTGGGGTCAAATCTGTGGCATGAGAAGCCAACAAATGGGAGTTTCCAAAACCACCCAAAGTGGATCAAGAGAAGCATGTGAGAGAGGGGGATCACAATACTTAACAGTTGGTCCACTGGTACACATTGGTCCAAAAGGCTACAAGTTATCCCAAGTACAACTAAGAGGTGTAAAATAGGGGTTTTCTAGGTCTAGATCATCAAGTAGAGATATCTTCCTCATACAAGCTCTGAATTGAGTAAAACATGGTGCGTTGGAAACATTACATTATCCTATGAAGAATGAGAACAAGATAAGGATAGAGTGAGACACAAAAGTGAGATAAAAAAGGGATGAGATATTATGAGGTTTAAATTTAGGTGAAAACTTGTTTTCATATCAAATTGAGTGTCACTACTTATTATATGAAATCAAGATAAGACCTAAAATCATCAAAACATATCAAATCATGGAAATGAAGGCAAGAGCAAGAGACTAGCACAATGATGAAGTAGATGACATAGACTTGAGGAGTGAGAGAAATCTAGGTTATCACAAGATTAATGTCTGAGATGCAGAACTCTTTGATAATTGGTTCAGGATGGTTAGCTCAGGTAGACATCCATAAGATGATTAGAAAGGGCCTTATAGATGATTTTATAGGAAAAATTACATAGAAAGATAGGTATCCAGTCAATAACCTTGACCAGTTTCTTAGACTTGGAATAAGGGAAATGAAGATCTCATTTACTTCCCACATCATGTTACATTTTAGGAATAAGTCATTTACTACAACACAAATGTCCATACCAATAATGTCCCAGGTTGCCTTATACAAATGGGCATTAAAATCGTTTGGAAATGGAGATTTATCATTATCAACATTTTTGACAACCTCATGGATCTATTCATCAATCATTAGAGAAAATATGCTTGATATGTGTTGTTATGACAACTTATGGAAGCACCAACCTTGCAAATCGGTTTGGTTGTCATTATTTTGTTAATTATAAAATTTTCATTTTGAGTTAACATATTTACAATTAAGTGTTCATCCCTTATAGTAGCACCATCATGTAATAGAAATTTTATTTGATTTCTACTTTTTTGGTTCATGAGTTATGCATAGAAAACCTGGTGTTTCTATCTCCCTGCTTAAGCTGAGTCACTATGGACTTCAGGAAAATCATGGATTCTTAAGTGCATCTATATTCTATGGCTTCATCTTATTTAGTTTTGAAAATATCCCAAAGTAAAGGGTCATTTGGATATTTGTCTACCTCAAGTTGAGCACCCAAGTCTTCTTTTTCCTTTTTTTTATTCAAGTCAATCAGATTGCACACTCAGTCTTAGTTGCAAGACTAGATATCCTTTTTAGTGTTATGCAACTTCTGACTAAATCTAAACATTGCAAAACCTTTAACTTTGTTTGCCCAACTGTTTCAACTATCTCTTTAAATCTAGGAAGAGAGGTCGATGCATTGAAGTATCGAAAATGATAATTATCTTTGTTCTATTCCTCATAGAGGTGGATAACTTGGGCAAAGTGATGACTATAGATAGTGGGCATTGTTTGCATCCAAAGCCTTGGAAAGTCTTTAAAGACATTCATTTGTAAGAGGGTTCGATCAATCTTTCTTCTCATATTATAACTCCCTTGTTGCTAGTTGTCCCAAGTGCACAATGGCCCCTTAGCAAGGATATCCACAAGGCCAGCAACAGAGATAGAACTATTGAAGTATGACATGAATTTTGTTGATGGAAACGGGCAACCTGGTCTTTTCAAAACTATTCGAACATCACTAAAGTCACCTCTGGTGACCCAAGAGGCTAGACTTTAGTGCTCATTTGGATCATGTCTGACCACAGGATGATCCTACGACCATCTTCATTTTTGTTATGACATTAGTGATGTGCAATCTTTTATCACCCATGCTTAGGCCTAGGTGGATGAGTTGGTGGGAGTGGTGAATGGTATAGGATAGGTTGTCCCACATGATAAGATTCTAACCTTTCTGCAATGCAAGAAGTTATCGATCTATTGGTCACTCAGTCACATTCTGTCATTGGATTTTAATACTTTGCTTCGATATATCTTAACTTTGGTGAGAAGGGCTACATTAGATTTTGCCTTTTTGACTTCACCTTGAACATTATCCAATTTGTCCCTATTCGACAAAACCCAAAAATTCCAATCAATAGTAGTAGGGATGTCAACCATTGGTGGGGTGGGAAGTCATCCTTCTACTCGACCTAGGGGTGAGTCTGGTAGTGTTCAAGTCCTTCCCATGGGTGTTATGAAGAGGATGGAAATTATTGGATTCCCTCTCTTTGTCTCTCCCAGTCATGGGAGTGTTTTGATTTTGAATCCTTCTCTTATGCTGAGAACTTGCTACCTTTTTAGGTATTTCAAGGCCTACTTCATCGAGTTTGCTATTCTCTAGCAATGGTTCATTTCTAGTGTCAACCTGATCACCATTTTGTTGTTCAGTAGTGACTGTTGTCTCACTCATGGTTGCATAATTCTGTTGAGCAAGTTGGTTATGCCCTTCAATCATAACTAAAAATGCATTTCCATACATGTTCAGATTGGGAGAACTCTTGAACAAATCCTTGTAATGACCAAAAGTGTCACAATGGGGGCATCACTCTGGTATCCATTCATATTCTACTGAGATGGAGTAATCATGTCCGTTATCAGTTCACAACTTCACCTCTGTCTGGAAACTTGAGGCCGCTTCCATCAAAACATTGATTCTGACATAATCAATATGGCTTCTACCTTTGTTTGCCTATTAAGGCATTGTGGTTTCTCCAGAAATGATGCTATATGAGTGAGCATCTTGTCACTCCATAGTTCCAACAACATGTTTAGAAGCTTTAGCCATACATGGGTAGATGAGAGCCTTTCCTTCTCCAAGGGTTCCCCCTTCACCTAAAAAAACCTAAATGACATGTTTGGGTCTTTTAATTACCAAAATGGCATGATGCAGAACTTAATTCTTAAAATGACATGTTTACAGGCCAATACATTTGAGATAGGGACGTAATTCTCCCTACAAGGGAAATACATCCATTCAAGTGACACACTACTCTCTTTTGGAGAAAGATGTCACAAGCTGAGACATATTGTCATGTTATAGGGCCAGTACATTAAGGTCAAGGATGTATTGTCGCCAGAAATGCATCCAGGACCCTGATGCACTAAGCCCACCATGGAGCGATATGTCTGGGCTCTGGACATATTTCCAGCAAAGTGTCAGAGGTGAGGACATATTGCCTCACGATGGGGCCAATATGTCTAGTTTCTGGACACATTGACTTGTGGTGGGGCAATATGTCTACCCAAAAGACGTATTGCTACCATATCGGATCATTACGTCTCCATGCAAGACGTATTTCTATCCAGTAGGCAATAAATCCAGATGTAAAACATATTTCTTTTTTATATATGTTTTTTATATTTATGATTGTCACTTGCTTATTATAGGTTTGTATTATAATATATACTATATTTGCACATTTACAATTAGTTGACTTGTATTTTCATTATACACTTTGTTCAATTATTATAAATTTGTTAATTTTAATAGCTCCAAACACACCTAGGGATGATAGAAGTGTTATTGCAACAAGTTTGTGATTTTTACTTGATTAGATAGGAAGAAAATAATCCAAAAGCACTAGATATCAATAATATTAATGTTACAACATGAACCACATGAAGAGAAAATAATAGAATTTCTATCTAGATCTAGATGATATCATAAACAAACACACTCATCAATTAGGTACCACATATATAAATCAAAGGTGGTGGACATATATGATAGATCCAAATAAAAACTAGATAAATGCCTCCATAAAGGCAAATACAGAAAACCACACAACATGTACACAAAGAAACTAAACACATCCTCCACATCCACATCATCCTCGCCACCTCCCTGTACCTATGACTCCTGAGTAGGGATCTCATCTAGGTATGCCTTAATGGGTGAAAATTGTATATCAGTAGGAGGATGAGGTCCATGGTAGAAATGGAAAGCTAGATGTGGAGTGAGGGATCTTTGAAAACTAGGCTGTGGGGCCTCAGGTGGGGTGCAAAAACTGGTATTCAAATAGAGTCAGTGAGTATGTAACATAAGATGGTAGGATTTTGAAAAAAAATAAGATGGTGGTCGACTCTCATGAATAACTGGTAGTGGGACTTGAGTGTATGGAACATAAGAAGAAGGACTTGCTCCACAGTACAATGTCAGTGGAGGAGGTGGGTGGTGTATGAAACAGATGTACCAACTCCTAAAAAGTATGGTCCCATCTATCCTCATCCAATATCGGGAGCAGTACTAGAGGCACGTGTAGGAGTGGGAATGAGATTGGGATGAGTAGTACATGTATGGGTTGGAGTAGGAGAGAGAATGAGATCTAGACCATTGGTATGAGTATGAGTGGGGGTGGGAATGGGATCAAGACCAATGGTATGAGTAGGAGTGGGAATGTGGTCATATGGGCAAGAATACTCAAGAAGATTCTCAAAGTATCTCCCCTAGATGCTATATATATCATCTCTAATATGTGCAAGGGCATGCTATAAAGCCACTCTCATCAGCACATGTGATTCTAACTACTCAGAAAAAGTATGCAAAAATAATAAATACCTATTATATATAGTACAAATAATAACAACCACAAAATAATGTAATTATACTCACAAGTTGTTGTTGTCGGTATCTGCCTGGGTAGTATGTGGTTAGAGGTTAGATGGAGGGCCCACTACATACTGTTGATGATACCACGTATAGTGCACCTCTGGACTGAAGACTGTCCCTACTGATCGGGGGGACTAGGCTCTCATGTTTGTTGTGCCTTAGTTGCACCTCCACCCTATAATGATGTGACCAATCCTTAGCAGCATGACCCTAGAAATGGTATTACGAAGCTTTGTGGGCCATTTATCTCCCCAATTTGCATGAATACATGTTTCATTACGCCTCTTCAACCACATTGTAATAGAACGATGGTATGTGGCAACAATTAGTACATGTATTGGTAAACTTCTAGATACTTTTAAGACTCCATTCATCACTTCAACATGATTGATAGTCAGTGACCCATACCTGTAACCTATGTCACATGTTAAAGACCAAAGTATCTGATTTTGGGATATCAAACAATTCATAGAAGTTGGTTTTATGGTTTGTATATCAACCATTAGACGATCAAATTCAAGTGTATTAGTTGTATAGAACAACTTTCACATAAGTTCCTTTAACTCCTGCAATTTGAACTTTTGATGGAAGTGTTCACAAAGATGTCGAAGACAATAACAATGTTGGGCATAGTCAAATTGTATCTCAATTGTTGGAAAAATTCCACTCATCTTATTAGAAATAATACATAGAGCTATGAGACGTTGAATGACTAGAATTAATGTTTGTAGAGAACCAAAGAACCACTCTGAATCCTTGTTTTCTGACTCCATAATAAAAAAAAGCGAGTGGAAATAGACCATTATCACCGTCTATGCCACATTGCAACAAGAAATGTGCCATAATCTTTTCTGGTAATAAATGTGGCATCAACAGTAATAATAAGCCTAAAATGTACCCAACTTGCAACAACTGGGTCGAATGCCCAAAACACCAACTTGAATCTATGAGTTCCTTGAGTTTGTAGGGTATAATCATACACAAGGTGAGTATATACATTTCCTAGAATATATTGTGATAGAGATATCAAGAACAACAACAAATTCTGATATGATGATTCCCAATATCCAAATATTTTACAGACAATCTTTCTCCTCGCTAGAAATGCCTTCTTGTATGAGATGATGTGTATTGTTGATGGTCCTGATTCAGAATAGTTAGTTGACAAGTGTGTTTTTTACTATAATGTTTTATCTTATTCATGCCACCTTCTCTTTTAGACTGAAAAGCATCCAAACTCCAAGGACATCATTGGCCATGGATACCAACAACTTTCATAAATAGACTATCAGTGAGCCTAATATTGGACACTATTTTGTATCGGCCACATTTGAATCATGTCAATCATAATAGCTTTGTATGCATATAAAGCACCCTTATGAATTTCATTACTAGAAGGGTCATAATTGAGACAAACTTCCTGATGAAAATCATCTACCCATTCATCATCTTGAAAATCTTCATAGTTATTATCAATTTCATCGTGTTTTAGCCATTCCCTATAAAATATCTTCGAGACGGAACTCAATACTGCTATAGTGTAAGGGATTGAATGTTGACACCTATATCAATCATGATCATCATTAGTTTTAGTTGTCGAGTCACCTTCATGTTCACTATTTTCTTCCCCCTCCTCAACCTCATGACCACTATTTTCATTCTCAATAATAAGACTCTGACAAAATTCATGTGATATACTTGATGTGGAAGTTACATTACTATTGCTTGTTTGAAATTGATTCGGCAGACTCATGTAATTGTAACTAGAATATTGGTGGATAGATATTTTTTCAAGAATGGCATCAATATAGGAATCAAATGAAACTGAGAATGAAGTTCTATAGGCATCATCATTGTCAACTTGTATGAGCATATGATGTTCTCCAGGGAAAAGATATGATGAATTGATAAAGAAGTGGTTGGGGTTGATGTCAAGTGTTGTATGGATATATGACTTGAATTCTGTGAGAGTATTCATAAATGTTATATTTACAAGTTTAACACATTGGTTAGAATAAGACCCATCAAAGAGAAATTGGCCTTCGTATTGAAGCTCGATAATTTGTGAACGTGGAATAGATACCATGTTCATATTGTTGTAAAAAAATTACATTTTACAATTCATATTTCAAGAATACTTACTTATACAAATTTTATGTTTGTTCATAATATTTGCTTAATGAATGATAATTCAATTTCTAGAGAAGTAGTGTCATTTTTCTATAATTTGATAAGAAAACAATATAAGAATAAATTGATTTCATTTTTAGATTAAATGGTAATTTTAAGTTCAAAATAATGAATAATTGAATTAATTTTATATACTCTATACTAATTATTAAGGAGAAATATAGTAGATAAAATACCTAAAGTGTAGAGATCTCCCTTATGAATCAGAAATCTAGGTAAAACAAAGTTAAGAACATTGCCGACCAGAGAAAGAAGAGGCACATATTCCCGGCCAAATAATAGAAGAAAAATCCCTCAAAATCAGCTAGAATGTTCGCCTATAGTAGCCTAGACTCTAGAACACTCCAGAGCAGTTTAGAGAAAAGGAAGTGAAGAAAAAGATAAGATTGTAATGGTTTGTGTGGCTTTGGGGGGCTAATCTCGACCACAATATATAGGGAAGCAATACATCCCCACTAGGGATGCATTACCCCAATGTGGAACCCAACTGTGACCTCCAACATCTATCTAGCCATTGGGGGAAATAATCGGGACCAATGTGGAAGAAATGTGTTCTGTATGGGCATGCAATGCCTTTGAAGCATCCTCATCTAGGACACATTGGCCCCACTATGAGGTAATACATCCTGACTTCTGACACATTGCTGCAAACGAGGGCAATATGTCCTACATAGGGATGTATTTCTCTGTAGTGAGATCAACATGTATGGGTCCGGGACACATTCCTTTCTCTAGAGGCAACATGTTCCTAGCCTTGACTTATTAGCCCCACAAAAGGGCAATATGTCACCCGTTTGGGACGTATTGCTCCATAAAAGAGAAACCTGTCACCCAAGCGGAGGTATTGCTCTCGCAAGGAGCAATATGTCACCGTATTGGACGTATTGGCTTGCAAACATCCCATTTTGAGAATTCAGTTATGAATTATGCTATTTGGTAATGAAAATACCCAAACATGCCATTCAGGGTTTTTTTTGCCTTTTTTGAGTATCATCAGTTTCCCCATGATGAAGCAGGGTCTTCTTTCAAGGGATGTCTTCATATCCATGCTCTCTTGAAACTTGATGATGAAACTCCCATTGGTGCACCCATCACCTCCATTGTGTCTGCCGTGTTCCAGGTATGCTAGAGGTGATCCTGAAGCGTTGGGATGGCCCTTGTCCAATAATATAACCTACTATTGTGTTATTCTATAGGATGCATTCGAGTCAACCTCCTCCTATGGGGTGATTAGTGTGCCATTATCCACATTGATGTTAGTTTTCTAAATAATTGTGTTAGTGTTTCCAACTGACGTTTTGAAGAAAGCCATCAATGACTTGGACGCCTCTACCACATAGAGTTATATGACTGAAGGTGGTCGCCTTGGGTGGAAGTGCCTACCTTCACACCGTGGGAGGTTTCTCCTGGGAGAATTGCTGCCCCTACCATCACCCCCTCTACCACCGCTACTACGCATAGACATCCTAGTCAGTTACTATTCTTAGTAATTTTCTACTATTGATTCTTTCTCAAGCTACACCCTATAATTGATCCCTGAAAGCTCTATTTTTATTTTTTCTTCATCTTCTTCATGTTTTTATACAAACCTAGACATTTTTCTCATAATTGTATGAAAATATGGGTCATTTAATTTTTTTTGCATGTTATATTCATTCAGTAAATATAACATGTATGCATCAATTTGGGTAATATAGTGGTTTCCTAGTCTTCGTTTAAGGCCTTCTAGATACCATCACGTTTCTCATTCTGTGGTTTGCAAAAACCACTCCCATTGTCTAGCTGAGATCAAATCACCCAGTTTTGGGTAGGTAGCCAACCAACCAGTCTAGAAGGATTGAGTTCAGATCCTTACTTCTCTCTCACTCGTTCTTTGCTCAATTTCTTTGTTCTTCTATGAATGAGACCACTGGTGCAACCAAGCTCCTCCAATGAGAAATCACAATAGTTGTGACCCTCCTTGCCATAAAATGTCTTTGCCAAAAGTCTCACCATCACCTTTAGATCCTTAAAGGAATTCTCAAGTGCTAGTTGCAGCTTTAGAACTCTACCTCCTAATGCTGACCACGTCTAGCTTTGGATATGGCAGAGCCTAAAGAGACAAATCACATCTTCTAGAAGAAACTATGAAGATAAGGTTCATAACACATCGAGTGAGCTCTAGATAATCATCTTTAAATTTGAGGTGGAGATCACTCCTCACATCCCCCAAACTCTATCTTTGTCTTTAGAGTGGAAAGGTTTAGAAGTCATGGAACCCACAATGGTGGTGCACAAAAGCATTGGCACCCAACTTCTCTAGCCTCCTTATTCCTTTTTCCTCTAGTTTATTCTTTCTTACTCCCCTCTAAATCCATTATGTACCTCCAATCACCACATGCTTGTTGTGGTGGAGAGCATGGGGAGAGGGGGTTCATTCACCCTCCACACACCACCATATGCAACAAGACATGGGTTGAAAAGGTTATATTTGGTTGGATGAGGTAAAATGACCTCTCAAATTTGTTCTGTGACCCTGATTGCATCATCTGATATTAAGACAAAAAAATGCTTCATCCTCTCTATTATCTCTAGGTGAACTAAGTTAGGGAACAATGTCTTGGCCGTCTGATTTAAAACAAGGGCCATGATCAAAGCTCTACATGGCCAATACATGGATCCTCAAAACTATTTTGGAAGACCCCAAATCTATATTATACCTACAAAAAAGGCCACACTATTGATTTAGCCAAGGGGCACTTGACAAGCGGATCTCAACAACTAAGGTAAAACAATCATGTACAATGGTCAAAAAGTATGTTAAAAAACAAATAATTTCACCATATTCTAAATCATGCATTTTCTTGTTAGATTATCCTAACATCATCAGAAATGGGACTTCAATTCATACAACAACAAAATAACCATCACCCAAAAATTTCCAAAAATGTATCATATATTCACTCAAATAAGTATTCCAAAGTGACATTTACATCTTATATGAAATCCAAAAATCTTATTAATCAACATCCAAGCTTTGAAAAATTCATTGAATCTCATATAACCAAACACATGTCATGCAATATAAACAATAAACATGCAACTATATTTATTATATCATGATAATTACATATAAACTCAAATATATTAATTAATTTTGAAAACACATGTAACTGACCAAGGTTTCATTTTGACCATATATACCATAATATCAATTTCTTCATTCCATTATCAACTTGTGTAACAACTTATCCAATTGAACCCAAAACCAAAAAAAGTTCAGTTCATCTCAAACATGATCACTGTTGTGTAGATCAACACATCGTCATCACATTTAGTCACTCATATACCAAATACATCTTTTTCTAGATCAATTTTATAACTGAGTATTAATGATAAATAATACCATCACAAGATGGATAGTCTAAGGTTTTTTGGTTGTTTCTAATGTTTAATTTCTTATCCCACGTTTTAATTCAGAATGTCCATTTTTCTTTGATTTTGAGTCACTTTTTACAAGTTATATTTATTTCCATATAATTTAGATGTGTCCTTAACTACTCCAAATTTCTTGTCCTCTACCTTTTTGCTCCTAAAAATTTAGTTCTTGTTTCATTCTAGGCTGTTCAATTTGAAGAGATCATTATTGACTACTATATGATAATTATCATTCTGGTGCTCAATTCATTCACTTTCTATGTTATTTTGATTTCTCTAGCCTTTAGATCACATGCAAATCCCTATTTTTTGTGAACACATTTTTTCAATAATAAAAGTAAACTATTTTTTTTAATAAATTTCATATCCAGTTCCATTAAAGAGAGTATTAGAAATAGTTTGGAGTCCATATGATAAAGATAAGTATCAAAAATGACACAAAAGATTAACAAGTTTCATTCAAGTAGATTTATCTGTGTTAAAGGCCTACAAATGTATCAAATTGTTTAAATAAGTGTCTCAAAAGTATCAAGTAGTTAATTAATAATGGAGTGGAGTAAAATTAAGGGTATAAATGTAAAATATTTAGAGATTCAAAAAGTTGCTTTGTCATAGTCACCTTGTTAATATTCAATCTATATTTCTTGAACCAGAGCAATCATTAAGATAGTGTGAGATCAATACCAAATATTGACTCACATGAGTAGGCCATGCATATAATTGTCACACTTATCATGGATGGTCATGATATTACTCTAAATGAAGCATAAAACCCATCGACATCATTCACAATAATCTTCAAGTGTCACACTTATCATGGGTGACCATGATATTACTCCAAATGAGGTACAAGTGTTGTTTACCAAAAAAGAAATAATCTATATGTGTCGTGCACCCAATCACTACATGTATGACAACCCTTATTTAGAATTACATTGGGTAGTGTTACTTTACATTGAATATCATGTGCTTACTTTTGTGGATTCTAGTCTAAGAATGACAATCACCATTTTTGCATCAAGATATGACTTCGAATAACATGACATGATTTAATGTATCATTCCCAAAGCAGGTCTACCTAGTGCAATTTTTTTTCTAACAAGTACCCATGTATCTGAATTGATATCCAATACCATGACTAAATAGACATATTCACCATTTAGCGTACACACTAGTCTTATGTATTATTATTGTGCTGTAATATCCACAATGATAACTGACTAGGGACATAGTAAGAATGAATACTCTACAAATACATTTGATCTCATGTTCAGGACCTCAAACCAAATCATATGTCATCAAGTCAAAACATTCATAGGACATTATCACATTTATTTATTATCTAAATACTAAAACAAATATAGTAAGTGGAATTTTCTTAATTAATAATGAAAAAATACACAATGCATTCCTATTACAAGAATCATATGATGACTCTCAGGGAATGAAACCAATGGTCTCCCACTTTCACTAGATGAAATCACTCATGAACTGGATTCAAGAGATTTAACATGACCATTGTGCTTCTTCTATAAACATGCTTTTTCTAATGAATCAAAAATAGTTCTTTCGGTTGTTACTCTAACAATATTTGCCTCCCCTTGTTGTACAAACTCATTTTAGATGTTCACCATTGCATGTTCTTGGAAAGTGATGTGATCTAGGTTCCTTATCCTATGTAATGGCTCCAAACTTGTCACAATAAATATTTATTACGTCATTAATGGGTAAAACACCCCAAATTTACTAGTGAACATTTTGATCAATACTTCTTTCTTTGATGCATCAAAGGACAAAATATATTGGGCTTCTAGTTTCAATTCATTCACTGTTTCTTTCTTGGAACTTTTTCAACTTAGAGGTATAGCATTTAGGCAAAAATAAATCTTGATTGCAACTTGGTAATCATCATTGCCATTTTGAAATATTGCATTAATGTAACCCTTTTTACAACTGGCTCTTATTCACTATGAATTTTGAAAATTAATACTTTGTTATTATGAAATACTATAGGATATTCCTTATAGAAAAATATTGACCTTCACCATGATCTAACTAGTACTCACTTGTCATGCTAAAAGCATACAAGACATTTGGGTTTGTACATGGCATTTCTTACATGATAGATGCAATTGTAGATGGTTATAGAATCTTGCTCATGCGTGACCTCTCTTCCAAAGAGCTGGGATATTAGGATTAGAGATACTTATTCAATTATACATGGTTAGGTTACCTCTCTTAAAATCATGTGTGCTCAACGTTTTCAACACCTTGCCAATGTATGCACTCTATCTTAGGCCAAGAAGCCTTCTTTACTTGTCTCTATAGATCTTGATTCCTAGAATATAGGATGCTTAGCCTAAGACATTTATGAAGAAGGTATTTCCCAATCAAGTCTTAAACAATTTTGAAGTATGTTTATCATTTTTCATCAATAATATGTCATCCACATATAATATGAGATACAATCATGCTGTTGGATCAAGGGCTCTAGAGGGGGGGTGAATAGAGCTTCACAATTCTCACAAAATGGATTAGACTACCAAATTATATTAAGTACATAAACTTAAACAAACATCAAACTTTATGTCTTAGCTAGCAAGCACAAGAAGAATGAGAGACAAGGAATAGCAAGAACTTGGACAGGTGGTTTAGAGTGGTTCCACGTCCTAACTAGGAGCAATGTCAGTCCACTACCTAGAGGTGGTTAATATCTAGGATTTGCAATCTTGGTACTCTTATATTCCATCATAAGATTACAAGACACAACAACCACACATCCAAGGGCTTAGTACCTCAAGTAAAGATCTTCAACCTATATAAGGAGCTTACCCACTTGAACCATGGAGTCTTCAGCCATCAACATGGACTTACCCACTCCTTCATCAAGTCTTAAGCCTTCAAGGGATTACCTATCTTTCTTGAGTGCTTGACTTGACTATCTCCTTCACTCAGAGATCTGGAACACCTTGCCTTCTTCAATCTTAAATAACACCAACCTCTTCTCCTTCACTCAGAGAAAATCTTCAACCTTTTCTTTGATAGGAAAGAGGGTAGGAAGATGGTGGAGGAGAGCTTTACATCAATACATGGAGCAAATCTCTTAAAAAGGAACCTATCTCACTCATACTCATGAATTTGACTTGAAGGTAGAGAGAGAAAGGGGCTCAAAGGATTAGAACACTCTCAACTAGGCTAGGACCAAGCATGTAGTGAATGAGCAACCTTGGATTGAACTCAAAGAGGTCCTATTTATAGTTGAGGGTGCCCCTTTAAGTTGTGGGACACTTAGATACAAAAATAGCCGATTTTTTCTTAAAGCAACAACTCTATTTTCACTCAAAAGCACACCAACGGTCACAATCACTTTTTTTTGCAAATTCCGTACAGTGCAATCGGCCGAGTTTCAATAAAGGTAACTCGATGGATAGAGTAAAAGACAAAGTCGATATTCAAATCATCGGTCGAGTTTGTCCTGGAAAAAATCGACCGACCAATGAAGATCGGTTTGGTCAGGTACTCGGTTGGTCGAGTTCTGTGAAACCACAACTCGACCGATGCTATCTTCAGAAACTTGATCCAGGAGGATCGGTCGAGTTTGCAACTCGACCGATTGACTGCCTATGGTCAATTTTCTAAAGTGTATCTAAAGTGATTAAAACTTGGTATTTAGTGTCCCAATCAATTTTCTCAACTAAGTTACAAGTCAATTCATCATTACAAGTGATTACAAAATTGTTTTAAGGTCATTTACATAGATTTCCAAAAATGCACACTTGTAGCTCTTTTGACTTGAACTTGACGCAATCTAGGGCTTTGGATTTTTGATCCTTTTCTTGTACCTAACATCTGATATCAATCTTTAATACACATATTAGATACATATGAATGGAATGGTTAAGTCATTATCAAAATATGGACAATGTATAACCTCTAGGTCAACATTCTCCCCCTTTTTGACAATGACAAACCTTTCCTCAAACATATTGAAAAGGATATAGAAGTTATACCTTTGCCTTGTGAATTAAGGGGATTCAAGATGTGAACAATGTGAATTGCTCCCCCTCAATCTATGCTTCCTCTAACCTGCATGGTTAGTTTATCTACACATAGTAATCATAGCATATATGCACTATGTGATCCTTTACAAGTCACATGATAAAATAGTAAATGAACAAGAAAATGCTCTCATAAGCAAATAAGCAATAGTATAACAACAAATAACAATATGATTGAGTTTCAAACCATTGAAAAATATCTCTCCCCCTTTTGACATTATCAAAAAGTAGGGGGGTATAAGAGCAAAAAAATCTAGGTCTTCTCCAAAACACAATCAACCAGATATACATGCAAGCAATCATATGGCACATAGAGACAAAGCAACATACAATCTCAGTCATAATCAAAATATGGTAGAAGATGGCACCAACACATAAGATATATCAGAGTAAATAGCAAGAGTGCACATCACATATATTACAACTCAGATGCATGTTCTCAAAAAAACAACTACAACCAAGAAGCGATGAAAACATAGGATAAAATAGTATAACTCAGATAAATGTATATGATCAACATGCTAGACTAAAACCTAAGAAACAAGATAACCATATAAACTATCTATATCAACATCATCATCTCCTGGCTCATAGTCCTCATCTCCATCAGAGGGTGCAACAACAGTGCCTTCATCACCAGATCCAACATCATCACTATCACCATCTTTAGAAGCATCTTCGCCATCACCATCATCATCATCATCAACCATAGCATCATCAGCCTGGTTAGACATCTCCTCATCAGCAGGAGGACCGAAAGCATGACCGGGCCAACGAGCATTCTACTCAGCCCAAGACATACCAAGAGCGTGAAGCTCATTGCCATGTGGAAAGGACAGAGTAGAGTCTCCAAGGCTGGGAAGCAAGATGGCCAGGGGGGCAGTAGGAAACGAGAGGTAGGTAGGAGCGGATCTACCAACAGTAAAAGGTGGAGGTGGAGGAGCAGCAATAGAAGGCTTGGGAGTAGAGTAGTAATGATTGTATGCATATGAAGCATAATCACTACCTGGGTATGGCTGGTAGGTGGGGTAGGGTGAAGTAAAGGATAGGTTCATGGTTGACATAATAGAACACAAATCCTGATGCAGGTGGTCCTGAACCTATTGGTTGTATGCTTGTTGGTGCATCATGTAGTCCATAAGGGTTTCATTTGATACACAAAACGAAGCACAACTAGGTCTAGGAGGAGGCTGAGGAGGTGGAGCTCTAGTTGAGGAGGCAGGGGCTGCAGAGGTTGAGGCAGAGGGAGAAGCACATGGGGTAGAGGAGGCAAACACATGCAAAAACTTTTGAATTGTGGTCTCACTGATACAAACACCCTTTCTGGATACTTTGTAATGAAAGTCAGAAAAGAGGGATTTCTCAGTGGCGAACTGGAATAAACCACAAATTAAAGTTGGGTAGGGAGGGTGGGTTCCTTTGGTGTTCTTACGAGTATCAAAGTAGGCCATGTGGTGTAGTATGTATCTATCCCACTTGACACTGATGTTCTCTAAAAGGTAATACATAATGATGACAGTTTTCTCTACAATATCCATTTGATTTCTCTTTGGATGAATATTGCAGTTGATCACTAATGCCACAATGTGCTTCCTAAGGTCAAGGGAGGAGGAAGGAAGGGTTCTCTTCTTCTTGTAGGGAACATCAAGTTTCTTCAAGTAACGATGAATATCAGGGAGAGTCAATTCATTTTGTTTGTAGAAACCTTCTGGGTCCAAAAGGTCGAAATACTCGCCATAATCCTTACGCCAGGTGTCGTTTTACTCATCTCCAGAAAAGAAGACATTTAATATATCCTTAGATATTTGGAAATTATTTCTTGTGATCATTGACATGAGGATTACTTGAGTATTAGGTGGGGGATTGAGGGAGTCATAGTTCCAACGCAAATTAGCGTAGAACTCGTTAACTGATTTAGTGCTAGACATGGAATTATTAAAGCAATCATGTTCGACGGCCAAGGCGAAGAGGTGTTGAACGACAAGCAACCTAGCGACTTGATCTATAACCGCTTGATGCCTAGGAGATGGATCAATCAAGGTGCGAAAAGGAAAAGGACTCCTAGTAAGAAGTTCCTTGTACCAATTAACAACCTCAATCGAGATAAATGAGGTATCATCAAAAGGAATCAAGAGATTAGAAGATGAAGATGAAGACAAAGGTGCATTGCTTGGAGCAGGTTGTTTTCTCCTTTGGGATGCCATGGAGGAGAAATGGAGGAAGAAAATGAGCAAACAAGCAAAACAAACCTCAAAAGCCGCTCAAACACCACCAGGGAGCGCCCGGGAAGGTCTAGGTCAAGCTATCTAGGTTGAACTAGGGCTAAGAGAGGAAGGTTTAGGGCTGGGGGTGAGATCTTAGGGCTAGAAGAAGAGGAATCAGTCGTCTATTCTCTAGTTGAGAGGGAGAATAGTCGGCCAAACCTAACTTTCAAGTTACTTCAACCTGCGGATCTGTCGAGTTTTGAGATTCATAAACTTGACCGATTGGTACTCTAAAGAACAACTCTCGACTCCTTATCGGTCGAGTTTGTCCTGGGGGAAACTTGACCGATGGTCAACCTGACCTAAAACCATCAATCTTAATTTCTAGCCATATACATGCTGATTAAATTCATTTTTCAAGTCTATTATATACATTGAAGATACTTAGGCACATATCACTCATTATTGGGTACAATTTTGTGATAAAAGCAAGAAATAGAGAAAAATCCAAAAATAAGTAGAAACTAAGCATGTCAATAAGCAAGTTAAGCACATTTCAAGCATACATAGGCAAGAAAGATGAGGAAGAACATGAGCAAAACATATAGGATGGAATCAACTAGCTAGATCACATTTCAATATCATCCAAAGCAACAATGAGCAGTTTAGATCAAATAATGTTAAATTTCTCTCTAGCTAGAGGTTTAGTGAAAATGTCCGCCAACTGATTTTCAGTGTCCACATGCGTGATATAAATATCCTTCTTGGCAATGTGACCACGAAGAAAGTGATGGAGAACCTCTATATGTTTAGCTCTACTATGCAATATAGGATTATAAGAGAGATTGATTGAACTATTATTATCACAATAGATAGGAGAAGCATCAAAATGTATGTTAAAGTCTTGGAGCAATTGCTTCATCCATAGGACCTTGGCACAACAACTCCCGGCTGCAATGTATTTAGCCTCGGTAGTTGATAATGCCACGGTGCTCTGTTTCTTGGAAAACCAAGACACCAAGCATGGTCCTAGAAGGAAGCAAGTACCACTTGTGCACTTTCTATCAACCAAACAACCAGCGTAATCCACATCACTATATGCCACAAGAGTAAAGTCCCTTGACTTAGGATACCATAGTCCAAAATTTTGAGTTTTGGCTAAGTACCTCAAAACCCTCTTAACGATAATAAGATGTGATTTCCTAGGGCTAGTTTGAAAGCAAGTACACAAGCCAACACTAAACATAATATCAGATCTAGAGGTAGTTAAATAAAGTAAACTTCCAATCATACCTCTATAGAGCTTCTCATCTACATTCTCACCTTCTTCATCTCTATCAAGTTTGACAGTATTGGACATGGGAGTATCCATCGGCTTCATGTTCTCCATCCCAAAGCATTTGAGTAGTTCATATGTGTACTTGCCTTGGTTGATGAAGTTTCTTCTTTTGTTTGCTTGATTTGAAAGTCGAGGAAGAAAGTCAACTCACCCATCATGCTCATCTCGAACTCATTTTGCATAAGAGAACTAAACTCCTTGCAAAGGTCAAGATTAGTCCCGCCAAAAATGATATCATCAACATAAATTTGAATGATAAGAAAGTTCCTAGAAGTGTGTTTTAGAAATAAAGTAGAATTTACTTTGCCCATGACATAGCCATTGTCTAACAAAAAGTTCTTTAATTTCTCATACCAAGCTTGAGGTGCTTGCTTGAGTCCATAGAGAGCCTTTTGCAAAAAATAAACTTGATTAGGTAGCTTGTCATTTTCAAAGCCCAGAGGTTGAGCAACAAATACTTCCTCCTTGGTTGTACCATTCAAAAGAACACTTTTAACATCTATTTGATATAACAAGAAATTTTTGTAACTAGCAAAAGCAAGTAGCATTCTAATAGATTCTAATCTAGAAACATGAGCATACATTTCATCAAAGTCAATACCTTTCTATTGATTATAACCTTGTGCTACTAACCTTGCCTTGCTCATCTAGCTTGTTGCGGTAGACCCACTTGGTGCCAATGATTTTTCTATCACTTGGTCTTGGCACTAGAGTCCACACACGATTCTTCTCGAATTGCTCCAATTCCTCTTGCATGGCTAGGATCCACTCGTCATCACCAAGAGCTTCTTTAATGTTCTTTGGCTCCAGCTGTGAGATGAAGGCGCAATCTGTTTGTTCTTTGTTGTAGGTAGCTCGTGTCTTCACTCTCTCAAATGGGTTTCCAATGATTAGCTCTTTGGGATGGTTCTTTGAAAAGCGAGGAGTGGGATCCTTCTTTTCTTCATCTTCAGTGCTATCACCTGCTTACCTTTGTTGTCAATGTTGAGGTCGTTCAAGATAGGAATCAAGTCATCTGCAACATCATTATCAACAACATGCTTTCCAAAAACAAGGTTAGTTTCAATAAACTTAACATTAATAGATTCTTCAATTTTAGACAATTCAATGTTGAAGACTCTATAAGCCATGCTTGTAGTGCTATAGCCTAGGAAGAAAGCCTTATAAGATTTTGGATCAAACTTGTCAAGAGAATCCTTCATGTTTAAAACAAAACAAGGACATCCAAAAACATGAAAGAAATCAATGGATGGCTTTCTACCATGCCATAGCTCATAGGGGGTTTTCTTCAAAGAAGGATGTGTGAAAACTCGGTTCTACATAAAATAGGCGGTACTAATGGCTTCAACCCAAAACTTCTTAGGAATGCCATATTCAAGAAGCATTGTCCTCACCATCTCTTGAAGCGACATGTTCTTCCTCTCTACTACCCCATTTTGTTGAGGCGTACGAGGAGAAGAGAAATTGTGCGAGTAACCAGATTTTTCACAAAAATGTTCAAAAAGATCATTTTCAAATTCTCCCCCATGGTCACTGTGGATAGAAACAATCTGGAAAGAAGATTTATTTTCAACCCGTGTGCAAAAGATTGAGAAAACATCAATAGTATAACTCTTCGAGATGAGGAAGAAGGTCCAAGTATATTGAGAGAAATCATCAACAATAACAAGACAATACTTGGAACCACGAAGCGTTTGCATTCTCATTGGTCCGAATAGATCAAAATGAAGAACCTCAAGAGCTCTTTTGGTACTCATGACTCCTTTGGATTTGAAGGATGATTTGGTTTGTTTTCCTTGTGTACAAGGTTGGCATTCATCATCCTTTTCAAAATCCAATTTGGGAAGTCCTTAAACCAAATCCTTTTTGCTCAACTTCTTCATTTGATGCATATTCACATGACCCAAACGATGATGCCAAAGAGAAATATCATTTTTATCCACTACCAAGCATCTATCAAGTATAGGCTTTAGAGCATCAAGAACAATAACATAAAGATTACAATTTCTAGTTCCCTTATATATGACATTGTAAGTGAGGGAATCTAGAAGCAAAATTCTAAAGATGTAAACAACACACGATATCCATTATCACATAGTTGACTTACACTAATGAAGTTGTGACGTAGGCCATCAACAAGAAAAACATTCTTGATACATAGCTCATTGCCTACATCACCCTCACCTATGACCTTACCCTTTTTGTTGTCCCCGAAGGTCACCGATCCTCCTTTCTTCTTCATGAATTTGTTGAAATGGTTGAATTCACCTATCATATGTTTTGAGCAGCCACTATCAACAATCCATCTATTTTTAACCTGCAAGAAAGAAGGATGTCAGTACCCAACTCAAACTTTGGGATCCAAGGTTAGCTTGGGGACCCATTTCATCTTTGGGTTGGTCCCCTTGGGCTTGTAAGGACAATAAGTAGAGTAATGATCATCACATTTACAATGAACACATACCATATGGTTCTTAGAGCCGAAAGTCAATCCATGGAAGATAGAAGGTTCCACACTCTTCTTCTTACCCTTGTTCTTGCTCTTTCTCTTACCTTTGGGAGCAGTCCCATCATATCCCAAACCACTAGTACCAATTTGTTTGGTAGAGTGTTCTAGGACATCATTGAGGGATTTCTTTCCCGAAAGAAACTTTTGCAAAGAAGATCTTAACTTGGTATTATCATCACTAAGGTTAATGACAGTAGTAGAAAGACTAGCAAGATCATCTCTAGCATGCATTAGTTTGACCTCCAAATAGAGGGCTTTAGTATGAAAGGAATCTCGTTCTAAAGCTATGCTAGCAACTTCATTACTTTGAAAAATAGGTCTAGAACATAAATCATTAACTTGAGCAAGTAACTTGGCATTTTTATATTTAAGCAACAAAATTTCCTTTTGATAAAAATGAATCTCTTGCTTCCTAGCATCATCAATGAGATTTAGTTCTACATTTTCAGTTTTAAGAACATCTAACTCATATTGACACTTTTGGTTGTCTTCTTTAAGATCTGCAATAGTCTTAAGATAGACCCCATTCTCAACCTCTACTCCATTATGTTGAAGCTCAAGGTCAAGAAATTGCCCTTGCAAAGAATCTATGCTATCAAGGAGAAGTTTTTCATTTTTATCAAGAATATCAATTTTAGCATAAAGATCATCTACTATCTTACCTAATCTTTTCCTTTTAGATTTGCATTTAGTAAAAGATGACTGACAATCATTAAGCATATCATTAAGAGTTTCCTTAGATAACTCATGCAAATTGACTTCACTTATCTCACTTACCTCACCTACATCTTCACTTGTAGAGGCCATGAGAGCAAGGTGGCATTCTCCATCTTTGGAGCTTGAAGAGCTTGAGGAGGACTCCTCCCAAGCTACATGAGCTACATCTTTGGATCTTCTTTCTTTCTTTTCTTTCCTCTTGTACTAATCTTCTCTCTTGTACTCCTTGTCTTTCTTGTGGCTACTCTTGTGATGTCTCTTCTTGGACTTTGGGCAGTCACTCTTGAAATGGCCTTTTTGGCCACACCCATAGCATCTCAGAGTTGATGAAGAAGGCTTCCCCTTGGAGTAGTTTGCTTCATGCTCATTTGGGCCTTCATCTTCACTTGAGGAAGGAGTAGGGGACTTGAGAGCAGGTTGTTTCTGCCGAACCATCTCTTCAATTTTAGCTTTGAAGGTTGTGTCGTTGATCTTCTTGGACTCCTTCTCTTCTCTATTTTCTTCTTCTTCTTGCTTATCAAGCCTAGGTTCGTGGGCTTGAAGGTTACCAACCAACTCCTCAGTTGACAACTCACTTAGCTTGTATACGTCTTCAATGGATGTAACCTTGGGCTCCCATCTCTTAGGAAGATATCTCAAGATCTTGGAGTTAATAGTGCCTTTCTCCATCACACTCCCAAGGACTACCAATCCATTGATGATCACATTGAGCCTAGTGTACATATCAGCCGCTCTCTCATTCTTACCCATCTTGAAGTTCTCAAGTAGCCCACCAAGAATGTAGATCTTGGCTTCCTTTACTTGATCTGTACCTTCATAGGTGACACATAGCTTGTTCCAAATTTCATGTGCAGTGTCCCAAGAAGATATCCGGTTGAACTTGGATGGATTGAGGGCTGCGGAGATGATGCTCACTGATTTTGCATTGAGTTGAGCTTGCTTCATTTGTGCTTCAGTCCATGTGGAGATTTCCCCCTTTGGGTCTTCATACTTGAGGTGCACCACCTTCCACATCTCATAGCTCACACCTTGAAGGTAGAACTGCATTCTTCTCTTTCAATATAGGAAGTTGGTGTCGTCGAAGACCAAAGGTCTCATAGAGAAGCTCCCTTCTAGGTTGAGGGATCCAAAGAGACAAATCGCCCATCTTCTCCTACTTGTTAAAGTAGCTTGGAGAAGACCTGTTCTGATACCACTTGTTGGATCAAGGGCTCTAGAGGTGGGGTGAATGGAGCTTCACAATTGTCACAAAAAGGATTAGACCACCAAATTATATTAAGTACAGAAACTTAAACAAACATCAAATTTGATGTCTTAGCTAGCAAGCACAACAAGGATGAGAGACAAGGAAGATCAAGCACTTGGACGTTGTTTAGAGTGGTTACACATCCTAACTAGGAGCAATGTCAGTCTACTACCTAGAGGTGGTTAATCTCTAGGATTTGCAATCTTGGTACTCTTATATTCCATCATAATATTACAAGACACAACAACCACACATCCAAGAGCTTAGTACCTCAAGAAAAGATCTTAAACCTAGAGAAGGAGCTTACCCACTTGAACCATGGAGTCTTTAGCCATCAACATGGACTTACCCACTCCTTCTTCAAGTCTTCAGCCTTCAAGGGATTACCTATCTTTCTTAAGCGCTTGACTTGACTATCTCCTTCACTCAGAGATCTAGAACACCTTGCCTTCTTCAACCTTGAAGAATAGAAACCTCTTCTCCTTCACTCGAAGAAGATCTTCAACCTTTTCTTTGATAGTAAAGAGGGTAGGAAGATGGTGGAGGAGAGCTTTACATCAATACATGGAACAACTCTCTTACAAAGGAACCTATCTCACTCATACTCACGAATTTGACTTGAAGGTAGAGAGAGAAAGGGTCTCAAAGTGTTAGAACACTCTCAACTAGGCTAGGACCAAGCAAGTAGTGAATGAGCAACCTTAGAATGAACTCCTAGAGGTCCTATTTATAATTGAGGGTGCCCCTTTAAGTTGTGGGACAGTTAGATATGAAAATAGGCATTTTTTGCTCAAAGCAACAACTCTATTTTTGCTCAAAACACACACCAATGGTCACAATCACTTTTTTTGCAAATTCCGTACAGTGCAATCGGTCGAGTTTCAATAAAGGTAACTCGACGGATAGAGTAAAAGACAAAGCCGATATTCAAATCATCGATCGAGTTTGTCCTGGAAAAAAATCAACCGACCAATGAAGATCGATTTGGTCAGGTACTCGATCGGTCAAGTTCTATGAAACCACAACTCGACTGATGCTATCTTCAGAAACTTGATCCAGGAGGATCGATCGAGTTTGCAACTCGACCGATTGACTGCCTGTGGTCAATTTTCTAAAGTGCATCTAAAGTGATTCAAACTTGGTGTTTAGTGTCCCAATCAATTTTCTCAACTAAGTTACAAGTCAATTCATCATTACAAGTGATTACAAAAATGTTCTAAGGTCGTTTACATAGATTTCCAAAAATGCTCACTTGTAGCTCTTTTGACTTGAACTTGACCCAATATAGGGCTTTGGATTTTTGATCCTTTTCTTGTACTTATCATTTGAAATCAATCTTTAATACACCTGTTAGATACATATGAATGGAATGGTTAAGTCATTATCAAAATATGGATAATGTATAACCTCTAGGTCAACACATTCTCTCACTAATCTCAATTACGATCTTACTAATGTTCATGTAAACACAAAGTTCATATTCAGTTTTTGACAAGGCCAAAATATTTGACTATCTCATAAAAATGAAACTTGCAACTTCTAGATGCTTACTTAAATCCATAGATTGACCTTGGTATCTTATATACTTTATTAGATTCATTTGGAGAAATAAATCCTTTAGGTTGTGTCATTTAAACATACTCAAGAGGTATCATGTTAATGAAAGTTGTTTTAACGTCCATTTAACAAATCTCATAACCATGATAAACTGTAATGAAAAGCATGTTCCTGATGGGTTTAACCAAGATGACTGGTGAAAGTGTTTCTTCATAGTAAACACATTTCACTTATTGAAAACATTTTGCAACCAATCATCCTTTATTGGTTTTTTCATTACCATTCATGTCAGTCTTCTTCTTAAAAACCCATTTCCACCCTATGGGTTTTATCCATTCAGGTGAATCTACCAAAGTCGATACTTTGTTGGCATACATGGACTCTATCTTAGATCTCATGGCCTCAAGCCATTAATTAGAATCTGATCCCTCTATATCTTCATTGTAGGTTTTTGGGTCATCCTCATTTATGATGAAGAAATCATATGATCAAGTTATGATAAATCCAAATCTCTCTAGCTGCATATATGTCCTACTATAACTTTGAGATTATATTACTACATGAGGAATTTGAGATTCCACTATAGTTTGTGATTCTCTTTGTTCCTCATCTACCTCTACAAGTTCAACTTTGACTTGTTGGCCTTGAACTAATTTGAGATCTATTTTTGTCCCACTGATTCCTTTTGAAATTAATTCCTTTTCAAGGAATATAATAGTTCTATAAACAAACACTTTGTTATCTGATGGAATATAGAAGTAACAACTCTAAGTTTTTGTTGGTTAAAAAAGAAACATTTATCTGATTGGGGTCCATGATTTTTAGAGGGCTATTTTGAACAGAAGCTTCACAACCCCAAATCTCCATAAATGACATATTGTGACACTTCCTGTTCTATATCTCATCTGTTGTCTTTTGAACTGATTTAGAAGGTAAGTGGTTAATCGTAAATGAGGTCATTTTAGGAGCATATCTCATAAGTAAGTTGAAAGATTATCTAAACTCATCATTGATCATACCATGTTCGACAAGTGTGATTCCTTCTTTTGACACACTATTATGTTGTGGTGTTCCAAGTGAAGTCAACTATGATGCAATACCATGGTCTTTCATAAGGGCCTCAAGCTTGTGCATAAATATTTTCCACCATAAGCAAATTGTAATGCTTTAATAACCCTTTCTAGTAGGTTTTTCACTTCATTCATGAATTACTTCAACCTTTAAAGAAATTCTAAGTTGTGTTTCACAAGAGACACATATCCATATGTATTGAAGTCAACAATGAATGTGTTGAAGTATTGATATCCTCCTTTAGTACTTGTGCTAAAAAGTACACATACATTTGTATGTATGAGTCCTAATAAGTCACTTTCCATCTCATTGTTACTGGTGAATGCTTATTTTTTCATCTTTCCCAATAATTAAGATTCACATGTCTCTACTGATTTAAAATCAAAAGAGTCTTCATAACCATCTTTCTGGAGTATAGAAATGTATTTCTCATTTATGTTCCGTAGATGATAATGCCATAGATAAGTTTTGTTTGAGTCATCGAGTTTTAATTCCTTGGTGTTAACACTTGTGTCACAATCAAATAAATAATGATCTTAAGACATGTGAAGCACTATCATAGAATATCTAAAATATTGAAATAGAAATTCAACCATTCTTTGTTAGATATTCAAAGTTGTCATTATCCGAACACGATAAAGAAATAATATTTCTATTTATAGAAGGTACATAATAGAAGTTCTCTAACATGATTGCAAGCTCATTGGGAAGAGATCAAATATAAGTTCCTACAGTCGTAGTAGAAACCCTTTCCCAATTAGAAAATTTTCAATCCACCTCTCCCTTCAGTAAGGGTTTACTTCTTTTCCATCCTACATATTAGAGCATATGCAATATCCACATTCAGTCCAATACCTAAGATTAATAAGTAGATAAGTTTCTCAATAACATATATACCTAAGTTGTATATCTCTATTCCCTCCTTCTTCTTTAGTTCCTCAAGGTAGACAACAAAACTTCTTTTCAAATGTCCATCTTGGTGAAAATGGTGATAATGGTTCCTTACCTGCTCCTTTATATTTAAATGCAGAAAACTTGGAATTTTTGCTTAACTTTAGTTCTATTCTTAGCTTTTCATTTTCCCTTTGACTTTCCCTTTCTTCTGTTGACCATCAACACAATCTTTGTCTTGTGTTTGTCCATCTGAGTCTCTATAGTTCTCAAAACTTTGACATAAGTTGAACATAGTTGTTCATGTTTACAAGTTTACATCAGTGGCTAAATATTCACCTAAGGGGAATCCCACTATCTCTAGGATTTCCACATACTGAATAAGCTTCAATACATGGGGCCTAATTGGACCACCTTCAGTTATGTTGCACTTGAATATGTCCTTGGTGAAATC
This sequence comes from Alisma plantago-aquatica, assembly GCA_963693085.1. NCBI lineage: Eukaryota > Viridiplantae > Streptophyta > Magnoliopsida > Alismatales > Alismataceae > Alisma > Alisma plantago-aquatica. The sequence continues at coordinate 1,222,067,814 of OY856411.1, forward strand.
ATATCGTATTTCTTTTCTTGTTCTTGAAACATATTCCTAAGATCTGTGTCCATCTCTAGAACTCCCATGCGATCATGTTTCTTGTGAATCTCATGATTTATGGAGCATATAATGAGACACTTGGTGCAATTTATATGCTTATGATAATCTTCTCTTCCCTGTCTAGGCACATTTGGAGAAGGTTCCTCTAGTTATATTGTTTCCAAGACATAGATATTATGGTCATAGGTGAGAAAAATTCTGAATTATCCTATACCACTCATGGAAGGTAGTCCCTTTCAACTATTCTTTCTCAAGGACTGATTGTGAAGAGCATTTGTTATTTGTGTTGTCCATTAGATCTATAAAGAAAATATTTGCATGAGTCAACAATTTGATTTGACAACATTTATTTGACATTTACTTAATAAAACTTCCACCATTGTCCAAGATGGGATACCCCAATGGTTAGCTCCTTAATTTTCTACCAAGAGGTATCATGTTCAAGCCCCCACAATAACATGAGTAAAATAACCATTTTTTTCTAAAAAATAACGCTTCTACTATTTTCAGAAAATTGATACCCCTCACTATATATTCAAAAGATTACACCAAGAAACCTTCTAGTAATCCAATATACATATTATATTAACTACGGGTCAACTTTGGATGAAAACTTACCAGTTCACTTATTTAGGTAGGTAAATATTAGAAATTGCATCCAATGCAACTCGTAGTTAGATAATTACACAACTCATTGTCATAAATCATCATTTGAAGCATATGCCATCTTTATGCCTCTAGGTGCTTAAGCATATTAAGATCACCTAATAAAGTCCAACCCCAAGACTAAGACAATAATATATTCACCTCACAAAACAAACCCCCATACTTATTATCACACTTCCCTAAGATAGTTGTGCACCACATTGATTGTGCGCATACAAATAGTCAATCAAGGTTTTCATTTGTATTTCACAATGGAAGCTAGGGATTTGGTATAATAATATATGTATCCAATCACCATTACATATACCATGTTGTACATATCATATATTACAACAATCACCACAAGAGATAAAATAGGATATGGAAACTGCTACAACATTTTGACCAAACAAGAGCTATATAAAAACAACCAAGATATTCACATCTAGTGTAACCCTAGCTCTACCTTTACATTGTTTTCTAATCGACAGACTAGGAAGCTAGTCACCTAATTATATTTCTTATTTGGGAAGTTCTTTAAGTGTGTGGAGTTGTTGCTTCAATTTCATCATGATCCCTCTATAGACCTTCATTGTTGATGTGGGATTCCGATTGTCTCCTTCTCTCTATTGTTCACATCATCATATTATAATTTCAAGAATTAAATTTTATGTAGAGATTGTATAGAGAGAGAGGCATGACATGCAAGCCATATGCATGCTTCATTGTTTTGAATATCAAACAAACCATGTAGTACATGGTTTAGATCATAAGCATTCACCTCATCAACCTAGTCAACATAAATGCATGTACTAAACAAAATGAGTTGAAAGTCATCAAATTAGTTGATGTAATATATACATATCATATCATATATGATATTTGTAGATGAACATGGATACACAATGTACAATGATTATATCATTAACAATATGTGATTCGATATATAAATAAGGGCTAAACGTATATAATGTTGACTCTGATATTACTATTGGGTTTTGAGAAAAGGGGGTGTTGCAAATATATAATTCCCCAACAAAAATCTTAACCAATGGATCCAACATAGAAATAAAATATAAGTACATTAAAGACATAAAAAGGATATTGAATGTACCTTGACACATTGTATTTGTAAAATAAAAATGCATGTCTTATATCAATGTCAGACTTATACATCTAGATCTTGATCCAAAGTGGTTTTTGTTATTGCCTCTTTGTCTTCACCACAAAATCTTGTCTTTTTCTTGGAGAAGTTACTTGTAATCAAGTCTCTTCCCATGTGCCTCAAATTCTACATCATCCATGCAGTTTCTTGAACTCTTGGTACACCATCTTGATCTTATTAGGAAGTGGAATTTAGAGTCATCAATGTTTTAGTGTAACTCACTCTCCTTCTCCTCTTATTATAAGTTTGTGTTCTTGGGGTGAGTTTTATCCCACCATAATAACTCTTAGATAACTTTCTACATAATATGTGGTGTCTCCCCTTGGATGTCCATCCCCTTATATAGGAGAGTCTTAGACCTGGATCTCCTAAAACTCAATTTTATTCCTAATCACAATCTCACAATTCGAATCAAATTGAAAAATTTAAACAAACTTCTGGGTCACCTTATCATTAATGAGTCGGACAACTCACTATCATAGTCATACAAATGGACCATCCAATCACCAGGTTTGTATACTCAACAAGTCTTGCTTTGATTTGAATTTCTCAATTTGATTTTGAACCAATCAAGTTTTCCCATTTGTGTTCAACCTTGATTTCATCCAATCACCCAACTAGACTGTCTGGTTCATCAACTAGTCACCTTCCCAATTGGTGACCAGTCGACCAATTGACATTAAATCCAACCAGATGATTTAAACAATTTTGTCAGTCGAATGTCTTTACCACTGTCTAGATTGGGAAGAAATCAATATGGACATAATTTAGAACTATACTAATCATTTGTGTGATTGGGATCTTCAATTCCTTTAAGAATCCTTATATGTGTGACCCTATAGGTCCCTATAAATTTGTAGTTATATTCAAAATCTTACAAGCAAAGATTGGTATCTAGAAACATATCATTTCCATCCAAGCAATAGGAATAAGTTGGAGAACAAAGTCAACCAATAAAGTGACTTATGATACCATAAACACATAATCTTTTTGTCAAAAATATCCAAATTGTAACAAAGGCATGTAGTTTTTGTCCTCAAACATCTAATGATATCACTTTAAAAATTGAGTAGATTCCATCTACATCACTCAAAATAAATCACACGTGTCACATTATACCCCATCTTACATGTGCGGAAACCCTTTCTTAGAGTCACCTAGGACCTGCCACCTCATGTGCCAAAGTCAGGTTTTCCAGATCAAGTTTTTGTAGTGTTAGAGTACATTGAACAACATATGATCATTGTAGTTACTTTATGTCTAAAAATCACATTCACTATTGTCACATCTAGATATGACTCTGACTACCATGAAATGTCTTCCATATGTCATTCTCAAAGTGGGTCTATCCAATACAACTTATTGTATAACAAGTACCCATATATCCAAATTAATATCCAATATCATTCCTAATGAAATATAATTGTTCACTATACATACTAGTCTTGTATAGTACTATTGTCTAATAGTATCCACAATAATGACTGACTACAACAATAATAAAATTGAATAGTATAAATATACATGATACCTCATGTTTTGGTCCTCAACTAAAACCATATTTCACCAACTCAAAGCATTCTTATGAAATTATAAAATTTATTCATTATATTAATATTAAAATAAACATAATAAAAGGAATTACCTAAATTAATAATAAAAACATAGAAAACATATCACTATTACAATCATCACATGATGTCTCTCAAGGCATACGACTAAAAATCACATCTTAGATATTGACAAGAAAATCTATTATATATGAACATCCAACCAATAATAGAGCTTCTATACATTGAAAATAATTAATTTGGATAATACATAACTAGGAGCATTTTTTTTGAAATAGGTAAATATGTATTTCCAAAAAGGTTAGTATAGTAAGGAGGCTGTATGGTATAGAGCTAGGTATCTGAAGCTAGTCCCAAAAGTAAAAAATATAGTACTGTGTTACTCTACAAAACCCCATTAGGTTCTTGTATTGACATTAAGATTGCAAAAAATCTCCTTCTTAGCTTTCAAGAACCAGTACATATTTCCTACAATGATGTCCACTAAAGAGAGCTCATTCTTTTCAGCATTCCTGTGTACCCTGGTACTTCTCTCCTGCCGTACACAGTAGCAGGTGGAGGCAATGTACAAGTTGGGGAATGCCATACTTCTTTTGTCCTAATCATAATTGGAAAGGATCCAATCGATGATGTCTTTTAGGTTGTAACTAGTCAGGGACCTCCACCCATTTTTCAAGCAAACAATAGACCACACTCTCTTTATTTATCAATATTTCAAGAATATATGGTCAATTGATTCATCTTTTTCTTTGCAAAGAGGGCAGGCAGGGTTGACCGCAAGTCCCCATCTAATCATCCTATCTTTGGTTGGCAATATCCCCAACATAACCCTATACAGGCAGGTGCTCCACTTCGGGTAGTGTTGCTAACACCAAATTGAGGAGCATTTTTAATGTGTGAAAACATCCATGAAAATGTAGTATGATAATTTCCATCTTTACAATTATTTAAAACCTTGTATATACTTATTGTTTATTATTTCAATTTCTTTAATATTCAATTAATGCATTATTAAAACATATTAATTCATAAAAATAACTCTGATTGTTCAAAAGTTTGTGAAAGCTAGTAGTAACTACATTTTTGACTCTCCATATGAATACGTGATTCATATTTCTAATTCTTGTTTATCTCATTAAGTTATATTTTTACACATTTAAAAACACAATAATTCTAAACAATATTTAATTACTAACAAATTCACCCAATTTGAAGCATTGTTTATGTTGGACATATTATAATACATGTAAATTTAATATGATTTAACTATTAAACATTTTCATATCTTGAACCCTTAAATTGTACATAGAAAGGTGTATTTGTAGGACATGGAACCACCATATACGAAAACTTTAAGATGAGGTCTTTAACAATGGTATCAGAATGAAAGTTTTGGTAAAATCATTCCCCACCCTTTAGAGTGGTGGTGGAGGTTCACCACTTTGTGATCCAGCCTTGCTAAATCCCATTCTGCTAATTGGAAACCCAAAATCCTAATATATTTGATTTTCATAACTATCATTTTATAACGTGTTTTAGTTAAGTGTAATAGGAAATATAATACACATGATATCTTGTTTGATAGTATATTTTCTTGAATATTACCCTTTTTTCTGATTGTAAATGTAGGGTGAAGTATCCTAACATATGTGAGACCAAAGCATGCAGATTTTAATCAACATTAAAACCTTGAAATTTGCAACTTAATTTTGAAGGCTACTCCATTCACTTATTTTTTAATCCCTTCTTGTATATACTTGTAGACTTGCTTGAAATGCTTTGGAAGTCAACTTGTAGAACATAACACATTTGGTTGCTATTAATTCAAGATTGACATGAAATACCTTTAAAATTTACTTTCTAAAAAAATACACCAATTATTCAAGAACATTGTACAAAAGACATGATTTTTATCTATTTAATTGGAATATTCATCCCTTCTTGAAATCATGTATGGTGGGATTCAATTGAGGAGTTGAAATAGTTTCTGCTTATCCTTTCTATCTAAAAACCCACCAAATGTACTACACTAAGATCCTTAACTTATAAACTATAAGTATTTTTAGATGTTTAAGAACTACCTTTTACTTATTTAGTGGAACAATGATTCCACAAATTTGTGTAGATATAGGGGATAAGTCAATGTGAATGTTCTTAGATAGACTGAGGACAAATGGTTTCCCAAGAATAAACTTAATATATTAAGTTCCAAATCATCGTTACTCTTACCACCTGATGTATTTTTGGATGAAACATTATCGTGAACTATCATTAAATGAAATATTTTGGTCCATAATTGATGTTGGCATCCTACAATTTTACATATTCTTAATGCAATCTATTTTTGTTCTTCCATGCATGTCTATTTAAAACTTTTGTTATATCAACCATATTTTATATCAATATTAAACTCAATTTTGTATTGATCCTTGTTACTAACCTATTTCTTCTGAGGGCCGACGCGATGGTTCTAGGGCCGGCGCGAGGGAGAGGCTCCGGTAGTCGGGGAGGCGGCGGCAGAGGTACCTTCGCCGGGAGGTCTCGCCCTCCTGACACCTCTACTGCCCAGGAACAGTTGCATCATGAAGAGACGGTGCATCCTACAGAGAACGTGAACGAGCCAGACAAGAACCAAGCACAAGAAACGGTGCATCCTACAGAGAACAAGAAAGACAGCGGAAACCTTCATGGCCAAAAGAAATCCTACGCCAATATGGTAGGAAACTCTGGTGATACATGTCACTTCAAGAACATGCCCGCAGACTTCATCAAAGCTACTGAAATCGCAGTTGACCGCTCGGGACCGCTACCGGAAATCAAGGTTAATATGGACCGGATTCAACCTCTTCTGGATCCATGGAAACATTCCGTAATCATAAAGGCTGTCAGAATCAACGTGGGATACCATGCTCTTGTCAATAGACTGGAAACCAACGGAAAACTTCAGAGTAATAGATCTTGAGAAAGGCTATTACATAATCCAACTGTCAAATGAAACCGACTACGTTCGAGCCATGACAGGAGGGCCATAGATGATTTTCAGATCCTTAATCTCTGTCCAATCATGGACACCTAATTTCCGCCCCTCAGTCCCAATTCCCAGATGACTCATGGTATGGGCAAGGATAGCAGATCTTCCAGTTTATCTGTATCATCATGAACTTCTAAAGAGCATCAGTGTCTGTATCGCGAAAATGATAAGGATCGACTCAACCACAACCCTAGGGCACAAGGGAAAATTCGCGAGAATCGCAGTCGAGGTGGAAACGGACAAGCTGTTGCTGCCGACTATCATTTTAAATGGGGATAAATTCAACCTCGAATATGAAAACATCCTGCAGATCTGCATGAAATGTGGACGCCTGGGCCACAGTGAAGGAGACTGCCAATTTACTAATCCAGCCGCTCTGGCTGGGCCTATAACAGAAGGAGCGAGCCAGACTACTCAAGTTCCAAACCAGTATAGCATGAGCATGCATGCAATGAAACCAGAAAAAAGACCTACTAAGAAGGACAACTTAAAATCGAAGAAATCATCAGAGGAAATCCATGAAGTTTCTGACGATGATGGCCCTCATCACCCTCACCAGGCGAAAGCCGAGAAAGATGACTGGCAAATAGTCCTCAGCAAAAAAAACAAGCGGAAGCAAAAAAAGTTGCAGCAAGACAAAACTACAGTACCAATAGTTAACTTGGCTGTATCACTTCATGAAGATGAAGTTTCGTATGGAAGGCAAAGTAATCCAGAGCAGAACGGGCAAATAGTGATTTTCCAGCCTTCCAGCGCACATCAGAGCAGTTTAGCTGATCGCCAAGTAATCCTAAGGAGCAGACCGGTTGTCTTCCAAACAAACCCAACACCTCCAAGCCCTGATAGGGTAAGGAAGAAGGGTAAAGCCACCGAAACCCACCCTAAATTCACAGGCACCTCAGCCAGTAAGAATTTAGATATGGACATCAATGGAGACATGGAGGAGAGTGTTACTGATGGACCCTCACCCCATGGTTAATCTCTACCCACCTAAACAACTGCATGCCACCCTTTTAGCTATGAACATCATAGTCTGGAACATACAGGGGGCTGGATCGTAGCTAAAGGCAAGTTTAATTAAAGAGTATAAGTTTTCCTTAAAAATTTATGTCCTTGCTATCCTTGAGCCTCACTGTAGCAGAGAGAAAGCACTCAACATCATCTAAAGTTTTGGTTTTGAATCGTCGCACAGAGTGGAATCCATCAGCTTCTCTGGAGGCATCTGGATATTGTGGAATAATTCAAAATGCAATCTTGAAATCCTTTGTTGTCATCGTCAATTTGTGCACTGTTGAATTAATGGGAATGCAGTTACCTTCATCTATGCAAGTCCTTCCCCTAAGCTTAGGGAGATCCTATGGTCCAGGTTGTGCGAAATTAGCCAAACTGTCAAAGGCCCTTGGGCAGTAGTTGGTGATTTTAATACTCTACTCAGCATTGAGGAGAAATGTGGTAGTAAGTATTTTGATTCTAGAGCCAGCAACCAGTTCCAGGATGTCATAAACACTACTGGACTGATCGAAGCAAAATCCGAGGGACAGTTCTTTACTTACCATAAAAAACACTTACTTGAGAAACTTGATCGAGCTCTGTTAAATGAAGATTGGGTTACTTCATACCCCAGCAGTAGTGTTACTATTCTCCCTAGGGTGAAGTCGGACCATAACCCTTTGCTTCTATGTATAAAGGAAAAAACCCAAAGACGTGCCATTCCATTTAGAACCAAAGCAAGCTGGAACCAAATGGAGGACTTCTCGACTCATCTTGCAAAATACTAGAACTAGGACAGTAGCTTCCTAGAAACACTTCCCAACTTTCAGGTGGCCACACTCAAATGGGATTGTGAAGCCTTGAGGAAGACTCAATGTGAAAAAGCCACTCTTTTTCGAAAGATTGATCAAGCCCAGGTACAACTAGCCCAAAACGATACTCCTACTCGTAATATGTATATCCTTGAATTACAGGAAAAGCTATGCAATCTTCTTCTGTGAGAGGAGACAAACTGGAAGAATAAGGCTCATAACACTTGGCTTAAGTGTGGAGACGGGAATAACAAGTTCTTTCAAGCCTCTGTGAAGAATCGACGCCACCAAAATAAGATAAACAGACTCAAAAATGAAGACGGGAATTGGGTGACCAACTCAAAGAAGCTGAAGAGGCTCATCACAACTTATTATACGATGTTGATGGTTCCTCCTATGCAGGCAAATAGGAACCTAATCTCAATATACCCAAGTACATTTGAAGTGCCGGCTCACTCTGAACTGGCCATCCTTACAGGAAGTCCAAGCTTCCATGAAACCTCAGACACTATTTTCAAGATGGCTGCATCAAAGGCCCCTGGGCCTGACGACATCTCAGCTGACTTTCTCCAAACAAACTGGTCTCATGTTGGAAGATCTGTATATCAGACAGTGAGTAGCTATTTTGAAACTTCTAGGATCGATCATCAACTTGCCAGTGCTCACCTGGTTCTTATACCGAAGGTTAAATGTCCGATTACCTGTGGTGACTTCAGGCCTATTGCTCTAAATAATGTATGCTTCAAGCTGATATCCAAGATCATAGTTGAAAGACTAAAGCCTTATCTAAGCAACTGGATCTCTCCTATGCAATCAAGTTTCATTCCAGGAAGACGTATCAGTGATAATATCATCCTTGTACAAGAGGTTCTTCACTCTATGAGATTTAAAAAGGGCAAGAAGAAGTTCATGGCACTCAAGCTCGACTTAACTAAAGCCTTTGACAAAATGCAGTGGGAATTCATACATGACACTCTTTTAAAAACCAACATTCTGGCAAATCTTATCGAGATCATCATGTAGATCATCACTATGGGAGACACCTCTATTCTCTGGGAAGGGGAACTGCTAACAGCTTTCAAAACTGGAAGAGGAGTCTGTCAAGGAGACCCTATTAGCCCCTATGTCTTCGTATTATGCATAGAGAGGTTGTACCAAGCTATTAATAACAAAGTAACTGAGGGAAGATGGAAGCCTATCGTGGTCAGCAGGTCCTCCTTGCCTCTTACCCATGTATGCTTTGCGGACGACCTGCTCCTCTTTGCGGAAGGAACGACCCAACAAGCCATGATCATCAAGAACATGCTTGCTGAATTTGCCAGTGTCTCTGGACAGGAGGTGTCTATCTCAAAATCTCGTATTTTCCTCTCCAGCAATGTCACTAAATAGGAGCAAAACCAGATCAGCAGATTCATGGGAATCCAAGTCACAAAGGACCTTGGTAAGTACTTGGGGGTCCCAATCATTCACCAACGAATCAACAAGAGAACACATGCTTACCTGCTCGATAATATAAAGACTAAGATGAACAGTTGGGCCATTAAGCAACTCAGCCTAGCTGGACGTATATGTCTAGCTAAATCAACCTTGCAGGCTATTCCTTCGTATACTATGCAGTCTATAGCTATCTCTCCTACCTTGTGTGATGATATCAGCCTGCACATCAGGAAGTTTATCTGGCAAGGGAACTCAGACACAAAGCGCCTATCCCAAGTCTCTTGGAGGAAGTTGACATCCCACAGAGATGTTGGTGGCCTTGGCATCAAAGACATCAGAGATCAAAATCAGGCCCTAATGATGAAGAACGCATGGGATTTCATGCAGAATAAAGATGTTCCATGGGTCCAGATCATGAAATCAAAATATATGTCAAATGGTACTATACAAGCAGCTTCAGGCTCGTCAGTTTGGAATTTCATGAAAAAAGCCATGCCACTAATGTAGGCAGAAAGTGTGAGAACTATCTGTAAAGGGGACTCCACAAATGTGTGGTTTGATCGCTGGTGTGGATCCAAACCAATTCTGACAAAAGAAGAGTATGACAAAGCCCCTTCGGGTCTCTCAGACCTCAAAGTCCAAGACATGGTTACTCTAGAAGGATTCTGGGATTGGGATTTCATCAAAATAAACATTCCCGAGGAGCACTGGCCATACATAGCCGGCCTTCCTCCTCCAAACCCGACGTCAGGAGAAGATAATTTTGCCTGGCCCTTCGAGCATAATGGTAACTTCACCTCAAGATCAGCTTATAGATGGTTACGTGAAGGCAAAGAAGTCAAGGTCCATGGGAATTGGAAAAATATCTGGCAATCTAAACTCCCAGAACACATCAAGCTGTTTCTATGGCAAATGAAGCACAAAAGCCTGCTAACTAACGCCGAGAAAGTCAGACGCCACATAGCCACTGCTACTGAATGTCCTTTGTGTGGAGTTGAACAAGAAACACTCATTAAATGTCTCTATGATTGCAAGCTAAGCAACCCCGTCTGGAAAGAACTGGGGTACTGGAATGACATGTGCATGCTTTCTGAAGATGATTGGGTCTCCTACATCTTGAACACTACAGTAACAAACTTCGTCTAGTTCACTACATGTGCTAATGCATGTTGGCACATCTGGCGTACAAGAAACGAGTTCAGCCATAAGGCAACTCTTCTTTCCCTACAGGTCATGCTTCACTTCATTAAAAAATGAGCAGAATCCATTACTCAGCTTACAAGCGATCCTCTAAAAAGGAGTCAGAACCTCAGAAAAATTGAACCTCTCCAAATAAAACATGATTCTACTCTGATCTTTACGGATGCGTCCTTTAAAGATAACATTTCAGGCATGGGCATTCATGTTGTGAACTCCTCTGGTCAAAGTTTGCAAGGCGAAGGACACATCATGGCTGCTGATAGCGCAATGCATGCGAAAGTCCAAGCTATTCTCCAAGCTGCTGTGCTCGCCAGCAAGCTCCATCCATCACATGTTATCCTCCTGTCTGACTGTGCAACGACTGTAGATATTTTCAACAACAAAATCACTCTCCTGAAGTACAAGCCTTATGTGGAGAGATTCCATAAGATGATTGCCACCCTTCCTTCTTGTCGAGTTAGCCTGATCCCCAGGGAACTCAATGAGATAGCAGACGACATTGCTAAGGCCGCTCTACAAACCAGTACAAATGATCATAGCTCAAGTAGTAGGAGCTCTCATTATTTTAATACTTTAGCTCTGTCTTTCCATTCTAATAAACCTTCGTGGCTAGATGTAGCTATAGACATTTATTTGCATGCTTTTGAGCCTTCCAGAGAGAGCGGGGTGACTATATAATCTCTTAGTTTGAAAAAAAAAACTAACCTATTTCCTCTTTGTTCATGCACATTCCCTAGGGAAATGCATGAGCATGATGGACTTGTTATGCAACTGGAAAAAGAAGAATCCAAAAATTTGCTAGCTTTAAGATTTAAAGAGACACCCTGTATTTGAGAAAAGACAATATAGTGATATCATTTTACTTATAGTTGATGTATAGGTTTTCCTTATAAGTTTATAGTACCCTCTTGCATTGTATAATTATATAATGATTGCTTACTTGATTTTGCATCTTGCGGTATGAAAATTTTGGTATTTTATGGACCGGGTGCTTACAAGGTACCCCATGAAATTACACTTTGTGCCTTATGTCACCCCAACATTTCACATGATTGGAATTATCATGACCTGTAGTTGCAATAAATGAACATGATCCCCTTGAGTGTATATGATCAAGAGGCTTTACATTACATGGATTAAACCTAAGGGGAACATGTAATATTCTTAATCCATGCTTTTCATTGAGAAATAGTTAGCATATGAATGTTGATCATGATGATTGAAGTGGATATGATATACACGGCTTTATCCTTGTGAGCAACATAATAATCATTCATTTTATGAGAAGTTTAGTGATTAATACTAATACCCATATACATGTCTAGTGATATTTTTATCCCACCCTTAATACTTTATATAACATAAACCATGTCCAAGCTTATATACATATATGTACACTATATATGAAACATGACATAAATGTACACACACACACACACACACACACACACACATATATATATATATATATATATATATATATATATATATATATATATATATATATATATGTATACGTATGTATACATATATGTATATATATTTATATATATATACCAAAAGGTTTGAGTGATGGATTTTACCCATTAATATGTTTGCATAATATGATGTGACACATAAGATTTAAAATCCTCTATCTATAGCTAGTTACAAAACTTAGTGCATACATATAATCAAATAATAACTTGGGGTTTCCTCATGTTACAATTTCTCAATTAAGGAATCATTATCTTTACAAAAATACCCATTTATTCCCTATTTATTTAACAATTGGCTTACAATATCGAATCCCTATATTATGCCACACAATAATATGTGCTCATAATCATATTTGTATTAGATTTTGAATTATATATACTTAACTACCATTAATCCATATAATATACATGAATTATGTTGATAACTTACTATTAGGTAGGATATTATAGTATGAATAGGTATAGGATACAATTACCTAATTTTCACTCATAATTAGTAAATGATCTTATAAATGTTTCATTATGAAGGTTGGACATTTTTTGTTAATGGCCCTATGGTGGTGGAGGTATGACTAATTAGCCAGATATGGACATGAGGGGAAGATGGAGGTGTGGTAATCATAGTTGAAGATGAAGTTTTTCATCATTCCTTAAGGATCTTTGAGGGATATTGGATGACAGTGGACTATTTTGTGGGGTTGGGAATGAAGGAGGGGCCTGATTTTATGACAGGGAGGTGTGAGATGGCATGGATAGACCAATTTTTCTTGCGGTAGAGAATAATTGCAAGTGGGAGCTTATGTGTTTTTCAAAACAGAAAAGATACAAAGAAATTTTTTTGCCAATAGACTCAACTTAGAAAGGTGAAGATAAGAAGAAATTTTGAGAATTTTTGTGAGGAGGAAGAAGTCTATAGAGCATGAGAATATTTATTTTCACCATCTCCCACATGATGGGAGGAAAATTTTATGGGCAATATCTGGAGACTACCAAAATGGGTGTGTCAGATCAGGGGACAAATGTTAATACCCTATTGGAAATAGAAGGAAATGGGTACAAATTCAAAACAAACATAAAAATCAAAGAACTCAACCAATTTATTGTTATGATAGTCATAATTTAAAGTAATTTTATTGCCGATGGGGTAGTAGCTCAGGTGGTAGAGGCACAGGCTCCCCAGAGTAGGGACCTGGGTTCAAAACCCCTCGGTGGGGCTGCACCAGCCAACCTTATCCCGTCACGTAGCTCAGCCTCTATGTGATTTAAATGCTCCCCCCATTGTACGGGTAGGCGAGGGGGACATGGGTTTACGCCATCAATGGGGGTCACCATCACAATGCTCGTTCAGGGGTGGTTCCCAAGTATTAAAAATTACTTTTATCAAGTAATTACAACAAGAAGTTACCTATTTTAGGGTAATTTCTTAACATTTTGGTTTCTTGTGCAAATAAGAAACAAATCCTAGAAAAATTTGGATTTTTTTATGAACCTAGCGTGTTACCTTTGTATTACCACCAAAAGTTAATTACATTCGAGTGATCTAAGGCAGATCACTAGAGAAGATGAAAACAAAGAAAGGGTAGCTGTACAAATAGGAAAAAGCTATCTATACACACATATGGTATCTCTAATGCTTTTGTGCCAGATAGAATCATGGCCACTATCAAAATTATGGAATGTACAAAAATTTCTGTCAAGCCAGTTATAATAGAGAACCAAGGTAGCAACAATCTTGGATTCTCCCTTCAACTTTAGTAACTCCTCCGTGGACTTAGGATACGAACCATAGGTATTAGAAAACCTAGAACATATGATAAGGCTAAAATCACACTGAAAGAACATATGGTTCAGATCTTCAGAGTTCTCTCTGCAGATAATGCATCTAGAAACAGTGGAATATCCTAATCTCTTCAGATACTCCAGAGATGGAAGCTTGTTAAGGAACAATTTCCAAAGAAAACACGAGCATCTTCGTGGGACTTTTCCCTGCCAAATCCATTCAACCCAGCTGGTGACAGGAAATTTAGTTCTAACCAAGTTCCAAGCATCCTTAAACTTGAAAAAGGTTGAATTATCAAACAACAGAGCACCAAAACCATCAAAGGATTGGGGAGTTTTATAAATAACTCCAGCAATTTATCAGAACCCCTATAATCAGGGACAGACCAGGAGCCATTCTCAATGCAACAACTTACTCAACCACTAAACTCATTTCCCAAATGAATCATGATTTGTTTATCAATCAAATTCGATAGAATTTTACCCCCAAGAATCCACAGATTTCTCCAGAGAAAAGTGTCTTCAACATTGCCAATAAGAAATTTAATATGAGGAGTCAATAGATATCTAAGCTTGAGAAGTCTTCTGAAAAGCCATGGGAAACTTTGCTTGTTTTTTATGGACCAGATAGAATCATTCAATAGATACTTTCTATGGATCCATTTTGACCAAAGTGAATTATTATCATTATCAATATTCGAAAGATTTTTAAGAATGCCAGCCTTAGACCAGTCTTCAACATGTCTAACTCCTAGACCACCTTCCTTTTTAGGCTTACAAATGGTGTCCCAAGCAACCATATGAAGATGTTTCTTCTCCTCACCATCACCCTAAATAAATTCTCTCATCATCTTCTCGATCTCCATAATAACACACTTCGGGATAGGAAACGTAGAAGTCCAAAAAATGTGATAATAAGAAATAGTAGCAATAACTAGCTCAATCCTCCCAACTTGAGAGAGAAGATTGCATTTCCAAAGATCAAGTTTATTTCTAACTCTATCCAAGATAGGATTGCACATGGCTTTTGTGAGTCTACTTATAAATAAAGGAAGACCAAGGTACTTAACATGCAACTCAGAGATATGAATATTCAATCAATTCGAGATAGCAAAGGTTTTATCAGCATTGACACTCCTACTAGCAAACAACTAGCTTTTTAAGTTGTTAAGTTTCAACCCCAAGATTCTATAGAAATCCTAGAACAAATCCTTAATAGCAAGAGTAGAATCATTGTTAGCTTTATTGAAGATAAGTAGGTCAGCTGCGAATACAATATGGGAGATCATTAACCCCATAGAATTTTGGATAGGTTTAATTCTTCCTTTAGCCATGGAGGCATTAATCAAAGAAGAAAAGCCCTGCATGGCAACAACAAAAAGATATGGTGCCATGGGGTCCCCCTATCTAACACCATTACAAGCAACGAAATGAGAGGACATACTTCCATTGATCAATATTTGATAAGAGGCAGTGGAGAAGCAGACATTAATCCTGGTTAATCCATTTTGGAGGGAAACCCATACTATTCAGAATAAAAAGAATGGAGTCCCTGCAAATAGAGTCATAAGCTTTTAAAAGATCAGCCTTTGTACAGATCTTCTTAGGACCATGAGAGCTATAAAATGAACTAAGAATTTCATTTGCTAGGAGGATAACATCACCAATTGATCTCCCCTTAATAAAAGCCAGCTGACTTCCATAATTAAGACCAGGAAAGATAACACTCAGCCGATTAGCCATGATTTTCATAATGACCTTGTAGATCACATTGCATAAAGAAATGGGCCTGAAGTCACTGAGATTGTAAGCACGCATGCATTTGGGAATAAAAGTAATAAAGGTATTATTGCATTCACTCAATAATTTGCCTATTTAAAGAAACTTAAGATAGATTTGCATATATCATCCCCAAGGATCCCCTAATAGGTTTTGAGAAACTAACCATTGTAGCCATCTGGGCCTAGGGCTTTATCCTTCCTTAAAGCTTTAACAATATCATCTATTTCTTTCTTGGAAACATGTTTGTTCAGAACCTCCAACTATTTTTTAGAAATCTTTGGGATAAACCAATCCTTGGACCCATCTACACGATCCTTAGAGGAGGAGTTGAACATGGAACTGAAATAATCCACACAGTGTGAACTAATCTGCTCCTGATCATACACATTACTAACATCTATCAAGAGAAATTGGATATTATTGGAGATGCACCTAGTTTTCAAAGACATATAAAAGAACTTAGAATTCTTGTCCCCTTCCTTAAGCCAGAGAACTCTCAACTTTTGTTTAAGACATGATTCCTTGTCTTTTAGAGCTTCCTCAGCTTGGAATCTCAAGTCATTAAGATGTAATTGAAGTTCAATATTCATAGGATTTTTATCAACTTCCTTTTGAACTTCTAAAACCAGGGATTCCAATTCTTTTGCTTTAGTGAAGAAATTACCAACAGACTCCCTGTTCCATTTCAATAAGGCACCTTTCACTGCGTGCAACTTCCTATAAACCTTATACATAGGAGCTCCAACTGGGGAAGAACTCAACCATGCATTTTTAACAATATCAAGGAAACCATCTTGCTTAGTCCAGACACTCATAAATCTAAAGGGGGATCCTCTTTGTTTCAAGGTGTTGAAGTGCAGACCAATCAAATGATGATCACTAACATCAGAAGAGATAACTTCACCCCATAATTCAGGATAATCATCAAGCAAATTTGAATTACCAAGGATTATATCAATTTTGGAGAAAGTAGATAAAACATCCTTGCTCCTACTATCCCATGTGAAGAAAGGATCCTTTGTGCTAATCTCAACTAAGTTCGTATCAGAAAAGAGCTCATTAAAGCCTCTCATGCTTCTAGAAGATGGAGGATGTTTCCCAACCTTTTCTTTGTTGAGTCTAACAACATTGCAATCTCCCAAGATACACCAAGCACTAGGATAATTAATAGAATGGATAGAGTTCTAGAGGATCATCCTTTCATTATCATCATTCGATCCATAGTCAGTAGAAATATGAAAAGATTTTCCCAATAAATTCACAAAGAAATAGATAATTTGATCATTTTCCATTTACTTATTCACACTTATTGCCTGGTTAAACCAAAGAACAATAATATGGGTATACTTGTAGAAATCTGAATTGGAGATGAAATGCACGTCTTGCCACATAAAACTTAGGATAGAGGTTACCTCATTTTTATTTAACCTAGACTCCAGAAGAATGTAAATATCATCTTTGTTTCTGGCCACTTCCTCTTTAACGCAAGAGATCTTATTGTGTATCCCTCTCACGTTCCAAGAAATGATTGAGAGGGACTTAACCATTAGGAAGATTGGTTGAATTGGAACCACCCATCACAGAACCCTGACCTGAGGAATCATCTTCCTAGTAATTCAATACCTCCACACCAGCTTCCACTCCCTCAAAGTTCAAAAGAGGGGAGTATATGTTGAGAGAGCTTTGAACAATACTCGTAGCTAACTTAGGGATGACTCTCGGAGGAGACTTCAATTTCTTCCTTCTTATTTCCCAAACCTGATCTGGGGAGGAGCTCAAGGTAGATAAATTTTCTGAGGTATTCACCAAGCCAGGTACTACTCCCACCAATGAAACCGAATTATTCACCTACACAATAGACCCTCTGACTAAAGAGTCTACAATCAAAACAGGGGAGATAGATTCATTGCTCACTGAATTATTAATGACCTCCACTACATCAATGAAATCCTCACTATCCTCTTCAGTTATTCCAACATTCTTAGATTTAGGGACCCATATTTGTTTATCAGATTTCATTGCCACCCGAGGTCGAACACTTCCTCTGGAAGCATTAACACAGAGGTTAGTTTCATGACCAAAATTCCTGCATTCTTTAAAATTAAATGGATGCCATTCATATTCAAACATGATCTTGTCCACTTGACCATCTTCACTCTGAATAGTCAGCTCCTTAGGGAACTTGAAATCAATCGGGATCATGACTTGAAGGCAGGCATACTCAAGGCGAGTAAACTCTATAGTCAACTTATCAACTCGTAGGGGCTTCCTGAGAAAGGAACTAATGGAATTGAGCATTTTGTCATCCCAAGGCTCTGGTGGTAGATCATGAATTTTAAGCCAGATAGGGATCTCTGATAATTTCATCTTCTCCATCGGCTCGTCTCTCTCCCATTTCTTCACGAACATGGGCTTACCAACAATGAACCAAGGGCCACCTTCAACCGCAGTATTAAGATCTTCATCATTTGAGAACATTAGGATAAAGAAGCCATTCCCTCTAGCTCTAATCTCCAAGGATCCTTTGACACTCCAGATCTGTGCTAGATAGCAGACCAGGGACGACCAATGAGGATTGAGACCAACAATGTATCCCGCCGCAGTTCTACTCCATCTACTCAGATTTCGTTCCGCAATGCTCTTCGGGTAGATGAGTTTTCTGACTGATAATTGGATTGTAGTTTTGGAAAGCTTGGACTCACTTAGACTCATCTTATTCAAGACCATATCTGCCCATGATCTCAATTCAGATGCAACGTGAACCGAACAGAATGCTCCTCCCTTATCATGCTTCTTCTCAGAATCATCCATCTTCTCTGTGTTACCTTGGTTAGCCATTATCTCAACAAATCCGATGCTTTCCACCTCTGTTGCCACCAAGTTCACCCTCATCTCCCTAGTGAAGAAAACTCCTCCCTTTTCCATTTTATTCACTAATAATGTGGTTTATTTACTAATTAATAAATGTAGACAATAAGGTATTTCTTGAATTTCAAGTTTTGCTAACTAGGATATGCACTTCCAATACTAGAATACTAAAAGAGAATATGCAAAAATATTAATCATGTGGAGTTCAATTATCAACCTTTTCTCACCTCTCTATTAACCATATAATAACCTCAAATAAATTATTAGGCTGAACTAAAAGAATTCAAGAATTACTTTCATATATTATAGGGGGAAATTAAGTATATGCAATAAGGTTTTACTTCATCAATATATTTTTTATATTAATTATGCAAAACATATCGAAGTTTCCACTAAAAAATATTAATATATAGATAATTAATATGGATTCAATTATAAATTTTGAGAAACCAAGATCTACTTAGAACAAATTTGAGTATTAGAATAAATGATATGTATTTATCATCTTAAAAGAAAATTATTAGTCAGACTTGACCGACAATCAAGAATGATGTGTTGGTAATTAATTTGGAGTTGAATTATGATTTTAGCTACCTATCTATCATTTATAGAATAATCTACTTTAAGATGAATGGCCATATGCAAGTATTATAGATATAATATCTATTAGCATATTGTGATTTAATTTCTAGCCTCCTTCCACAGAAAGAAATCATATGTTAGTAGATTAGTGATTATTTCAAGGTTAAAATTACCATTTGAAATCCTAGCCTTAATGTGAGAACAAAAACATTTATAGGAATTATTTGCTCTCTTTTTTCCAAATGCTTTCGAGAGAGACTAACTTTTATTAACACCAAATTGAAATGAGGAATCATAAAGGACTTCTAGAGAGACTAATTTTTATTAACAACAAATTGAAAATGAGGAATCATACATTTCTTAATATTGTAAATAAAGAACCATGATATTTCCATGAACCTATATAGGTTATCTTGAATAATGTAAAAATCATGTCTTTCCCTTTTCAAGTTATTCTTGTATTCTCATCTCTTATGTTGGATATTATGATATATCGTATACATAATTGATATATCATTGGTGTTTCTTATATTTGGTATTATAGACACAAGTAATTAAATGATTAGATTCTTCATTTGGAAGAAGAGACTAGATGACATGCAGATTTATGATAATAAAGTTTAAGAATATAACTAATGGAGAAATTAACCCTCTTAAAGATTTAATGTAAGATATTTTGGTCCATATTAATATGTCAATGGTTTTAAAAGGGGGATCTACTGAAAATTAAGGGTGAGGAGTGAGAAGAGATGGATACATTGTGCTTCAACATTATCTAGTAGATTTTATGTATGAAATTTTCTATTAGTTCAAGAGAAGACCATAACCAATAGATTGATCAGTTCTCACACACTTCATATTTGTCTTTATAATTTCACTTGTACACTGCATGATCCACTTATATGACTTTAAATAGGGAATTCTACTTTTTAGTATCATGCATATTAGATAAGTCAATATATATGCTCATTATGTATCCATAGATTAGTGTCACCCTTGACCCTGCTTGACCAAAAAGCAAGACAGACTTGGCTCAAACTCACAATTCTCACTAATTTGTCAAAAAATATCTTGAAAGGTGAAAACTGTGAACACCCTATTTTTTCATGAAACCAAAGAAGAATATGAAATCAAATATATAGACAATAATAAAATATTTTCCTATTTTTCCATATATCTCCCATGTTTTTCACCTATTTAATCCATCCATTTCCCACTTATCTACCTATTCAAAGTTCACTAATAGAGGTTTTGAACTCTCAAATCATGAGCAATATTTAATTTAGGGTACTTGGACCACTAAAGTGAGCCAAAGATCTTTAGGTCCAAAGCCTGATGAACCAAAGTACACAAGAGTCAAAACTCTAAGAGATCAACTCTAGTGCCAAACTTGTTGTCAATGAGGGTGATGGATTTCTAGGAGACAATAGAAGTTTGGGATTCACAATGAATAAAGATATATGTGTGCAAATAAATAGGGAATATAGTTCAATAATGAAATGTAAGATCTAGTACCTTATATTTTAAGAAACAAATCCATTGTTTGCCCAACTAGGGTCTAAGAAGCTTTGAAATTTAAATTCCTAACAGAAGGTAAATGTCCCATGTTGTTATGTGTTTCTTGGATCTAGAATTCACTTATTAAGTTTCCCTTAGGTGTATGTTAATCCTTTTTATATTTAAATATATTTTAGGTTACAATGTTATTCCATGGTGATAGATTAGATTATCCCAATCTCTAGGTATACCCATGAGGTGATAAACTAGTATCTATCTCATGTATATCTATGCATAATATATAATGATGCAAGTCTATATTATGAAAAACTACACATCTATTAAGACAAAGTTTCCATACTTCCACTAATTCAAATAACATATTTAGGAATTCCAATTTCTCTAGATCCTCCCTCATGTTTTAGGCCTCCATTATTTCTTTGTATTTCTTGTCTAGGGTCATCATTAAGTACCTAGACAAATGTACTTGATAGATATTGGTAAGTCACTAACATCATTAAAATGATGAGATGGTATTGTGTGTATGTCAGAATATAGATTATTGACTGTAGTGGGTTGGTAATTATTGTATCCCAAATGTTTTTTTATGTATTTCCTACTGGTTAGTTGTGGGATTAAAAAGAAACCACTGATCTTTGACTACCTTGCAACATCAAGTATGATGACTATGGGACTCCCTGTTGGATTCGAGGAGGTGGCTAAATGGTGTTGAGGGTCTCTGATCACCACAAGGTTTTTTGGGGCAAAACCACTAGGCCAGTTGCAAGGAGGGTAGTGACCAAGCCTATGGCGCGTCCTCTACCTCTGTCAACCTGGACAAAAAAGAGTAGTGTTGTAGTGGCTACCTCTACTACTATAGGTGGACCCGAGAAGGAAGAAACCTAGCCATGTTGTTAACTATACGTGCACCACCACCAAGTAGGTTGGAGGGGCGAAGGTTGTGGTAGCGATTTATGACTCGTGGTTGTAGTCTAGTGCAAACCTTGGAGTCCAACTGGATGGGAAGGAGGCCTATGAAGAGAGGGTGGCCGAGGATAATAAAGTAGAGCATAGATGTTTTATAGGTTCTACCAAAGAAAGAGGGGTGATTGGGGGGATATCTGAAGGTTCAGACAAGAAGGAAGGCATCAGTGTGACTATTGAAGGGGTGTCTTGTCAATGGCCTAACTAGAGTCATATATAGAATAATGGTTTCTAGGATTTCCATTCAGGGAGCCTAGGTGAGCCTCCTAACAATTTTGATTTGGTTCAAGATGGATCGACACCTTGTTAGGTTTCTCTATTCGTTACCTCTCTAGGTTACCGACCATTATGGTTTTTAGTGTATTATGGCAGCAGAAACAAAAATTTTGCTACCATATTTCCTTTAGATAGTAGACCGCATCAACAACTACATAATGGGAAATGTGGTTGCAAGGTTTATACCTAGTCCTAGAGCAATTCCAATGACAATTCCTTACTGAAGTATGCACCTTTCATCAAGTTTCACATGGACAATTGTTAGCGTCGACCTCTTAGTTGATCACCATAGACGATAGTTGACTGCATCCTCCTAGCTAGTGGAAATGGCCCCCTTGCCTCTATAGTAGTCCACATATAATATCCGGTACTCTTGTCATTCTAGATGAACAAAAAAGGAGTTATCCCTTCTAGTTAGTGTGCTAGCACTGACTTGCTCTCCTAATTGTCTCTCCCTTACTATCCCTCCCTTTGATGGGTAGGACTTGCTGGGGCTCTCTTAGTTTCCACAACCAAAGAGGACAATAATTTTCAGAGCTTATTGTTTTGGCTATGGAAGGCCCCCAATGCCCCTCTATTTATAAGAAGGCTAGGGTCTGCACTTCTAGTTCATCTCAGAGTCTAAGAGACAAAATTTCATCAATTTTCCAAAACCTGCTAATGTTGAACCGGTTGGTTGACCAGTGAACCAGTCGGTTCACTAGTGAACCAATCAGTTCACACATGAGACGATGGGTTAACTCTTCAACTGGTTGTTTCACTATGTTTCCCAATCACAATTGTATTGGAATTCAATATCTGATTAATGCACAACATGATGTTAGCATCAATCCTTGATCCAATCGAATTGATCAACCAACTGGTTGGTTCATAGACCTGAGCTGATGGGTTCACTTGATGAAGCAATCATCTCATGGATATGATTTTCAATCTTGGTTTTATTGACTTGACACTTGAATCTATTAGTTCAATACTTGAACCGGTTGATTTAGAATCCATCCAGAAAACTTTAAGTTATTGTTGTTTATAATGAAAACCTAAAAATTTTCATAATCAAGTTAAACATCATCCATGAATAAACTTCTATTCTAGGTGCATCCTATATGTGTGACCCTATAGGTTCCAACTTACATTGGCAGTGAAAGCCCATAACTAATTTATGATATCACAAGCAATGCGTGGTATTTAGCAAGACATCATTGATACCCAAGTAATTGGAAAGTTGCAGAACAACTTCAACCTACAATCTGTGATTGGTGTTACCGTGATTTTATAGTTCCTTTGTCTCTGATATGTAGATTGATCTTGAGGAATGGAATCATCATCCTCTTCAATGTTCAATCCATGTTCCTTGAACTAGAGTAGTCTGTCTAAGATACATGTAAGCTAAATATCACATATTGACTCACACGAGCATGACCATGAATTTCTCAGTCTTTCTTATCAAGTGAGCAATATATTTTACTCATATAGGAGGGACGAATCCTATCTACATCACTCATAGTCATCCCCATGTATCACAATACAAGCGAGCACCACCTTTATGAAAACCCTTATTCAAGGTTACAGTGGATGATGTCAAAGTACACCGAACGACATGTGATGAATGTAGTGACTTCTAGTCAAAGAAACACAATCACCACTATTACTATGAGAGATGATTCTGACTACCAATCATGGTTTCCATGTATTACTCTCAACATGGGTCTATCGGATACACTGTTCTCTAGCATGTATGTATGTGCTTTGTTTGATATCATGACTAATGAGATTTTGTCATCAACCAACAAAAATTCTAGTCTTAAGTGTTATCGTTGTCTATCATCCTTCCATAATAACATCTGACTAGGGACATAATAAGAATGAATATACTCTTGACATCCATATTGTCACATCCCAATTTTCAATGCCAATTTCAAACTAAGAATGGAGTTTTTCTAAATAATAATAGTTGAGGGGTTTTAATGTAAAAGATCAATAATGGTTGTCATTATATGAGAATAGGATAAGAAAACTTCAAATAAGACTCAAGTTCATATTTCACTTTCAAATGTGCATTATGTATATCAATTAACTCATCTTAGTCCTCTTTTCTTTTCTATCTCCTCCAAGATAGAAATAAAACATAGGAAAATGTTAAAGAGGTGACCATGTGGCTATGGAATAACTAAATGTGTATATCTTGAATTTTGACTCAAGGGTCTAATAAGAAAAGCCTTTTCAAATTATCTCACCTTTTAAATGCATTAATATTAAGATTAATAGACAATATAGGAGTTATAAACCATGATGTAAAAAAATTGAAATCTAATTTCATAGGAATATTCTAGAGCTACTATTTGTCCCATGATTCAAATTTGAACTCATTTGACCAATGTTTGACCTTCCAAATTGAATATGAAGGATTTGAATATAGTTTGACCAAAGTTCTGAATCTGATTTCGTTAATTTCATTCATTTCCTGAAGTCTCACCATTTAATCATTGTCACACGTTATGCTATTTGATTTACCCCTCTTGAGCATGCCATCAGATGATTAGGGTTTAAGTTACCCCCGATCCAAAGGCTCCACAATCGCCATCAACCTCCACTTTTCTCATGGTCAGAACTGTTTTCATAGAGAGACCTTTCCCAACCTATTTCACGCTCCACAATGCACCATTTCCCTTGATTCTTTCACCAACACAACTATGAAGTCCAGATGAACCCATCAAGCCCTTACTCGCCCTCTCTCGTGATCAATATGGGAAACACCCAATTAGGGGTTTTTCCCTCTCACCACTGAGAGTTACAGAGGACGTCATAGACCTTCCAACACCAGTATAAAGGACCATAAGTGATCCATAAATGACACACTATGCTCCTCCTTCACCAATTCAATCTCCACTTCCCTAAACCACTCTGACCTACCTGATCTTCATCTTTGATAATACAAAATTCACTCCATCCTCCTCCACCACCTTCGGCCAATTGATGGCAAAGTAAGACAAACCACCTCTCCTTCTTTACTCTCCCTTTTCTAATTTTCTCTATACTTGTACAAGTCACCCGGACCTATAGGCCTCTATCAGAGTCTTCATCGGTGTTCATTCCATGTTCACATAGTAGCTCTTCGACAATGAAAATAACATCTTTGTCTTCTCTTTTCATGTTGATTCATTTGTGAAGCCTTGTTCATAGTTTCTCGCCTTGAATCAATGGATTCTAAGATTTGAGCTTGTGTCCTCTGTTCCTTCCCTACGGTGGAGCTTTCTTGAGATCCTGACCACCGTGAACCCAATATTGGGCTCGATGAGTTCGTTCAATGACGAGGATGAGAGTGATGCCCTTACTTTGCATCGGCAGACGTTGATTTGTAATCTGGACCCCCGGAGTCGAGAGCAGACTGTTGGTCGTGCCATGGTTGAAGAGGAAACAAGCCTGGTCAGTCAATGACCATGGTGCCCTTGAACATTTGATGGGATCATTAATACCGCAAGGGTAATAAGGCTAGTCTCTGTTCTCTTTCTTTTTTCATGAGTTTTGATATATAAGTCAAAATCTTGAATTTACCCCCACATGATTGAACAAATGTAATGTTGGATATGGACTTCACGGTCATTTTATTTTCATTAAACTTGACTTTGTTTTCATTTAAATTAATGTCATTCATATTATTCCGTGGATTCTGATGGGTTAGTTTTCAAAAACTCATAGTAAATCATAGGATGCTCAGAAAAATGCAAATAAATAGTCATTGGAAAGGATTTTTCGAGAGGAATCCAATTTTATGATTTTCTAGTCATGATTTTCGTTCATATTTTGATGTTTTATTAGAAACCCTAATTTGATCCATGAAACCCTACTCATGTATCACATATGATTAAGGTAATCTAATCCAACCTAGTTTTCCTCAGTTAATGATTTTGACTAGTGAGACTAACCCTAATGCACTCAAGACCTAATTCACCCTAACTCAACCTAAGATCAATACAAGGTATTGATTTATGATGCTTATGAATAGATGTTTAGAGCCTAATCAAGATAAGAGGAAGTTTGACCTAGATTTGACTCAAGGATCAAGAGAGACTATCTTAGATCAAATTTTCTCCAAGGTAAATGGGTCATGCTGCTGAGCATAAGTAATTAGGATTGTTTGAATGTTAAGTACAAAGTAGACATTATTATTGCAAGTTTTATGTTTTAATCATGATCACTGTATATTATTTCTTGATGATTGCTACATATGTCCTATGATTATAATGTTCATTATGATTAAGGTTTATGATTAATGACTCATGAAATTTGTGTTATTGTTCAACGGGGAGAAATCCCATCATGTTAAGAGATCATGCTAATAAGGAGAAATCCCATCATGTTAAGTTCAAGAATCATTATTATGTTAATGTTAATGTCATGTTAATGGTTAAGTCAATTGGAATTAAACTATTCTTTATATGCTCCCAAATCATGGACCCCAAGGGGTCGTCAAGGGCTTTCCTAGCATCAAGGGCTTTCCTAGCAGTCATGTGTGCTCCTAAGGGGGCATTATAGAGGGATGCATACATTTACTATTCAATTCCCCATGTTAATAGTGATTCAAGAATGTTATAATTAATTCATATCAAATTTTCTCACATGTCAATTATATTTACTTTTCTCATATTATAAAGTGCCATTACCATGTATTGATGTGTTGTTTTTCCCCTTTGCATGGCTAAGGAGGCGATGCCCCCAAGAGTTGGAGCAAGTAAAGGCTCAAGAGGAGCAAGCAATGATTAGAATACCTTCAAGAGCTAACTGGTGGGGTGCCATCCATACTAGGCAATCCAATCGAGTTTACATTTATGAATAGTTTTCCATGTTTAGAATGTTTAGACATGTTATAGAACTCAATCATAGTTTCCTATTCAAAGAACAATGTATGAATCTCAATGATGAATTATGTGTTTATTTGCTATGATTTCATAAATGTGGCATCTCTCTTCAAGATGAAAGCTTCCACTCAGCTATAATATATATTACAAGGTGGGGTGTTACATTAGTGGTATCAGAGCCAATAAATGGATGGCCACCAGGAAGCAACCTATTCACATGTTCTAACCCTAGAATGAAGATATGAGATTAGGGTTTAGGGATAGATTCTCTAAGGACAGATACCACGACCCACAATGATTAGGGTTTTCACCTTAGAAGAGATAGAGGTCAGATATAAGTGCTTACGTACTTATCTCAAGTGTCAGCCTACCCTAGCTTATGAGATGACCTCTCCATTCTAATTGGTTATGGATAGCCAATCGAGACTTGAAGAGGAATGTCATGAGCATGAGACCTTTTATGCACTTCTCCTTTCTCACTAGTGCATGTTGTATGGGACATGTGCATTAGTAAGTTAGTGAGAGGTAGCATGATAAGATCCCACATCTCTGGGTATGTTCCTAATCACCACATATCTAGGAATCTAGGAAGCACCTAAAGACCAAAGGGGAGACAATCACCTATGTCTAATTTGAGAACGTTATGTCAAGTTGGAGGTAATTGCCCTAAGTGCAAAGATATGTTTGGTTTAATAAAAGCTAAATTATGAGTTGTAGAGATGACGAGTAAGATGATAGTTCATTCATGCTCACATAGATAATGTACAAATGTTAAACGCCCTATGTTACATAACCCTTTTCATGAAAATTTTTCAAAATACATAAAAATTTATGAAATACATATCCTTTCATACAACATTTTAGTAATGCTTTCACTAAGTGAAGGAGAAATAAAAACCCTAAGGTGGGTAGTAACCTAGAAAATTTCAAGGATGAAATTTGTTAAGATGGGTAGAATTGTCACATCCCAACTTTCAAAGCCAATTTAAAACTTAGAATGGTGTTTTTGTAAATAATAACAACTGAGGGGTTTTAATGCAAAAGATCAATAATGGTTGTCCTTATATGAGAATAGGATAAGAAAAATTAAAATAAGACTCAAGTTCATATTTCACTTTCAAATATGCATTATGTATATCAATTAACTCATATTAGTCCACTTTTCTTTTCTCTCTCCTCCAAGATAAAAATGAAACATAGGAAGAGGTTAAAGAGGTGACTATGTGACTCTAGTATAACTAAATAGAGTATATCTCAGATTTTGACTCAAGGGTGTATTAAGATAAGCCTTTTAAAATATCTCACCTTTTAAAAGCATTAATATTAAGATTAATAGCCAATATAGAAGTTATGGACCATAATGTATAAAAAACAAAATCTAACTTTGTACAAATATTCTAGACCTTCTATCTATCCTATGGTTTAAATTTGAACTCATTTGACCCATGCTTGACCCTCCAAATCAAATTTGAAGAATTTGAATATAGTTTGACAAAGTTCTGAATCCGATTTCATTAATTTCATTCATTTTCTAAAGTCTCTCCCATTAATCATCATCACACGATATGCTATTCCATTTACCCCTTTTGAGCACACCATCATACGATCAATGTTTAAGTTACCACCAATCTGACGGCTCCACAATCATCATCAACCTCCGCTATTCTCACGATCAAAACTATTTTCACATAGTGATCTTTCCCAACCTCTTTCTCCCT
Source organism: Alisma plantago-aquatica (assembly GCA_963693085.1). Classification (NCBI taxonomy): domain Eukaryota; kingdom Viridiplantae; phylum Streptophyta; class Magnoliopsida; order Alismatales; family Alismataceae; genus Alisma; species Alisma plantago-aquatica. The sequence goes on from OY856411.1 coordinate 1,222,096,527, forward strand.
CCACAATGAGCAATTTCCCTTTATTCTTTCACCAACAAAACTATGAAGTCTAGACAAACCGATCTAGCCCTTACTCACCCTCTCTCGTGATCAGTACAAGAAATGCCCAATTAGGGTTTTTGCCCTCTCATCACTAGGAGTTATAAAGGACATCACATACCTTCCAAAACCAATATAAAGGAATAAGAGTGATCCCCAAATGACACACTATGCTCTTCTATCACCAATTCAATCACCACTACCCCGGACCATTCTGGCCTCCCTAATCTTCATCTTCGACAACACAAACTTCTCCCCATTGTCCTCCACTGCCTCTCTCCAATTGACGACATAGTAAGCAATGTCACCTCTCCTTTACTCTTCCTTTTCTAGTTTTCTCTGTAATTGTCTGAGTCACCTGGACCTATAAGCCACTACCAGAGTCTTCTTCTACATTCATGCCTTGGTCAGATAGTAGATTTTTAACAACAAAAATAGCATCTTTGTCTTCGCCTTTCCTTGATGATTTTTTTGCAAATCCTTGTTCATAGTTTCTTTCCTTGGATTGATGGGTTCTAAGCTTCGGCTTGTGTCCTTTGTTCCTTCCCTACGATGGAGCTTTCATGAGCTCTTGACCATCGTGAGACCCAATATTGAGCTCGACGAGTTGGTTGAGTGATGAGGATGATCATGATACTCTTGGTTTGAATAGGCATGCATTGCTTCATGACCTGGACCCCCAGAGTCGAGAGCAAATTGTTTCTCATGCCATGGCTGAAGAGGAACAAGCCTGTTCAGTCAATGACCATGGTGCCCTTGAAGGTTTGATTGGATCATTAATATCACAAGGGTAATAAAGCTATTCCTGGTTCTATTTCTTTTTTCATGAGTTTTGATAGATAAGTATAAATGACGAATTCACCCTCACATGATTAATCAAATGTAACACTAGATATGGATTTCATGGTCATTTTAGTTTTATTTAACTCGACGTTTCTTTCATTTAAATTAATGTCATGCATATTATTCTGTGGATTTTGATTGGTTAGTTTTCAAAAATGCATATTAAATCACATGATGATCAAAACAATGCAAATAAATAGCCATTGGATAGGATTTTTTGAATGGAATCTGATGTTAAGGTTTTCAATCCATGATTTGACTTCCTATTTTGATGTTTTATTAGAAACCCTAATTTGTCCCATTAAACCCTAATCATGTACCACATATGATTAAGGTGATCTAATCCAACCTAGTTTTCCTCAGTTAATGATGTCGATTAGTGAGCTTAACCCTAATGCACTCAAACCCTAATTCACCCTAACTAAACCTAAGATCAATACAAGGTATTGATTTATGATGCTTATGAATAGATTTTTAGATCCTAATCAAGATAAGAGGAAGTTTGACCTAGATTTGACTTAAGGATCAAGAGAGACCATCTTAGATCAAATTTGCTCCAAGGTAAATGGGTCATGCTGCTGAGCATAAGTAATTATGATTGCTTGAATGTTAAGTACAAAGTAGACATTATTATTGCAAGTTTTATGATTTAATCATGATCACTGTATATTATTTCTTGATGATTTCTACATATGTCCTATGGTTATAATGTTCATTATGATTAAGGTTTATGATTAATGACTCAAGAAATTTTTGTTATTGTTCAACGGGGAGAAATCCCATCATGTTAAGAGATCGTGCTAATAGGGAGAAATCCCATCATGTTAAGTTCAAGAATCATGAGTATGTTAATGTTAATGTTAATGTTAATGTTAATGTTAATGTAATGTTAATGATTAAGTCAATGGAATTGAATGAGTCTTTATATGCTCCCAAATCATGGACCCCAAGGGGTCGTCAAGGGCTTTCCTAGCAATCATGCACTCCTAGGGGGTGTTATAGAGGGATGCATACATTCACTATTAAATTCCTCATGTTAATAATGATTCAAGAATGCTATAGTTAATTCATGTCAAGTTTTCTTACATGTCAAGTATATTTTCTTTGCTCATATTGTAAAGTGCCAATACCGTTTATTAATGTGTTATTTTTCCCCTTTGCATGACTGGCGATACGATGTCCCCAGGAGTTAGAGAAAGTAAGGACTCAAGAGGAGCAAGCAAGCATTAGAAGACCTTTAAGAGCTAACTGGTGGGGTGCCATCCATACTAGGTGATCCAATCATGTTTACCTCGATTAATTGTTTTCCATGTTTAGAAATGTTTGGACATGTTATAGAACTCAATTATAGTTTCCTATTCAAAGAACAATGTATGAATCCCAATGGTAAATTATGTGTTTATTTGCTATGATTTCATAAATGTGACATCCCCCTTTAAGATGAAATCTTCTGCTTAGTTATAATATATATCACATGGTGGGGTGTTACACATATGATCTCATTGTTCATGTCCTCAACCCGAAGACATACGTCATTGAATAATGTCATTCTTGAGACATTTATTAATTTACATCATTATCTCATAACTGAACAAAATAGAATAAATTATAAGATTTCCTTTATTATTAATCAAATTGATTACAAGATATGCCATTGAAATCATTGAAATCATCATATGACTGGCTCTCTAGGCCTACGTACCAACAAGTTTTAGGCATTTGGCTTTACATGACAATAATTGAAGGAACATAGGTTTTGGAGTGAGTCTAAACTCAAGGGAGAAAAGATATAAAACTAAGGGGAAGAGAGGGACGAGTTACTCTTTGCTATTGCCCGATGGTTGTAACCTTCGTGGCGGAAGGAAACTACAGGCATGCAAATCAGCCCTCTTAAGTATTTTTTATGTGTTTCTTTGTGAATTTATCACTCAATCTACAAATTTGTTTCTTTTCAAAGTTTAAATATGGTTTAATTGATATTACTCTATATCCTAAAAATATAACTCCCATAGTCTCAGATGGCCAAAATATTTGTTCTCACTGTTATTTCAAATACAAATAACTAAAAATCCATAATACCTTTTATGTCATTCCAAAGCCAAAAATCCACAATGAGATTCAAATATTTTATTGTGGGTCCCATGTGGGGTGATTTGGTCAATGTTAGATATATCTTGATTTCAAGGTACTTAATTAGACTTTAATAGTAAAGAATTTTGGATCAAGAGAATTATGTAAAATGGCTCAAAATTGGAATTGGTAGAAAACACATCCCCTAAAATGGGATTTCATCCCAAAATCCATGACTTAGACAAGAGTTGCAGGTAACTCTTCATCATCTCAGATTCTAGTTCCTGGGTCTTCCTCAAGACAATGTGCTTCCAGGGAGCTTTTCACTAAATGGATTTACTATTTTTCAATTGCTTGAAAATAGTATTAAGGATCTTCAATGGATACTCTTCATACTTCAGATCTTCTCAAATTTCTAGAGGTTTGATGGTTAAAATATGAGAGGGGTCTTTGATGTACTTATTCATAATAACAACATGGACTACATCGTGCATCTTTTCATAAGAAGGAGTCAAATCTAGCCTATATGCACATTCCAAAACTTGTTGAAGTATCTCAAAAGGTCCTACATATCTAGGGCTCATCTTGTCCTTGATCTTTGACCTATAAATTGACTTCAACGGTTTCACTTACAGGAAAAATAGAATCTCCCACCCAAAAACTGTTCCCCGTCCTGTATTGGACAACATACATCTTCTATCTATCTTGAGCCACCTTCATTCTTTTCTTAAACATGTTAACTTTCTCATTATAGAATTTTAGTTCTTTAGATTTTAACAAAGACCATTCATCCACATAACCAATGTAAGGATGATATACATGGTCTACTATATAATGCTTCATAGGGTGGCATACCGATGCTATCCTGGTAACTATTGTTTATGCAAACTTGGTCAGAGGTAAGTACTTATCCCAAAAGCCACTCCTATCCATCACACATTAACATAATAAGTCTTCTAGGAGAGAAAGGGTTGTTCATTCTTCGAGCCTTGGGTAACTCCATGTTGTGATGTCCCAGCTTGTAGCTATTTAAGAAGAGAGGAGTTAGGTGATAGAATTCCCCAATGAGCTTTTACTTGGAGTTGCAATAGAACGGTAAGCTCCTTGAGTTGGACGTGGTGTAGATTGGGGAGGCCTTCTATGTTTATTGTTGTGACCATTGTTATGGTGATGATGATTGTTTTTATGAAGGTGTTGGTGGCCTTCATGATTAGCGGTGATGTTTCTCATGGTCCAGATGTAGATAACTTCATATCCTAATGGTGTATCTTAGTGAATTGTGCCTTAGCCACCAAACACTCAAACATGAGTGGGATTGTAGGGCCAAACTATCATTCAGATGTTTATTGAGCCCTTGCATGACCACATGTATCTTCCTTTTCTCTGTAACACCAATTGCATATTTCTCCAGTAGAGTGAACCGACACAAGAACTCAGCTACTGAGTCGCTACCTTGTTGCATCAGGTTGAATTCCATTTCTTTCTTGATCAACACTGATTGGGGAATGTATTGTTGGCAGAACAACTTTAGAAACTCCTTCCAAATCATAGAGGTAGTCTCCTTGGGTTGGGTATGAGTTAGGGTTTTCCATCATAATTTCAACAAAACTTTCAAGACAAAGGTCACATACTTCACCTTAAAATGTCAAGGATAACTCATGACCTATAGGATGTGTTGGGTGGCTAAGATCTCATTCTCAGCTTTCTCATTCATTTCCCAATCACTTTCTCCAAAAACTAGGAATGTATCAACTTAATGAAATGGGAAATAGTTGGTTGAGGCAAAGCACAATTTTTGATCGTGATCAATAGCCATCTTTGTCAGTTTGGAAATTTGCATCGGTGTATTCTCTTACACCCATATCTTCCTCACCACCATAAATAAGAAATTGATCCTTATTCCTTCTCAAGTGCTTATATATGTTCTTTATGGATGTCCAATGACTCTCACTGGGATTTGACTGAGATATACTCATCATGCCCATGGCATACGAGACATCAGGATGAGTGCCTAACATTGCATTAATGATAAATCTAATTGCAGATGCATATGGAATCTTACTCATGTGTTGCCATGCTTCACAAGAACTAGGACATTGAGCTTTACAGAGGCTGATTCTGTGAGTCATGGAAAAATTCCCTCTCTTAGAGTCATACATGATGAACATCTTCAACACTTTGTCAATGTATGTACTTTGTCTTAGGCCAAGTAGCCTTCTAGATCTATCTTTATAGATCTTGATTCCTAAGATATAGGATGCTTCACCTAAGTCCTTCATAGAGAATGTATCTCCTATCCAGTTCTTTACCATCTATAAAGTTGGAATGTCATTCCCCATCAATAGTATGTCACCTACAAACAATATGAGCAATAACATTACACTCCCACTAACCTTCTTGTGCACACATGGTCCATCTTCATTTTGACTAAAGACAAACTCTTTGTCTTCCTCATCAAAATAGAGATTCTAGCTCCAAGATGCTTACTTCAATTCATAGACTGACCTTTGTAACTTACAAACTTTATTTGCATCCTTTGGATTTACAAAACCCTCAGGTTGTGTCATGTACAAATCCTCAAGAAGATTCCTGTGAACAGATGCAGTTTTAATATCCATATGCAAATATCTCATAGTCATAGTAAATTACAATGGCAAGCATTATCCTAATAGACTTCACTATGGCAAGTGGTGAAAAAATTTCATCATAGTTCATACCTTGAATTTGTTTGAAACCTTTTGCAACCAATCTTCCCTTATAGGTTTGTACATTACCATCCATGCCGGTCTTCTTCTTGAAAACTCATTTGCATCCTATGGGTTTTACCCCTTCAGGTGGATACACCAAGGTGCATACCTTGTTGGCGTACATGGATTCAATCTTAGATATAATGACCTCAAGCCATTTCTCAGACTCTGGTCCCTTAGTAGCTTCATTATTATTGTAACCATGAAGGTCAATGGATTAGATTTTGGAAAAACATGATCTATATAGGAAAACACCATGGGAGTGTACAACGTGATCTGTACACTCGAGTCTATTCTAGCCTGACTATATATATATATATATATATATATATATATATATATATATGTTGGCTAAATTGGACATTATGATAATCCCTTTATTTTGATGATGACAAACATTTCATTCTTGTGGTTTTAACGTGCTATTTGAGTATTTCAGGAACAAGCATATAAGGTGGTGGATAACAAAGACTTGGAAGAACAATTTGATAAAATCGCTTTATTTTCATGATTGTAATCAAATGTAAATGCTTGTACAAGTATATAATGTACAAGTAATTAGATATCATGTAAATCAAGCGTTTAGATCTTCCCTATCCACTCACAACACTTAGATAGGTCATTCCCCAAGATAGTATCACAATTGCACATTGATACACACACTTAATAAATGAATACATTGAGTTAGTAATATTCTCGGTCGATAAATCGTCGATCGAGAAAATATCGGTCGAAAAAAACTTCGACCGAGAAACTCTCGGTCGACAAAATCTTCGATCGAGAATAGACCCAACTAGCCGTTAGACCCAGCAGACAAGGTGGTTGGGAGTTGGAAACGAACGTTGTAAACACTTGCTCCAGGAAGTCCCTCGGTCGACAAATCTTTGACCGAGAAGGACTCTCGGTCGACAAATCTTCGACCGAGAAGAGTTCTGTCTGTACTTTTCAGGGTCAATTAACTAGCCGTTGCAAATGCAATTAGTGGACACATAACGGCTAGTTGAGCACTAAGAACCCCCTAGAAAGTGTCTAGAATGTCCTTACGCACTTGTAGGTCATTCCTATAAATAGGACATGCCTTAGGACACCTAAACTCACCAATCTACACTTGTGATACACTTGAGCTTACACTTGCAATTGTGAATCTGTTTTGAGAAATTGAGCAACACTTGCATTGGCTATTCTTCTCCTTGCTCTAATTTCGTGTCCTATAGGCTATCATCTCCTAATCCACAACAATCACATTCCATACACATTGGTTAGGAGATCTACACGCTTGATCTAGGCAAATCAAGCCTTGTGCTTCAAAGGATAAGTTGTAATTTCCATTTTCCTTCTTGTTCACTATTATTGTTTGTACTCTCCTTGCTACTCCTAGGTTGGAGGCTGCGGATTTGAGAGGTTGAAAGATCTTCTTGGTGAAGAAGGGGACCTTGAACTACTTCAAGAAGGCTGGTGCAACGGGAGGTTACTTCTAAAGAGGAAGGCTACTTCAAGGGGGAGCTTGGAGTTACTTCAAGAAGGCTACCTAGGGTTGGTGCATCTACTTCAAGTGAAGGCTGTTCAAGGGGTGTAAGAAAGTATTGTATTTTGTGTAAATCCTTGTAAAGGTAATAAAATTAATACTTTCAAAATCCCAGTTGGGTAAGAAATCGGGTAGTGGACTGACAACCTTAGTATTTGCTAAGGTTGGAACCACTCTAAACACTTGTCTCCTTCTTCCATTTTCAATTGTGGTTGTTTGAGTTAAATAATTATTAAAATATTTAAAAACTCTATCCACCCCCCTCTAGTGTTTTTCAATATATATATATATATATATATATATATATATATATATATATATATATATATATATATATATATATATATATATATATATATATATATAGGCTAAAAGAATGGTGTACCCGAGTACACATAAGTTGTGTGTACCAGCGCATTTTTGTTCTTTAGATTTGAGAATGACGGCCGAGATTTTGACGATAGTTGGGGTTCAGTGATGACATAATTAATTATTTTGCGGCGAGTCTTTAATGCTTTAATTTCTGTTTTGAAATAAATCTGGTGCCCCGGTTTTCGCGCACGCCTTTAATAATTATGGAAGACACCTCGTTGGAGTTTCTATATTTATCCTATTTTATCGGATTCGCTTCTCCAAAATGCAGTAATATTTCCTGGTGCGACAAAAAGTGGATGGCAAGTGCGATCAATACAAAGAAAGAGTTGCTTTTTGGATAAATAAATCGTTGGTGATCACGATTCCATTGGTTGTCTTCTCTATAAATACAGAGTGGTTCCATCTATTGCCATCAGTGTCTTTACAAGTCTCGTCTTTGTATCGTCATTGACTCTGTTCGTAGAGTTTGTGCTTATCCAACTTTGCTATGCAAAAAGGTCCCCGTTGGTAAAAGGTACGTAGTTTTCCACACATCTTGGTTATTTGCTCTACAAGTTTCGTCTTTGCAATACGAAAAGATCCCTGACGCTTTCTTGACAAACTGATCTGAGTAGAAAATTTAGACCTTAAGTGAAATTTGATTGTTGGAACTAGTAATTTATATATCCAAAAGATATATTCTTTCTTTGACTACGTGTTTTCCACATAATCTGGCCTGACCAGGACCATCTTCATTGTATACTTTTTTTTTGAGGAAGGACGGGAAGCCCTATGATTGGGGACCCCCGTCATCTATTGATTAGCTAAATCGCTATTCACAAGAAAAATAAAGTTCAAAGGAAAATTCTGGGAAAAGGAAAACCTATCTACTTGGCCCCTACGTGCAGCATTTGCTACCTCGTGGGCAACCTTGTTGCATCTACGACTAACATAACTAAAGTTACAGAAAGAAAAATATTGCTTCAGTTGATAGATGTCGTCTACAATGGAGCCAATGCAGTCTTTCCTTGGGCTGCTGCTGTTGCATGCGCTGACAATAACCTTGGCGTCGGATTCCACTTCTATTCTGTTCAAGCCTTTCTCTTGTGCCCATGCAAGTGCTTCCCTAATCACTAAAGCCTCTATCAAAGTGATGTCTCCTCATGTCTTCACCCTTATCCCCACCATCCCCACGGACAAACCCCCCTCATCTCTAGCTACAACACCTATACCCCGCCGTCCACGTTAATTTTTACGTAGCCTTGTGCCGGTCGCTTCTAGCTAGTGTCTCCGTTGCTTCTAGGCGCCATGCACGCCTCTCCCCCACTCAGCTGTACAGCCGCGTCCACCTGGGCGGAGAAGAGCCCTGCGCGACCCACCCCCTCGGTCCTGCTTCTCACCGTAGCCGTGTAGCAACGGAGCAACACTACCATGTTCAGAACTCCGGACTGGAAGACTCTCATACATCTGCCCCTCCATATCGCCGCCATAGCTGCCACTAAAGCCTCCCTCTCTCCCGGTGTCGTGTCTTGTAAAATAGCCTCCATGGTTGTTTGAATCTCCCCGTCCCTCATGCCTTCCACCCAATGTTGTATCTCCCTTGAGGTTTGGTCCCACATCTCCGTCACATTTGGGCACCTGAACAACATATGTGGTATGGTCTCTTTTTCGGACATGTACAGTGTACAAGTTCCGTCTTCGATGCAGTGCCTATCAAAAATCCGACCCCTCATGGCGAGCCCCCCTGTACATACTCTCCACAAGAAGTGTGCCTTCTTTGGACTCCAACCATCCTGCCATACCCTCTTCCATAATCCATCTCCACCCCGGTCATTGTATCTCCATGCCTCTTCCACCCCAAGCAACCCCATCCAGTAAGCAGACCTGACAGTGAACTCCCCGTTCTTTGAAGGCCACCACATCAGTGAGTCAGTGGGCTTCCTACTGCTGATTGGGATTGCACAAATCCTTGTAGCAATGCTATCCGGAACACAATCCCGCACCTTGATCTCATCCCATCTCATCCCGTCCTCCATCATGAGATCCTTCACTACGTAATATTCCGGGCTGCCCTCATGTTTGAACCTCCTTAGCGTATCCACTTCCTTCGGAACCCACTTGTCATCCCAAATGTCTATGTCCTTTTCGTCCCCCACTCTCCACTGCACCCCTTCCTTCAACACCGCCTTTGCTCCCCACAAGCTCCTCCAAACATGGCTTGGATCATACCCCCTCCTCGCTTCCCAAAAGGACATCCTTGGAAAGTATCTCTCTTTTAGCACCTTGGTAACTAGAGCTTCCGGGTGACAAACCAACCTCCAAGCTTGTCTGGCCAGGAGGGCTTGGTTAAAGGTGTGAAAGTCCCTAAACCCAAGCCCACCCTGCCTTTTTGGTTTACATAGCCTCTCCCAACTCATCCATGAGAACTTCCTCTCCTTCTCCTTTGCTCCCCACCAGAATCTAGCCACCATTCACTGTATTTCCTCCATAGTACCCACGGGCAACTGGAAAACACTCATGACATAGGTAGGAATTTCTTGTGCCACTTCCTTGATGAGGACCTCCCTTCCTGCTTTTGACAGCAATTTTTCAGACCATCCTTGAAGTTTCCTCCATATTCTTTCTTTTATGAAGCTGAAAACTTGCTTTTTCGACCTCCCCACCATGGTGGGGAGACCAAGGTAGCAAGCATGGCGATCTACAACCCGTACTCCCAAAAGATCTCGCAGCTCCTCTCTTCTTGGACCTCGTACACCTTTGCTGAAAACAACCTCTGTCTTTTGGAAATTAATTTTCTGACCGGATGCCTGTTCGTACTGGCTGATAATTTCAGCTATCTTCAGGCATTCTGCATTGGTTGCTCTAGCAAAAAGAATACTATCGTCTGTGAAGAAAAGATGTGAGATACAGGATGCTCCCCTACACGGCTTAATACCATGTAATTGGGATTCACGGACAACAGTGCTAATCAAAGTAGAAAACGCCTCAGCACATAAGATAAAAAGGTATGGGGAAAGAGGGTCACCCTGGCGAAGTCCGCGTGCAGGTCTCATGCTCTTGGTCCTATCTCCATTAACGGTGAAGGTATGCTGGACAGAAGAGATACATTCCTGGATCTTGCTCCTCCATAACCTCCCAAACCCCATCTTCTCCATGACTGTGTCAAGGAAACTCCATTCGACCCGATCGTAGGCTTTGGACATGTCAAGTTTCAAAGCAAGGCTGCCCTTCTTCTTCCCCTTGTCTCTTTTCATGTTGTGAAAAACCTCATAGGCTATGATGGCGTTATCAGTGATCATTCTACCCGGCACAAAAGCGCTTTGATTTTTAGAAACAATGCTATTCATAAACGACTTTAGTCTGTTCGTCAGCACCTTGGAAGCAATCTTGTACATCACATTGCACAAACTGATGGGCCAGTACTCACCCACTGATTTAGGCTTTTCGGTCTTTGGGATCAGCACCACTAGCATTTCATTTACCTTCTTCAAGTCTCGTTCACCTTTCCACCATCCCTTGATATAGTTTGCAACATCCTTGCCCACCACACCCCAAAACTTCTGATAGAACATCGCCTTCATACCATCCGGTCCTGGTGCTTTGTTAGGATGCATCTGCTCCAGCGCCACCTTGATTTCCTCATCCGTAATATCCCTCTCCATCTCCTCTATCTGGTCTACGGAAATAACTTCCCGAATCCCCTTGGTGGCTTCCTCAAAACCTGAAGGATCGCTCGACTGGAAAAGCTGAGTGAAATATTTTACAATGATGTTGCTTATCTCTTCATCATTTTGTCTCATCTGACCCTGCTCGTCCTCAATCTCCTCAATCCAATTCCTTCTTCTCCTGTTTGTAGCTTTTTGATGGAAATAGGCAGTATTCCTATCCCCTTCTTTCAGCTCCTTTACCCTCGCCCTGGCCGCCCAATACTCTTCATTTCTGTGAAGCCAATATTGTAGTTCCTTAGACTTTTCCTCCGCCTCCATAAGAATTGTGTGATCTGGGGGACTTGCTTGGAGTCTTTTTAAATCATCTTCCAGCTCTTTAATTTTCTTTTGCCTGTTCCCAAACTTTTCAGCAGCCCACTCTCTCAATTTATCTTTACAAACCAGCAGTTTCGTGCACAAATCAACATCTCTTCCATTTTCCCAGACCCCTTTGATAATATTAGAACATTCTCCCTCATTCACCCACATGGGTTCAAATCTAAAATGTCCACCCCCCCTCCTCTTCTTATTTCCCTTGTTATCCGCTTTGAGAATGATAGGTGCATGATCCGACTCATAAATGGGAAATGGAACACCCTACAGAATTTATACATGTTCCTCCACTCGAGCTCCGGAAGAAATCTGTCCAACCTCTCTTTTACTAAAGTTTTTTCCGTCAACCCCCGTTTCCACGTGAAGATATTTCCTTCAAATCCCACCTCAATCAAGTTGCATTCATCAATGATGTCTCTGAAGTTCTGAATAAATTTTTCATCCTTTGGCGGTCCCCCCTCCTTTTCAGCATTAGAAACAATCTCATTAAAGTCCCCAAAGAAAATAACCGGTTCATTTGCCTCATTTTTCAGTCTCCTCATGAGCTCCCAGGTCTTTGTCTTATTTTGTTGGTCCGCCCAGCCATAGATCCCAATCACTCTCCACGTATAGTCTGCTGCCCCATCTTTAACCAAAGCTGATACGTGCCTGTTTGAATAACTCATAATATCCACCTCGAGGTCCTTCCACCAGAACCCAATACCCCCCGCTCTACCAATGCGAGAGATGCACATCCCATCTGAGAAACCACATCTCCTTTTGACGTCTTCCAGTTGCTTTTCCACCATCATAGTTTCCATGACGAAAACTATATTTGGGCGTTCCCTCCAGACCCAGGCCCGGAGGGCTTTGCATGTATCATGGTTGCCCAATCCTTGACAATTCCAGCTAAAGATTTTCATTGTCCTTCGCGGGACTGGACACCGCCAGTCGCCGCTACTTGGGCTGTCATACCCTCTTCAATCACGGGCTTAATCTCGGAATTCATCCTCTGTCTTTTTTCTCCTACCGGTTGTGGTGTCTGGTCATCCAGATCCATGTCACAAATCTCCCCATTTCTGACCCGCTTCCCAGCAGCACTATCCCACACTACATCTTCCTCTGGGATGCCCAACCGAGCTCCCCGGCTCATTTTATAGACCCATGGCCGATGTTTCTTCTTTTCTTGACCTAGCTTAGATCCCTATTTTTTCTTTGTCCCCGCCTCTTCCTACCTTTATGCTCTGGTGATTGCCCTTCTCTCATTTTTACTTCTTGCTGGATACTCCTTAGACCCATTGCCCAGATTCATCTGTAGACCTACGATGTCATCTGCGAAGCCCTGGCCTTCCCAACTTTCGCTGATCTGCACGACGTTTTCTTTAGTTGCGTGTCCACCGTTCTCGTCCGGGACCTGGTTGTCTGCCTACTGTGTATCACTGCTGGTGCTATGCTGCTCTTCCAGTACCTCTCGTCCCCCGTGGTTTTCTTCATGCACCACGACCTTCGGGTATGATTCCTGATTGTAACATGCATGCCGCAAACCCATAATATCCTCTCTCGTGCGTCCTATTACTCTGTCCTCCACCGCCGTCCTTGCCACGGCCTTCCCGCTTCCTTCTCCTCTCTGTGATCCCTCCCCCACCCTGGTATTTCTACTGGTGCTGTCCTCCCTGTCATCAGCATCCTCGCCCTCCTGTCTACCCTCCCTGGAACCTTCCTTCACCTCACGTACTCCCCCCTTCCACCCCACATCCCGCCTGCCGCCGCTCACCTTCCACCCTCCCTCACCCGCACCATCCCCGCCTACACCAACGCCGAGCCCCCCCCGCTACACTGGTACTATCACCCGATTCTCCCTCTCTCCTCCTTTCCTCTGATGCACTTGCTCTGAAGGTGAGCGTCTTCCTCGCCCCTCCGCCTTGCTCCCCTCTTGCCTGCGCTGCTTCCAAGGGGAAGCTCTCATCCAATTCCGCCACTGATTCTGCCGATCTCCGTCTTCGACATAGTCTTGACAATCCTTGTCAACGTGCCCCAGGCACCCACAAACAAAGCAAAGCGTCGATAATCTCTCGTATTTAACATCCACCTCCACGATCTTCCCGCTCTCCACCCTTATCTTTAGCGATCTCTTTAGGGTCTTCGTGACATCCAACAAGATCCGGACTCGTAGGGAGGAGTCCCACCCCAGGCTGTCTCTGTCGGTGGCCAGAACCTCCCCAATACGAGCCGCCATCTTCCTGATTGTTTCTTACGCCCGGTACCCTAGAGGGACGCCATACAGGTGGACCCAAAAGGGTGATCTGTTGATCCTTAGTCTTCCAGGTTGTTCCTCTTTGTCGATTTCTTTGAAAAGAAGCAGACGACCATCAAAATTCCACGACGCCCCCTCGACGACGCGATGCTTGTCTGACCAGTGTGTGAACTGCATTACGAAAACACCACCCTCAAGCTGTTTGAACTCTATCGATTCCCAAAGACTCCACGCCTATGCCATCGTCCTCTCCATCGCTTGGAAATTGAATGATCTATCTGTGAGAAGCCTGCCCACCAGTGCCAACGCAGTGTGGTCTTCAGCCTCATCGCCCCTACCCATCGCCTAGACATCAATAGGATCCTCCTCCTCCTCTGTCAGTCGTAAACCCGCGTACCTCTCCACCAGTTCAGCCGCCATGATAGAGACGGAACCAACAGCAAGACCCACCCTCTTGAACCTGCAAGAGAAAAACCCTAAGCTAAGGGAGAACGACGTTCACGCCTGCTAGCCCTAATCGCCAGAGCCACGAGGACGCAGGGGACGGGTTGGGTTTTTCACATCTTCATTGTATACTCGTTGCTAGTTATTTGGGTACTTCTCATATATAAAGTAAAGTGAGAATTGTCCATCGTCGCTGAAAAGTTATGCTATTGTTTGTTTTTCTCTTTATAGATGAAAGGCGTAATGCTTTTTTATATATCATTCATGTGATGTTAGGTATTGGATCAGCCTTTATCAGCTTCCCAACCATGAACAATTGTCACAATTTGATAGTTTGATCGTTACAACAGATTTGTTTTATTTGTTATGATATTGAATTAGTTCGTATGTGTGTTTGTATGTATACCAAGATGTCCGATCCTCAATTTTTGCTCATGCATCCTAGTAAACACACTCTTCTTGTTCTACATGACTTATGATATTTCTTATTTTGCAGTTATACTTTAAAAAAATGTCTATCGAAATAACATGGTTAATTGAAGATATGGAAATAAGTGCACATCAAATGGGACTTTCCCTTAATCATATTGAAGATGATAATATGCATCATCAGTCAATTCAGCATAGTAGTCTTGAGGAAGACACATCCCAAGGTTGTGAATTGCTATTAAATAATGAAGATGACGTACAAATTCCATTTTTTGGCCTAAAGTTCGGTTCAGAAGAAGAAGCTTATCATTACTATAATAAATTTGCGGCTAAAGAGGGTTTCTCAATTCGGAGGAGTAAATATTATAACAAAAAATCAGGTTCACTGACGATGAGGACATTTGTATGCTCTCAACAAGGACAAAAAGATCTTAAAGATAGGAGAAAGACCACAAATGATACAGAAATTAAAAGATGAAGAATTTCTCGTGTTGATTGCATGGCAAAAATGAAAGTTTCTTTAAAGAACGGTGAGTGGGTTATAACTAATTTTATTAAAGATCACTCCCATCCTCTTTCAACGCCATCTAAGGTTCCACAGTTAAGATCTCACCATAAGGTATCCAAGACTGCAAAGGACCTTATCTCTTCTCTCCACAGCTGTGGTGTAGGCCCATCAAAAATTACTATGGTATTGAGGGAGTCTGGTGATCAATGTATTAGAACTCAAGATTGCATTAATCATATTAAATCTACTCACAAGAATAATTTGGGTCAGGAATGCATGTCAATTATGGATAAGTTTCTCAAGTCAAGGTCTAACGACGATTCATTTTTCTTTCGTTATGAGCTTGATCATGATTATACAGTTCGGAGTTTTTTTTGGGCTGATGGGAGGTCAAGAGAGACGCATATGACGTTTGAAGACGTTGTGGTCTTTGATGTAACTTATAGGACCAACAAATTCAGCATGCCATTTGCCCCTTTTACTGGTGTAAATCATCATAGACAATCAACACTTTTTGGTTGTGCACTTCTAGCAGATGAGACTGAAGAAACATTTATTTGGTTATTTGAGACATGGTTGCAATGCATGCATGGAAAGGATCCTGTTTCCATTATTACAGACCAAGATGGTGCTATTTGCAATGATGTACGTCGTGTTTTTTTAGACACGATACATAGATACTGCTGTTGGCATTTTGGAAAAAATGCTTTGATGCATCTTTTTGAATTGAGAAACGGTAATGATCAATTTACAAGTGATTTCAAAAGATGGAGAGATGAATATGAAACCATTGAAGAGTTCGTCGAAAGGTGGATTGAGATAAAATCAAGCTATGAAATTTCAGATTGTAGCTGGCTTGGGCAAATGTATCAACTACGACAACATTGGGTTCCGTTGTTCTTAAAGGACACTTTTTTTGCAGGAAGGAGTTCTAGTGAAAGGACAGAAAGCATAAACTTTTCTTTGATAGTTTTGTGCACGCACACACACCTTTATCTGAGTTTGTCAACCAATATGATCGGGCCATATCTACGCACAGACAGGCTAAAGAAGATGAAGACTTTAGAACCATGTCAACCAAGGCACCACTTAAGTCAAAATACCCATTGGAAGTGAAAGTGGGTGAAGTGTACACTGCTAAAAATTTTACATTATTTCAAAACGAATTCATTGAAAGTGATGAATATTTGATAAGAAAAGTTGATAAAGAAAATGGAGTGACAAGGTGGGCTGTACAAAGGCGGGGTACCATGCAAAAGGCACAGATAGTTTCTTTTAGTTACATAGATGATGTGGTTGTCACGCGCACATGAAAAAAAATTGAATTTGAAGGCATTCTATGCAGACATATTCTCAAAGTTTTCAAGAAGAAAGATATGGATTTCATTCCATCAAAATATATCCTTTATAGGTGGACAATTGGTGCAAGATATGTTGGACCCAAGGAAAATCAGATGAGCAGTACAAACATTGATGGTGACCGACCTACCTCAATAATGCACTGGTCACTACGTAATGAATGCATGAAGGTTATAGAGATGGGAAGGATTTCTGTAGCTCACTACGATGAGGCAATGAAATGAGTGAACGAGACTTTGCAGGCATTGAGCATAATAGAAATAGACGCGGATGACTCCTATGCCCTTTTGCCACAATCCCAACTTGAATTATTGCAACTACTTGAAATCAATTTTTGTGATCCTTCAAATATAAGACCTAAGGGAAGGCCAAGAAATATTAATAGGCAAAAATCAGCCTTAGAAGAGGTGGCGAAAGACCCAAAGAAACAAAAAACATGCAATTTTTGTGGGAAAAAAGGGCATTATATGACAACTTGCCCAAATAAGGTATGTGTTATCTAATTTACTTTAATTATAAGAGTAATATAATTGTTAGTATGAAAAATTAAAGGTTACTTATTGGTATACTTTTGCAATTTTAGGAACAATCTTTACACGAAGAAGAGGGAGAACATTGACATTTTTCACATAAGCTTGTCTTAGGTAGGACATGGACGTACCGGATTTTTTTTTTACATGTAGAGATGTTTGCAACAATTAGCATTACATACTTTATGCTGTAAGTTCTGAGCAACATTTTTCAGATTAGATTTCTTAACACTTGACTTCGTTATTTAGGATAATTATATGAATAGACATGTTTTTATGAAGCATATGAATATGTATTTGTTTTTGTGCCAATTTCACAACAGGTTACAACTTTTAGAGCTGCCTCCAAATCTGTTGTACTAAAATCGTTGTTCCGGTTGTGTTCTAGAAAATCTTTATCATTCATTCACCCAAAAATGGACCCCTAATAATAATTAGTGAGGTGTGTAAATGGCAAAAACTTAGTATGACATGTTGGGATAGCAATTCACAGATTTAAAAATTTAATACCATACTTTTATTTTCTTTTAAACATAATTCTAATTTACACATCTAGACCACAAAGATTAACTAATGCAATGTAAGAACACTTAACAGCAGAGTGTGCATCCACACTCGATTCCACTTTCAACCAGAATCCATGTTTGTTTCAACCAGAATCCATGTTTACATAAAGAACCACCATTTCCCAAGAATCATCATGGTATGTACTACTCCTTTCTCATCAAAGTCCGATCTGCAATGGACAATGCTAGAATTTGCTGTTATAGTTTAATTGGTCGTGGAGTCTTCAAGGAGTTGTCACCATCATGGTGAATGGTATGTCATTGGAAACAAGCAATACGAACCAGAGTCATGGTGTTGTTTTCTATCTTTGACATTAGAACATTTTGGAAATGGAGATTAAGAGAAAAGCAACATGACGATCCTTCAGTGAACCAAAAAATCTGGGCAACCAACCCATCGTTGTTCGAAGCACTTTCCCAACCGTCACCATTTTCTGCTTCATATGCCACTGACAATGAAACATAATCATTGATGTACTAAGAGTCGGGAACAACTAGTGACAGCGATTAATCGGCTTCCACACATTCAGTAAGTGTTATGGGTAGAGGATGATGGAAGGCAGAAGCAGCTAGCTGCTAGTATGATGAAGACCAGTCCGAAGACAACGACCTCGCATTACCGTAAATGCAGTTGTATGAGTCCAAGAGGTCTGGGTTTCTCTACTCCGGTTACGGAGGTTCCGAACCCGTCGCCTCCGTTGCAGCGGCAGAGTCGATCCTTTGGGTTGTTTGGATTCCACCGTCTTTGTCGTCGTTGAGGTCGGGACAGTACTCTGGGATGAAAAATGACCCTTGCGGCCATCGTCGCTGAGGATGACATCTTCCCGACCGACAAGATACCTCACTGGGAGTTCCAGTCGTGGTGCCAGCGTCTCTCCTACTCTGCCTTGTTACACATTTGAGATGGGCTCGTTCTGGCATCAGTTAGCAATTAAAAGAAAAAACCTTGAGAGATGGCATCTGACTCAGAGCTGCCGGAGTATTTGGGCCAGGTGTTGCACACCGCCGACCCGACTACCACCACCAACGTACGCCATCCTACGGAAGAAGCTGGAGGAGCATTTCGGAGTCGACTTGTCCAGGAAGAAGGCTTTCATTAGCGAGAAAGTAGACCTGTACTTAAAGAGTCTCAAGAACGACGCTGAGGGGGACACCGACTGGGCCGAGCAGGAAGAAGAAGCGGACGGAGGGACTGCTGATGGTATCTCATAAATATTTTCCGTTTTTCGGGCAGAGGGTTGTGTTTTCCTCAAGGGCGACGTATACTACAGAAGACGTGGTGGGCCAAGTACACCGTGGTTATTAATGGTTATCCGGTACATATAGCATGTGTGTACCGGCTGGTACACGATTCCTGGACCCATATATATATATATATATATATATATATATATATATATATATATATATATATATATATATATATATATATATATATATATATATATATATATATATATATATATATATATATTAGTCATTCATTTCCCGTACACTGGTAGCTACCTGCTCCAGATTTAGTTATTTTTTTTGGGAGTTTCTTACTTTATATATGTACATGGTAACATTATCTCTCAAATTGTTACTTTACATGTATAAATAGTTACATTTGTAAAAAATGTACAATTACATAGTTGTTTTAGAATTTAAGTTGTGTATTCTGTCAGATTTTA